>KZ295546.1:404429-422419 GCA_002406435.1 Spermophilus dauricus
TTTTTTTTTTTCCTATTTGAGAAAATTTACAGGTTAAGCAAGTGAAATGAAATTAGGTGGCACTGGGCCTTTAAGGGTATTGAATTCAGTTTACGGTTAGAAATCAAAATATCAAACGTCTTAAATGAAGATATTTTAAAGGAAAGAGGAAATACTATTGGTGTTTGGGATTTTAAAATAAGAATTAGATCTAGTTCAGATATTTTTGTCTGTAACTATGCTTGTAGACATATGTACACATACATTTAGCAAATATAAATGTAAATTATCTGAGTGAAATAGATGTCATGATGTAACAATTCCATAGAAAATTAACATATTAGCAAAGACTACACATTATCAGAAAAAATTTTACTTAGGAAAAGTTAAACATGAAATTATTAGGTTCAGAGATTAGCACGAATAGAAAATGCCTCCACTAGAACAATTATTATTTTAACACTGTGAATTGATTTCACCTCCTTCTAAATTATTTAAAAATAAAATTTGCTACTTTATAGAGTGGCACTGAAATTTTCTGCATCATAATTCCACATCCTAGCTTTTATATTTCAACTTTGAGAAAGGCTTTCTATATTATTCATACAAAAAAAATGAGGCCCACATAGATCATCAGTCAGTCTAAAAGGACTATTAGAAATAACTTGCAATCATTAAATGTAACCTGTCAATTCATTCAAAGAAACTCATTCACTTTGAGCAAGTCTGCAGTTTATAAGTATACTAGAGGAAGGGAGGTAAACAGAGAAGCAAGAGGATTAAGATAAGATAAACTTTCCCACTCCTCATACTTTCCCTGTTCTGTTATACAGCTAGCAGGACATTCATGGTACCATGGTCACAGTACAAAGAGAAATATAAAATGTTCCATTCATAGACATTTTTCCAAGTTGTTCTAGATTTTAATTGGTGAAGATAAGACTCTTGGAAGTAGAACATGGTTGTTTGGAAAAAACTACACAAAAAATTAAACCATCTCATATGAACTTGATGTAGTACCTATTTTATAAATATATAATATGTATGTAATCATATGATGTACATAGTGTCAATAATGATAATCCTACATATAATAAATTTTGAAAAGGTCATAGAAACACAAACTGTATGAATTGACAAAGGACTTAAATATTCTATAATAAACTAATATAACTGCACATCTTTAATAGAACCCAAAAATAATCTAGTACTATTTGGTCTGTGAAATACATACTTGGGAAAATTTTGATCAACAAATGAAGTTGTTAAGCTAAAACCTTATTGTTATCATGTGAATTCAGAGTTCTTTTCAGGTCTTTGTCTAAGAAGAATGTATGTATATATGTATATTTGTTAAGTTCTATAATGCTCTAACTATACTAGAACAGTACAACAATCTATTATTTGACTATTTTTCCTCCCCTCCCATAGCTTGCAAATTTATGCAAATAAATCACAGAAAATGTAGGTAATTATTAAAAAACATTACATTATTTAATTAGTAACAAATACAGCCAAAGTAAATTAAAATAACTTAATATGGGAGTTATGACTCAGTGCTGAATTTTAACAAAACTGTGTTCTTTTTCTAATTTTCTGACATGCATATATCAAAACTGATTTTATTTATTTTCATTACATTTTTCTGTTGCCACAGTTAAGTATATTTAGTCTTTACTTTGGATCATTTAGAATTCTACTCTCTGAATATGCCTTATCATTAATCATTAATACCTATGAAATATTGGGAGTGCATTTTATTAACAGCAAAATCATTGTTATATTAACTTATAAGTTCTGTTTTTATAAAATAACACCTGCAGATAAACATCATGTTGCTTTGAACAACATTTATCATTATGTCAAAGAGCCATCTGGAAAGGAAAATAGTAACACAAATTATTATGACCATTATAAAAACCTGCTTTCTAGGCAATTAATTAACATGAAAATAACAATATAAGATCAGTAAACTTCCTCTGTGTGTTAGTCTTTGTAGCTGTCACAGAAATATCTGACAAGGACAATTAGGAAAAGAAGGACAAGATGAATATTGAAGATTTTTGAACCTAGGTACACCATCTTTTGAAGATAGTCTCTATTGAAAATCAGTTTCTCACTTCAATCTAATGTATGAACTATGATATGTCAAGAGCTTTGTAATGTTGTGAACAACCAACAAAAAAAATAAAAAATAAAAAAAAATATTGAAAAAAAAGAGTTTTCAAACATAAAAAAAAAAGAAAATCATTTTCTGGTTTACTAATGGACTCTAATAGAGATTTGAACTTGATCCACTAAGTTTTCATGAAGTATGATCTTCTCATTGAGCAGGGTATTATGACTCCCTGTGCCATAAACTTGAAAGACTGATACAATCTTTGATACAATAGATTCACTATTGAAGAGTGAACTAGATTTGAGCAGGCCTTAAACACACAAAAGAATGGATAATTAGCTGTCTGATGGGTCTCTATTCTCTCTATATTAATTATTTCTCCTGCTACCCAACATAAATTCATTTGAGGAAATTATTATTAGAAGAGATTATATAGAGCCATATCATAACATTGAATCTACCAATCCTAATTCCTAAGAGAAAGCAAGGCTGCTATACAGACTGATTAAGCCTTCAATGCAAAGGATTTCTGAGTTGCTCTTTGGTATTCCTTTGTCCAGTGGCACAATTTAATGCAATGCTATAGCAAAAGAGACCATATGTAGCACCGATTCTTTGAGAGTAATGTTTATGAAAAAGTTTCAAGTGAAAAGTCATTGACATTTCTTTGAGTGTCCTTTGTTCTTTCAAAACAACTATGTTCTGTAAATTCGATGATCAACACTCTTAGGAATTAAAAAAAATCATATTACTGTACATTCTAGAGACTTTGATGTACTTCCTTGGAAATGATGGCCTTTCTTTTGATTCACAGTAATTACATAAATCTCTTTGGTGGATAGTAGCCACATTCAGGGAGCATGGAACAAAATGTTTTTTAAAAGTCAATTTCCTAAAGGATATATGACAGAACTTATAAAAATCAAGGCACTGACAGTGGATCTTATTAACTGTGGACAGTAGGAATCATCTAACATTCCCAATCAGTCACTTTAGTATGAAGAATATGACATATCATATTAAAGCACAATTTTATAAATATGCTTCCTTGTTGTTGTCATTAATTGGTCAGGTATGTATTGCTGTTGATTTTTTTTTCTTGAAATCAAGAATTCTAAAATTCATCAACAACAGCAATACAACACAAATAATAACAAAAATACAGTAGTAAAAAGTGTTCTATTATTCTAGTTACCTAATTAGTGCTGTTTTTAACTGAATGAATTTTCTGGTTTCTTTATATTAGATATAGTGAGGTGAATTTTAATTTTCTGCTTTCATACTAATTAGATGGAAAACTTACCAAAGTTATTTTCAGGTCGATGGAAGTGACTTAGGAACAAAGCACCAAGCAGCCCCCAGGAGCTGAAGGAACCACTTATCAATTAGCAGGTTCTCCTGGCCAATCCTGAATCTTAGCCAGCTCACCCGCCCCCTACCAACTCCAGTGGAACAAGGGACTCTAAAAACCCCTTTTCCTGTCCCAAGCCCTCCCTTCCTGCCTTAAGCCCCATAAAATTTTAGTCCAGTAGAGCCCCTATGTAGTTTCTCCTCAGATCCTCTTCCTGTCTGCTCTGAGGGTCTGAAAGTTCCCCCCAGGAGTAAAATCTCAATAAAGCCTTGTTTACCGGCCTCACTTATTGATTGCTTATATGTGGATTGTTCAATAATCAGGAAGGTCAAGGTTTGTTTCAAGAGCATTATAAGCAAAAAAAAAAAAAAACATTAAAGATCCAATTCCTAGTCAGAGGAGCACTTCAGAATTGAGCACAGAGCCCAAGCAATATCCATACACAAGTGAGTCCCTAATCTGGCTGAAAGAGCAGGGAAGAAGGTCTGACAAAGTCTCCAGGATCAGTAAGAAATCCAAAAATAATTTGAGAACAGTGTAAGTATGCAGGGTCAGAATCTGAAACAGTACAAAACACAAGAGAAAATTACTTGGTTCAACAATTCACACCCCTTCCTCAAACTGATTTATTTTTAAAGAAATAGACAAAACCAAAAATCAGAAAACAACAGAAACAACAAAAAACAATTCATGAAATAATAAAATACTGAACATTTGAGAGTGATTAGATTCTGATAGTTATGCAACATAATGCTTAGAATTACCACACATATTGGTCTGTTTTCCTGGAAAACAGTGACAAACACAGTAGTGCAAAAATTAGGGACTGAACTATCTAAATGTATTCTCAAACTATTTAACGCATACTTCCCTTAATAATAAGAAACAGACAAATGTGAGTGGTGGAAACATGGGAATATGTGAATGATTCTATAAACAGTGCCAACCCTGCTTACCCCCATATTATTTCTTTTAAAAAGAAATTTCTTGGGGCTGGGACTGGGGATAGTGGTAGATCACTTGCCTAGCATGTACAGGGCACTGGGTTCGACCCTCAGCACCATATAAAAATGAATAAATAAGAAAAATGTATTGTGTCCAACTACAACTGAAAAAAATATATTAAAAAAGAGAAATTTCGCGTCACTCTGACTTTTATCAATAGAGTAAGCTACATTCCTCAGCAAAAATCTTCTCCTTGACAATAAGAAAAATCTATGTTAACCGGAAGGAGAAAATTTTATGATTGTCAAACAGACCAAATTCCAGAACTTGGGGAGAAAAGGATAATTTCCCCTAACCATAAAATCTGTTAAAACAAGTTCCAATTAGAACACGGGCCAAAGTGACTCTAAATTGCCTTGGATATTTAGCATGTCATTATAATAGTAAATCTCCCCTTCATGGATGAAGACCACTTATAGTGGGGACTTGGAAGTCTGATATAATTTGTCTGTCAGTTAAAAGGCAAGAGGTGAGCCTGTGTGGGACTATTTAGAATCTTTGAGACTTCTGATCAAACTGCAAGGAAGGAAGGGCATATGATCTTTCTCCTCTCTGAGATGACCCATTATCTCCCTTGTGAGCATACCCCTTTTCCCTTTTCCTGTCTCTTCTAATATACTCACGCCTGCTATTCTGAGCAACATCTGAAATCTTTCTGCGTGACCACAACAAGAAGTAATCAAGTATTGTCATAAGCTGTCTGAGCTCCATAGTGGACCATTGCTCTGTACCATCCTCACCAAGAACTTCCACTCAAAAGGAAGAATCCATGCTTTCCTTATTCACTGGAATAAACAGAGTAAAGCAATTTAACCAAAGCAAAATATATTTTGCTATTCACTGATATTTTATATATTATTTTAGAATATTTATTAATTTTGGAAGTATCAAAATCATAAAACAAGAGGATAATAACATAATATTATGATCAAAAATTAATTACATTAATTTATTTTCAAAAGTTGAATCAACCTTGTATTCCTGGAATAGATTACTCTTTGTCTTAATATATCATTTTAATGTATATTTATGGCTTTTATTTGCTAACATCTTGGTAAAGAGTTTTGATGCTATATTCCCAATCTTTAAAGCAGATTTATATTGCTATATGATTTAGTCTGACATTTGACCTACCAGTGTCCACTGGGTTTTTTGTTGTTGTTGTTGTTTGTTTGTTTGCTTGTTGCAATAGTGGTAGCAGATAAGGATACTACATGTAAACTCTAAAAGACCCCTAAAGAAGAAGGACAAGATGAATATTGAAGATTTTTGAACCTAGGTACACCATCTTTTGAAGATAGTCTCTATTGAAAATCAGTTTCTCACTTCAATCTAATGTATGAACTATGATATGTCAAGAGCTTTGTAATGTTGTGAACAACCAACAAAAAAAATAAAAAATAAAAAAAAATATTGAAAAAAAAGAGTTTTCAAACATAAAAAAAAAAGAAAATCATTTTCTGGTTTACTAATGGACTCTAATAGAGATTTGAACTTGATCCACTAAGTTTTCATGAAGTATGATCTTCTCATTGAGCAGGGTATTATGACTCCCTGTGCCATAAACTTGAAAGACTGATACAATCTTTGATACAATAGATTCACTATTGAAGAGTGAACTAGATTTGAGCAGGCCTTAAACACACAAAAGAATGGATAATTAGCTGTCTGATGGGTCTCTATTCTCTCTATATTAATTATTTCTCCTGCTACCCAACATAAATTCATTTGAGGAAATTATTATTAGAAGAGATTATATAGAGCCATATCATAACATTGAATCTACCAATCCTAATTCCTAAGAGAAAGCAAGGCTGCTATACAGACTGATTAAGCCTTCAATGCAAAGGATTTCTGAGTTGCTCTTTGGTATTCCTTTGTCCAGTGGCACAATTTAATGCAATGCTATAGCAAAAGAGACCATATGTAGCACCGATTCTTTGAGAGTAATGTTTATGAAAAAGTTTCAAGTGAAAAGTCATTGACATTTCTTTGAGTGTCCTTTGTTCTTTCAAAACAACTATGTTCTGTAAATTCGATGATCAACACTCTTAGGAATTAAAAAAAATCATATTACTGTACATTCTAGAGACTTTGATGTACTTCCTTGGAAATGATGGCCTTTCTTTTGATTCACAGTAATTACATAAATCTCTTTGGTGGATAGTAGCCACATTCAGGGAGCATGGAACAAAATGTTTTTTAAAAGTCAATTTCCTAAAGGATATATGACAGAACTTATAAAAATCAAGGCACTGACAGTGGATCTTATTAACTGTGGACAGTAGGAATCATCTAACATTCCCAATCAGTCACTTTAGTATGAAGAATATGACATATCATATTAAAGCACAATTTTATAAATATGCTTCCTTGTTGTTGTCATTAATTGGTCAGGTATGTATTGCTGTTGATTTTTTTTTCTTGAAATCAAGAATTCTAAAATTCATCAACAACAGCAATACAACACAAATAATAACAAAAATACAGTAGTAAAAAGTGTTCTATTATTCTAGTTACCTAATTAGTGCTGTTTTTAACTGAATGAATTTTCTGGTTTCTTTATATTAGATATAGTGAGGTGAATTTTAATTTTCTGCTTTCATACTAATTAGATGGAAAACTTACCAAAGTTATTTTCAGGTCGATGGAAGTGACTTAGGAACAAAGCACCAAGCAGCCCCCAGGAGCTGAAGGAACCACTTATCAATTAGCAGGTTCTCCTGGCCAATCCTGAATCTTAGCCAGCTCACCCGCCCCCTACCAACTCCAGTGGAACAAGGGACTCTAAAAACCCCTTTTCCTGTCCCAAGCCCTCCCTTCCTGCCTTAAGCCCCATAAAATTTTAGTCCAGTAGAGCCCCTATGTAGTTTCTCCTCAGATCCTCTTCCTGTCTGCTCTGAGGGTCTGAAAGTTCCCCCCAGGAGTAAAATCTCAATAAAGCCTTGTTTACCGGCCTTTTTAAATCTGCTTCCTTTTGGTTGCCGCCATTGCCTGACCTTACAGTTATGTTTACATGTGGTCATTCTAAAATGTGTGAAGACAAAACACAAAAGAAACTGAATGGGAGATTCTGTCGTTACTTACAAAAATTTCTACTCTTCATGTAGTCATCTATTGTGGGTAATTCAACTTTCAGATATAATATAAATATGAAACTTAAAGGGTGCATCACTTCAATAAGGAGCACCAAAAATTCCTCTTCTTTTGTTTTAATTTTAGAATTTGTATCTAACATTAACCTTCTTAAAATATTTTAAGGGCTGGGGATGTGGCTCAAGCGGTAGCGCGCTCGCCTGGCATGCGTGCGGCCCGGGTTCGATCCTCAGCACCACATACCAACAAAGATGTTGTGTCCGCCAAGAACTAAAAAATAAATATTAAAAATTCTCTCTCTCTCTCTCTCCCTCCCTCCCTCCCTCTTTAAAAAAATTTTTAATAAGATTCATTCATTTCTTATGTTCATTTTCAATTCTTTTGCTGGTCATCATTTTCAGGTGTTTAGATTTTCTTTTTATAAGTGTATCTTTAGCTTTAGGAAAAAGTGGCTAAATAAAATAATTTAAACTTCAAGGTAGCAAAAATGTCCAGTATGAAGAATGTTAAATTTTAATTCTGTCCTTTTCTCATATGAACAACTCTGTTATTTTCTAGCTGTTTATGAATATACAAGTTTAGAAGTAGAAGAATCCATGGGATCATAAATACTTCTGACGAAATGATCAGTGGTTAAAATTTAAAAAATATAAATTTAAAAAAATAAAAAAAAACTGGAGTGAGTATAAGAGATCTAGGTTGTAGGATTAGCTTTACTTTTATTTACTTAAATTATATGTACTCAAATTCTCCATAAATAAATTTTAAAAACTAGTATATTCTTAATTCTTAGTCTTTTCAACTGTGAACTGTGAATTTATTTGTTATTGGCTCTATTTCATATAGCAGGGGTAATCCAGGAATGCAGATATCCAGGGAAGAATCACAGAGCAGCATTAAATAAACTTGGCACTGGAAAGAACACATAGGGTGATTGGCTCAAATTTCTAGCTACTTTAGTTGTTAGGCCTTCAAGAAAATTATAGATATTTCAAATAAAAATAGTTATTTTCCGACAGCCACAAGTGAGGGAATATAGGTCACTCTCTTTTACACAAATCTGTAAATATTAATGAGACTTTTTTTATTTAAAGGGCCTCCATGCTACATTTTTTTTTTTCCTATTTGAGAAAATTTACAGGTTAAGCAAGTGAAATGAAATTAGGTGGCACTGGGCCTTTAAGGGTATTGAATTCAGTTTACGGTTAGAAATCAAAATATCAAACGTCTTAAATGAAGATATTTTAAAGGAAAGAGGAAATACTATTGGTGTTTGGGATTTTAAAATAAGAATTAGATCTAGTTCAGATATTTTTGTCTGTAACTATGCTTGTAGACATATGTACACATACATTTAGCAAATATAAATGTAAATTATCTGAGTGAAATAGATGTCATGATGTAACAATTCCATAGAAAATTAACATATTAGCAAAGACTACACATTATCAGAAAAAATTTTACTTAGGAAAAGTTAAACATGAAATTATTAGGTTCAGAGATTAGCACGAATAGAAAATGCCTCCACTAGAACAATTATTATTTTAACACTGTGAATTGATTTCACCTCCTTCTAAATTATTTAAAAATAAAATTTGCTACTTTATAGAGTGGCACTGAAATTTTCTGCATCATAATTCCACATCCTAGCTTTTATATTTCAACTTTGAGAAAGGCTTTCTATATTATTCATACAAAAAAAATGAGGCCCACATAGATCATCAGTCAGTCTAAAAGGACTATTAGAAATAACTTGCAATCATTAAATGTAACCTGTCAATTCATTCAAAGAAACTCATTCACTTTGAGCAAGTCTGCAGTTTATAAGTATACTAGAGGAAGGGAGGTAAACAGAGAAGCAAGAGGATTAAGATAAGATAAACTTTCCCACTCCTCATACTTTCCCTGTTCTGTTATACAGCTAGCAGGACATTCATGGTACCATGGTCACAGTACAAAGAGAAATATAAAATGTTCCATTCATAGACATTTTTCCAAGTTGTTCTAGATTTTAATTGGTGAAGATAAGACTCTTGGAAGTAGAACATGGTTGTTTGGAAAAAACTACACAAAAAATTAAACCATCTCATATGAACTTGATGTAGTACCTATTTTATAAATATATAATATGTATGTAATCATATGATGTACATAGTGTCAATAATGATAATCCTACATATAATAAATTTTGAAAAGGTCATAGAAACACAAACTGTATGAATTGACAAAGGACTTAAATATTCTATAATAAACTAATATAACTGCACATCTTTAATAGAACCCAAAAATAATCTAGTACTATTTGGTCTGTGAAATACATACTTGGGAAAATTTTGATCAACAAATGAAGTTGTTAAGCTAAAACCTTATTGTTATCATGTGAATTCAGAGTTCTTTTCAGGTCTTTGTCTAAGAAGAATGTATGTATATATGTATATTTGTTAAGTTCTATAATGCTCTAACTATACTAGAACAGTACAACAATCTATTATTTGACTATTTTTCCTCCCCTCCCATAGCTTGCAAATTTATGCAAATAAATCACAGAAAATGTAGGTAATTATTAAAAAACATTACATTATTTAATTAGTAACAAATACAGCCAAAGTAAATTAAAATAACTTAATATGGGAGTTATGACTCAGTGCTGAATTTTAACAAAACTGTGTTCTTTTTCTAATTTTCTGACATGCATATATCAAAACTGATTTTATTTATTTTCATTACATTTTTCTGTTGCCACAGTTAAGTATATTTAGTCTTTACTTTGGATCATTTAGAATTCTACTCTCTGAATATGCCTTATCATTAATCATTAATACCTATGAAATATTGGGAGTGCATTTTATTAACAGCAAAATCATTGTTATATTAACTTATAAGTTCTGTTTTTATAAAATAACACCTGCAGATAAACATCATGTTGCTTTGAACAACATTTATCATTATGTCAAAGAGCCATCTGGAAAGGAAAATAGTAACACAAATTATTATGACCATTATAAAAACCTGCTTTCTAGGCAATTAATTAACATGAAAATAACAATATAAGATCAGTAAACTTCCTCTGTGTGTTAGTCTTTGTAGCTGTCACAGAAATATCTGACAAGGACAATTAGGAAACAAAATGATTTATTTTGGCTCATGGTTTCAGATGTTCAGTCCATAGTGGACTATTTCTCTGGGCCAAGGTGAGGCAGAATATTAAGGCAGAAGGACAGAGTGAAGGATTGCTGCAGCCACCAAGCAGAGAGAGAAAAGAGGCAAGAGACTAGAGGAAAGATGAACCCTCTAAATGCATGCCCCTAGTGACTCACCTCAAACACCAACACCCCATCTGCATAGAGTTACTGAAAAATTACTTCATTCATACTACGATGAATTGAATAATTTATAACTCAAAATCCAATCATATCGCCTCTTAATATACTTGGAATAATGAGTTTTGAGGAGAGAAACTCATGTGCAACCTTAAACTTCTGTCCCTTCCCTTGAAGGCTCATACCGATTTCATAAAGCAAAATACATTTAATCCAATTACATGAGTCGTTACAATGTAAGAAGTTCTAATATTGCCCCAAAGTCCAAGTCTAATATTTCATTTGTGACTCAAGAAAAATTCTTGGCTGTGAGCTCCTATAAATTTCAAAAGCCAGTTATGTATATCTAATATATAATGGCACAGAATAAATATTTCTATTCCAAAAGGCAATAAAAGACCACAGAAAAAAAGAGATGGAATCATCATAAAATGACCAAGCAAAATGAATCAGTCTCATAACTCCACTATAGCATCTAGGGAACATGGTGGCAATATGTGCTCTCCAAATGGGATGGGAAGTCAGTCCTGACCTTTCGGTCTTGCCAGTCGCAGTCCTCGTGGCCTGTCTTTTAGGCTGGCTCACTCTGAACCCAGCAGCTTTCCTCAATAGATAGATCTAACTGGCATCTCTTAATTTGAAGATTCTCTATTCATCTTTGGCTTCATTTTCACACCTTCATACATTATTCTCTCTGGGATTGTCTGCAGGGATTTGGACCCTGACATACTTTGCCTAGCATCCCAGGCCTTTCATTGAAATCTTAGAGGAAGTCTCCATGGACCCTTAACTAGAGCATTCTGCATTTCTGCAGAATCAACACCACCTGAATGATGTCAAGGTCTGCTGTCACCTTAAGCAGAAGGCAAACTGTCGCAAGTTGCAATGACCTATCAGTCCTTGGGTAGCAAAGCATTGTGAAACAAATACTGGGGTCATACAGTAGAATCAAGTGGGTTATGAACTCCCATTTTTACCCCAAATACAGATTGCAGAATCACATCGGTTACACATCACATTTTTACATACTGCCATATTAGTGACTGTTGTATTCTGCTACCTTTCCTATCCTCTACTATCCCCCCTCCCCTCCTGTCCCATCTTCTCTCTCTACCCCATCTATGACAACATCACGGAATTTGCAGGGAAATGGATGGCACTAGAGCAGATTATGCTTAGTGAAGCTAGCCAATCCCTAAAAAACAAATACCAAATGTCTTCTTTGATATAATGAGAGCAACTAAGAACAGAACAGGGAAGGATACTCCCAAAGGACTCTTAAATGAGTTTTCACTTTTATACCTTTGAACCTGCAATAGATGTTGTGTTTCAAATTCTTAAGAGGCCTTCCAGTTTTCTTTCATATTGACTCTGTGTACAGTATTTTATTTTTTCTTTAGTACTGGTAATATCCTCAATAACCACAACTTCCTTGATCTCAATTTTACGTCACATTTCTGGCAAAACTGCTAATTTTTAAAATCCTTCATCTCTGCTTTCTGTTCCTGATTCTCATCGTAAACCTGGCTAAATATACTGTCAGTAATATCCATGCCATTGTCTGAAGGCTCTGTTGCCTTAATTTCTTCTGATTAATTAGTCCATTGTCACAAGCACTCTATGGGCTGTGTGTGGACTATGTGGCACATAGTAGCCTAATGAGGGGAGAGGTCTGGCATTGGGAACCTCCTGTGGCAGCCCCACAGGGATTGATTACCTGATGAAGGTGAACTTCCCCCTCAAGCTCTGCCAGAGATCCCACACAGCACCTGTGATGGATTTGACCTGCCAAGATGTCAATCAACCTGCCACTGCAAGATATCATGAAGTAAGACTCCACCCTTGGAACCTTATCCCTGCCTTTGATGTACCCCCTTAAATAAACCCTGGAGTCATCTTTTCTTTGTCTAGTTCCAGAACGCATGTGGACTAGATCTATGAGGGTTTTGGCTTTTGTAAATACATTTCTGAATATTTGTGTTTTGTTATTCATTAATTATTTGAGATTTTAGCGTGGGTTAGATTCTCCTGGGCAGGAAGAAGAAACCCCCAATGAGATGCTGTTCATCGACCCCAATAGTCCATCACTTTTAAATTCAATTCTGTACAGTTTTAAGACGTGGGCAAAATGTTGGTAAATTCTTTGTCAGTGTGTAACATAAATGGCCCTAATTCAATTCCTAAGAGTCCTTATTTCTCTTTGAAATCTCTTGAGCCCAGTTGTTATTATCTGCATTACTATTTGCATTCTGGTTTTCTGGGCTCCCACCAGAAGCAACCTTTAAGCTCTGATTTGAAAATTGAATCTTCTTCAGACTGCATTGCCAAACTTTCCAACCTTCTCCCATAAACCAGTTCCAAAGGCGTCTGAAACATGAGGTCAGGATAGTCACAGCAATGACCCCACTTCTCATTCCAATTTCTGTGTTAGTCAGCTTTTTTTGCTGTGATCAAAATACCCAACATGATCAACTTAGAGAAGGAAAAGTTTACTTTGGCTCAGAGTTTTAGTTCATAGTGAGCCAATTCCATTGCTCTAGGTGTAAAATGAGGCATAATAACATGAAGAAGGGCATGGTGGTGAAGTGCTACTCCATCCATGGAGGCACGGGAGCAGATAAGGAGAAAGACAAAGGGACCACAGGAAAGATGAAACCTTCCAAGGCACATCCCCATTGACCCACTTCCTCCAATCATGCCTCACCTGTCTACAGTTATGACCCAGTTAGTTAATGCAAAATAAAAGAGGCTGATTATGTTACAGCTCTCAAAATCTAATGTCTTTACCCCTGAATATTCCTGCATTAAAACAAGAGCTATTGGGAGATACCTCATATCTAAAACAGAAGATTCTCATAAGAAACTCCCAATCCTCCCCAAACTACCATGTTTTTCTTTCCTTTCTTAGGTTACATTCTGATACTTATCAGTATGAATCATTTATATGAATAACATTTGTCCTTATTTGTAATGACATTGTATTATTTTCTTGGGAAGAATGTGAAAGATATTTTGATAGCGTTATTCTCCTTTTTCTTACTTCATTTCTTCTTGTCTTTATTAGGCTGTTAAAAAATAATAGTATGGTTTTTATATAATGTGAATATATTTCCCAGTAATACATGTGTTAAAATCTAATTCAGGGCTGGGGATGTGGCTCAGCGGTAGTGCGCTCGCCTGGCATGCGTGCGGCCCGGGTTCGATCCTCAGCACCACATACCAACAAGGATGTTGTGTCCGCCGAGAACTAAAAAATAAATATTAAAAATTCTCTCTCTTTCTCTCTCTCTCTCTCTCTCTTAAAAAAAAAAATCTAATTCATACTCTAAAATACTTCAAGGGTGAAAACTTAATTTGACCATAATGTTTAGAGATGAGTCTGTTATGAGATAGTTAGGATTAGATAAATTATCAGGTAGAGCTTCTGTGATTAAATTACTAGTGGCTTTACAAGAAGACAGAGAAAAGGCCTGATGTGGTGGTACAAGCATGTAATCCCAGAGCCTCATGAGGCTAAGGAAGGGGGATCATAAATTCTTGACTAGTCTGGGTTTTTTAGGGAAATGTAGGAATAATATATGTGCAAAGATGGCCAAATAGTGCTCAGAAATAAAATAAGTAATTTAAACAAGGGATTTGTTTCATCTGATCAAATATAATACAAAGCTGCATACTTGAAATCAAGTGGTATTGGCAAAGGTATAAACAAATAGTTCAATGGAGTAAAATTTAAAAATTGAAGCAGATTATGGTATATGTTGAAATGATATACAAGACTAAAAAATTACATAGAGTGAGGAATTATAATACTGGATAATTATTTGTAAATTAAATTTTTATGTATTTGCAAGGTAAATTTTACAAACTTAATTTTAGAGGGATTATTAACTTAGTATTTCCATGAAAGGATCAAACATTATATATATATAAAAATAAGTATAGTACTTTCCACAGAAGCTAAAATACATTTGTCATAAAGACCATTCAAAACATTTGGATGACATAGAAAAAATAATGGGGTAAAATAAAATACAAATACAAAAAGTGGTTCACTGGACATGACAAATCTGAAATTTTATGCGCAAGTTATAATAAATAAAATAGGGTATGAAGGACTATGAAAATTTAAGATGGAAATAGACAACATGAAATAAAAAATGGCCAAATATAGGCATAATCAAGTGACATGGAAGGAATTACAGGGAAGAAATTTCCAATTAGCATAAATATACAATTAGGTGCTTAAAATCCTTTATAGAAAGAGAAACTACAAATTTAAAATACTGTAAAATACTATTCCTCATCTGTTAGATTTGTGAAAGTCCCATAATTTGAGAAAACATTTGTTAGAAGGACATTGGGGACCCAAGACCTCCAAATAAAATTTGCTGGAATGTGTTATGGCATAATCTATTTTGTTCAGAAATTGGGAAAATAGCAAAATTACACATTTAAAAACACTTCTAGAAATATATAGTCACATGTAAAGATGAAATGGTATGAAATTATATACTTAAAAGGCTTAAAGATTAAGACAATACTAAATATAACTATGATTAGAAATAATACAAGTTTTTATTCATAAAGTCTATGTGACTAATTTTTGTGCATTTTATATACTAAAATTATGTACCTATAAATAGAAATGATTTCTAAACAAATAAAGTATTATTAAAAATAAACTTAAAAATAAAGATATGTGTCATATTCAAATATGGAACATAAGTATAATAAGTATATAGACTTCCTGAGTAAATCTATATTTTTTTTCATGTCAGTGATAATGTTAACTAAATTTTCCACACAATTTAATTGACTACTGATTATAAATTTCATACATCTCAGTAAAGGCACAGAATTGAGAATTAAGTTTAAGAAAAAAGCTAAATAAGATATATTAACATTCCCTTATTGTATACCAATGCCAATTAAAGCTATAAATCATTACATTACAAGAAATTAATTAATCAATGAAAACAATAATGCAGTAATTAAAGATTAGTATTTTATATAACAAATAAAAATAAAATTCTTATTAAGACAATTGAATATTATTGTAGATAATATTCAATTTTTGACAATAGTGAAGAACTAGATGACAAAATTTTTGAAGAAAAATCTACTATATTATTGTTCGTAATGCTGAGGTGAAATGTATAGAATCTTGTTCAAGAGTTATATAAATATAAAAAATAGATTTATTGGGCTGGGGATGTGGCTCAAGCGGTAGCGCGCTCGCCTGGCATGCGTGCGGCCCGGGTTCGATCCTCAGCACCACATACCAACAAAGATGTTGTGTCCGCCGAGAACTAAAAAAAAAATAAATAAATATTAAAAAATTCTCTCTCTCTCTCTCTCTCTCTCTCTCTCCTCTCTCACTCTCTCTTAAAAAAAAAACAGTATAGTGCAACAACTACTTATATAGCCTTTATATTGTTATGATTATTATAATCTAAAGTTGATTTAAAGTATACTGGAAGAGGTGTGTAGGTTACATGTAAATATTGTGTCATTTTTTTGTAAAGGATTTGAGCAGGCTTGGGTGTTGGTTGTCTGCAGGGCTGCTGGATCCAATCCTCCACAGATATGAAGGGATGACTGAGAAGTCTTCATTTTCCTCTTATATGTCCCTGTTCTCATGCGCTAGTATCTCCACACTTCACAACTCTCACCGAAAAGAAAATAAACCTATACAAAAGACAATATAATGAGTTAAAGATATCAAAATTTTAAGAAGATTTTTCATATATGTAGATAAAATAATTTATACCTAGAACATAAATGCTAAAATAAATTGATAAATGTGATATGTCAATAAAAAGTGAATTGCTAAGGAAAATAGGCAAAAGAAAGAAAAAAGCCATCTTAGGTAACTTAATAACAAAGAAAAATTTATTTCTAGAAATTTTATTACCTTTATTCTTAAAATATATCCATAAAAGAAAGACTTCACACTACTTTTATAGTCTATCTATGAGGCAAATCACATCAGTCACTTGGGTTATGCTGTTAGCATCCTATTATTTCTGCCTCTTCCTTTATTTTCTTTCTTCATTCTATTCTGAATATAGTAACTAGATATTTCTGGTTGCTATTTGCTATCTTTTTCCTGATAAAGCAAGGAATAACTCAGCCTCCAAAATCAGGTGAGCTAATCTCTCAAAATTAGTATGATTGTGTACCTTTCTACATATATATTCTATTGGTTCTGTTTCTCTAGAAAGGCCTGACTGACATAACTGACCATTGCTCCACACTTTCCATAATGGTGGCTCCAGAATCTTCAATGTACTTATTCATTTCCAACCTCCCAGGTATGCCAATCTAGGGGTAAATACTCCTCTTTCCAATTCTCAAAACATTTTCCCCAGTTTTTCAGAATATAAGGAAAATGTTGGTTACACTTGGTTGACACAAATGTTTCCAGACTTTCCTCTTGAAAGTGAACTATTTTTTTCTCTTTGATAAGGAAGGATATCATTTTCTGCCATCATATCTTGAAATATGTTTACAAATATGATGAGTCACAGAACTGTTACTAATGTTAATAATTTCTATAGTGTTAAAATTTCTTTCAGGGCTGCAATAAAATAGAAATAATTGAGTGACAACTGACTGAAACAAAACTTGATATACCAACAAGTATCAAACATCAAAACCACATGTGCAAAAGAGGTGTAAACATTGCTTTCTGGTTGTACCAGTATTTCATGACTACTACAACAAATCCCAATAAATTTGGGACATTAAAACATTAGGGACTTATTCTCTCACAGTCATAGAAGACAAAAACCTAAAAGAACTGGACTTTAAAAATGAAATTTGGGAATTTGATTCCTGAAACCAAGGGCAAAAAGAGAATCCTTAAGGACACAAAAAAGAAAGTTCATCTTCTGTCTCAAGGAGTGGTGTTGAGGGAGATATCCCAGAAGAATTTACAAAATCTCCCTTTCAATTTTTTTAAGATAATCAGATTTCAATTTAAAGGCCAGAAAGTTTTCAGCCTCTGAAAATATAAATAAAAAAATGGGGCTGGAGTTGTGGCTCAGAGGAGGAGCGTTTGCCTAGCTCTCGTGAGGCACTGGGTTCAATCCTCAGCACCACATAAAAATAAAATAAA
>KZ295547.1:2898-18860 GCA_002406435.1 Spermophilus dauricus
ACTGCAAACTAGACCTCCACTGTCACCGCACCACCCTCAGGTGTGACTGCAAACTCAGCTCGGCGGCCGCGCTGAGCCAGGAGGGCCAGCCGGCCACTCGAGCCTCCCCGGCCGGCGAGGGACCCTGCAGCACGGCCGACTCAGAGCTGCCCGATGTGCAGCCCAGGGTCAGAGCACAAACTCGTACTGAGGAATTCTAGCCTCACTGGGCTGACTTCAGAATGACAGCAGACTTGCATAGCTCTGTCATTTTTTTTCCTTAAAATATTTTAATTCTGAAGGGAAAAGAAGAAATTGAGGCAAAATCTAATTTATGTATATTTTTTTAAAAACTCAAGAAATCTTGAAAAAGATTCCATATTTCCTGAAGCCCTAGGAGAATGAGCCACCTTACTGTGCCCTTCATCCTGGACCTGGGCCAACCTGTCCACCACCCAGTCTGCCTCTCCAGGTTTATTTCATCATAAAAGGGACATCGGCCAGCAGGAACGTGTTTGCTCCACACAGCTAATTAGAATTTGTTTTTTGATGTTAAATGAAATGACTGCAACAGCTGTGAAATTGATTTGTACTGCACGGATGATCAGTTTAGTGAAAAATAAATTCAGCGTGTGCTCTTAAAGGTTTGAATTCCAGGAATCCTCATGGGAGGGGAGTCAGTTTTATGCCCCCAGGCTCCCCTGCGGCCTGGTGGTTGCTCTGCCCAGCGCACAGGGGGCGGCTGCAGCACGCCCTGAACCAGTCCCCAGAGGTGGCCTCATGGAGGGCCACCGCGAGACCTGCACTGCAGTGGAAAACTTAGGCCTATGTGTAGAGACGGTTTTCTTAGTGGCCCATTGGTACCTTTGAAGGCGTAGAGTAGGACGACAGGCTGACGTGCTGGCTTGGGGAGAAGGGCGCCGTGCATGCAGCTACACTTGACCACCTTGTCAACTCAGTCCCCTGTGCTGCTGGTCGGCCTCGGTGTGTGTCTACGGAGATGGGTGACACTGACCTCTGCGTGGAACACCTTGGGCTCTGTTGTGCCCAGCGCCCAGTCTGAGGGGCATTCATGTCCTTTAGGCCAACCATTTGCCAGGGCACAGGCTTCTGGCCCATGGGACTGGTGGTCCTGAGGACAGGACAGTAGGTGTGCTGATTGTTGGGCACCAAGGAGCACGGGAGGAATTGACAACATCCTAGCTCACTGTGGGATGGAGGAATTGATGTGTGAGATTTGTCCATTGTTGGTTACATTTTGGGAATTCTGAATATTTTCATAAGAAACTCTGGAGACTGTTAAAATTCTCTCTAGAGAACAATTGTAATTTTGTTTTCTTGTTTAACAAGCAACCAACCCATTCCCAGCTTCTGCTGTGCTGTTCAAGTCCTCCTGGGGGTGCACCACCCACCACCTCTGTCTGGCCCCCGTGGGTTCCACGCTCCTTGCAGCCTCTGCGCCCTTGGGATGCTGGTCAGACCCAAGGATGCAGAGCCGATAACCTGGAGCTTGGTCTAGGGTCTGGGGGTCCTTCCTCCAGACCCCTCCCCACGACGTCCCTCCTACTCTCTGGACGCTCATTTCTCTGGTTAAGTCTAGGATTCTGCTTTTGTACGTGATCACACACGGTTTTACAAGGTCCGGTCTCCCTCCTGCCAGAGGCCGTTTTCACACTCCCATCTCGCCTCAGGGGGAGGAGCTTCCAGAGTCCAGGGCTTCCTAAAGCTGTCTTGCCCAGTCTGCACCAGTCTGCACAAGGGACGTGGGGAAGGCCTGTGTCACTTGTACCAAGGTACTCCCCACCTCCCTGACCCCATAGACCTCAGAGGGCCCTTGACAGGCCTCCCAACTTCCACATGCACACATACGTGTGTGTGTGTGTGTGATATATGTGTGTGTGTGTGATACGTGTGTATGAAGTGTGTGATGTGTGTGATACGTGTGTGATACACGTGTGTGTGATACGTGTGTGTGATATATGTGTGTGATACACGTGTGTGTGATATATGTGTGTGTGTGATACGTGTGTATGAAGTGTGTAATGTGTGTGATACGTGTGTGATACATGTGTGATACACGTGTGTGCGATACGTGTGTGTGATATATGTGTGTGTGATATATGTGTGTGTGATATATGTGTGTGATATGTGTGTGATGTGTGTGTGATACGTGTGTGTGATATGTGTGTGTGTGATATGTGTGTGATGTGTGTGTGATATACGTGTGTGTGATGTGTGTGTGATGTGTGTGATACGTGTGTGATACATGTGTGATACACGTGTGTGCGATACGTGTGTGTGATATATGTGTGTGTGATATATGTGTGTGATATATGTGTGTGATATGTGTGTGATGTGTGTGTGATACGTGTGTGTGATATGTGTGTGTGTGATATGTGTGTGATGTGTGTGTGATATACGTGTGTGTGATGTGTGTGTGATGTGTGTGATACGTGTGTGATACATGTGTGATACACGTGTGTGCGATACGTGTGTGTGATATATGTGTGTGTGATATATGTGTGTGATATATGTGTGTGATATGTGTGTGATGTGTGTGTGATACGTGTGTGTGATATGTGTGTGTGTGATATGTGTGTGATGTGTGTGTGATATACGTGTGTGTGATGTGTGTGTGATGTGTGTGATACGTGTGTGATACATGTGTGATACACGTGTGTGCGATACGTGTGTGTGATATATGTGTGTGTGATATATGTGTGTGATATATGTGTGTGATATGTGTGTGATGTGTGTGTGATACGTGTGTGTGATATGTGTGTGTGTGATATGTGTGTGATGTGTGTGTGATATACGTGTGTGTGATGTGTGTGTGATGTGTGTGATACGTGTGTGATATACGTGTGTGTGATGTGTGTGTGTAATGTGTGTGTGATGTGTGTGTGTGATGTGTGTGTGTGATGTGTGTGTGATACGTGTGTGTGATGTGTGTGTGTGATGTGTGTGTGATGTGTGTGTGTGATGTGTGTGTGTGTGTGTGTCAGATGGTCAGCTTTTGCAGAGGCCAAGTGTTCCTGAGTGTCATAAACAAAGCGTGACGTGCAGTGGTGCAGTGGGTGGCTGTTGTGGTGTCCCTCGGGTCACACCAGCTAATGGCAGGAGCAGTCTGATCAGGTCTGCTGTCCTCTGCACTTCATGCTAGTTGTGACTTTACGTTAGTTTTCTTTGTGCATCAATACTGCTTTACACTGTGTTCGATCTTGTAGGCAAAAGCAATTCGGTATTTAGTATCAAGATATTAAAGATGGATAGAAATGCTCAAAGCCCATAAAATTCCTTAAAACTTAGGACATATGTATAAAAGATGACAGGAGTATGTGGCTGATTTATGGAGGCAGTTTGGGAATAGGACAAGTTTTAAAATATTTCATTGGGCAGCTCCAGCTACATTTCTGAGATGTACATGCAGACGACTCGGCTCAGTTCTAAATACCGCAGGTGGCAGATGTGGCCCTGGATGCTGCAGCCGAGTTTCCACAGAACTTTCCAGCTCTTTTCTAAGTGAATTTTCCATCTTCCCTAATTGCTTCTTGGAATGTGCCTCCCCATGGGGGGTAGGCCATTGCTTCATCTAGACAATTCTTTCCTTTGCAATTGAGGTGCAGCTTCTGGCAGGGGCTGGGGTGGGCTGGCCTGGGCTCCACACACCTGACTCTCTAGCAGCTGCGTCCTACCTCACAGGTGCAGCCCCCCGCCCGCTGCTTCCTGGAGCCCCCCACCTCCCCTTGCCTGGTGAGTCCTGGTGCACATCCGTCCCCCAGGCCCTGCTCCCCCCACAGAAGGCCCGGGGCTCCGCCCAGGGCCTCAGCCGCAGCTGCTCCTGGCCACCCCCCAGGCCTGTGACACACGACATGGACACCCCTGTGAGTCACCAGGTCTAGGCTGGTCCCTCCACTCCCAAGACACGGGCAGCCTCCCCGCGAGATCCTGTGCTCAGGTTTCCTTTGGCAACATCCAGGAATGTGGATTGTGACCTTGATCTCTCAAGTGGACAGGCTCTCCCTGGACTCTGACTGCAGAGCAGAAAGACCTACGAGCACAGAGAGGATATGGTTTACATCCTCCATTGTGAGGGTACCACTCTGGAGTTGTCTTTCTTGTTTGCTGTGATTTTCTTCCTGTGGTCTCTATTTCATAGAGGTCTCCAGCTTTCTTAATTCTTGAACAATCAGTTCTCTGAGATCTGATATTTTTTAAATAATAAGTCTTTTTCCTCAACCAAAGTAAGCTGTCAATCACTTTTGTTGCATAACTATATGGTTTTTGAGTTAATAGCAGTCCCCAAACTTGTTCAGGCCATGACATACACAAAATGATGGTATTTCTGGCAGCATCATTCAATTGACGGGTGAGTTTGCTGGTGGACGGAGCTTCCATCGAGGGAGCTCTGCTGCTAGGTGCCCTGTTTGAGTGCCTTGTAAGGTGAGAGCAATCCGAAACCTGGCGCACCTACACACGACTTCAGGTTCACTGTGTGTAATTCAGGTTTCCTGACTTAAGCGACAGCTGCTTAACACTTCACTCAGACATGGGTTCTCTGCAAATACACATTGTGATCTTTAAGGATGGAGACTATGAATTGCCCAAATTTGGATTTGTCATTATTCTGATAAATTATTGAATGAGGAGATATTTTCATTATAAACAAGACCCCTCGTCTGCTCATGACAGAATTAAAAAGTATACAAACCTTTGTCATTGAACAGTCGTAAGTTAAATTCAAAAGTGGCGAAGTAAAATCCGACTCCCTGGAGACACAGCATTCACTGCCTTATGCATTCAACAATCAGTGCTGAAGGTCGACCCTATTTCACAGGCTACTTTAGCCTGAAAGAGACAAAGTCGTCAGCTCTCAGCTTTCTGGGAACTCATGGTCGCTCACTCACATAACCAGATGCTCAAGGAACAGGCGAGGAACAAGTCCTGGGACCCAACCCGCAGGTGCGTGGTCACCGGGGCCTGGCTGCAGGGCACGCCCTCCTAGCGTGGGCACACCTGCCACCCCTGGCCGTAAGAGCTGTTGTGGGACCGAGGCGAGGAGAGAGGAGGCGACAACATGGACGGCTGCACAGAGCAGTGGTCATGGTGGAGACCACAGGCCCCACAGGAGGAAGTAGGAAGTGGGGTTCCTGAGAGCAGGGGACCACCCTTCCACAGCACAACCAGGAGGGAGAAGGCCCCGGGGACACGCTCAGGTGGCAGCAGCAGTACTGCGGGTGTCCAGAAGAACCATTCCAAGCCTCAGAGGAGTTTTGAAGCAGGGAGCTAGGGGAGGGGACGCCGAGGGGGACGTGGGTTCTGAGGGGAGAAGGACGCATTCGAGACTGCCGTGACTCTCTTGGGTGGCCTGCCTCTTACAAGCTGCACCGGACACTCCAGACCCAGGAGATGGCTCTATGTCAATCATGCCCCCTCAATCTACCTGTTAAAGCACAGTGGGGTACAACAGGGTCTGTTGGAACAGTGACTAATAAAGTCTGTGGAAATCGAGGTGAATGTTGAGAGGGAGGCTTGAGGGGCTTCAGAGTCAGGGAGGGTAGATGGCCACCCTGCGGGGAAGGCCACTCCTCCCCAGGAGAAAAGCCAATGACGCTTTTAACCTGAGCCCTCAACTAAGAGTGCTGTACTCTACATCAGCTCGACTGTCACTGGACGCTCAAGGGAGCCCAGTTTTTCTCTCCACCTAATGCAACACAGTCGGACAGTTGTCCTGGCAGACTGGACGGGGAAGCTGGCCCCTCGGTTCCCAAGGGTGGAGTCTGCTTCCCTCCTTCCCTGCTTCAGGCAGCCTGCAGTGATGCTCTCTGACATGTCCTGTCCGAGGTACTCACTCCACCGACTGCTAAAATAGGGCATGGAAAGGGCTTCTGTTCACATGTGACGGAAGGGTACGTGTCGCAGAGATTTTGAATTTTGTTTGCTTTTACTGATCATCTTCCAAAGGTCAAAGGGTAGAGTGCACCATTTCACCCCACATATTTGGTTGCCCACAGTTTGCTTTGGCCTCATGAACGTAGTCACAGAGCCATACCTGAGGATGTGCCACCACAAGAGAGGGGGTCAGCAGAAGAGTGAGAGGGCAGGCCACCACGGCACGGTCTCCACCCCCAAGACTGCCCTTGAAGCCACAAATCTCTTCCTTCAGGAGTTAGGTCTGGAGAAAGTTTCTGTTCATCTCCCGATTTCCATGAGCACACCCCGCTGTCAAGGGGCGGCCCCGCATCAACCAGACAGACATGCTTCCTGCTCTGAGGGTCCCTGTGGAGCATTTCAGATGGTAAAACTGACAGAAGAGGTTTCTGTTGCTGAATAGAGGGGCCAGAGTGACCTCCGTCAACAAGATGGACGAGACACACCCGCATAACTGAATTTTGAGGAAATTGACTAAGGGGTAGCCCTGGAACTCAGCAAGGGCATGACGGAGCCCTGCACAGCGCGGGAACTGGGATGGCAGCATGGAGAGAGGAACACAGTGTCCTGCAGCTGGGACCCCAGGTCCCCAAACAGGATCTGCTCGAAGCCAAGGGAAACTCCCCAGTGAGAAAGGGTAAGAGCTACAAAGGTCCCATCACCACCTGGGCACCTGCAGTCCCAGCCACAGGAAAGACACACGGCCTGGTGGCTTCGACTCCAGCCAGGAGCTTTCCACAGCTAATATGGCTCCTGAGGTAGAACCTCCCACAGCCCACACTCCCAGAACCCCTATCGCCACCCCTGGAGGACCTACTGTAGTCGGTAATGAGTACCAGTACCCTTCCCCTGGGGCTGAGGTCACACACTTGTGGCACCCACACTTGCTGCAAAGTTGCATCACTACCTCCAAATATCTAGAGTCTAGACCCCCGAGACATTCATGGACACCACCGATGTCATCTGCAGCTGAAGAAGTCCCAGAGAGGCTCACTTGTGTGCCCACTCAGAAGCAAAGCCAAGGCACTCTACCCAGTTGACACCCCACACCTCAGGAAAACAGTCTGTCCCTACAAGAGCTATTTCATGAAACTAGAGGAGGCAGCTGTTACACCAGACGTACAAGCATCAACAAGGGACATAAGAAGCAAGAAAGAGCAAGAAAGAGCAGGAAAGCACAGAACCTCCAAAGGAACACATGATTCTGCAGAAATAGACCCCAGAGTAAACAGAAACCCTGAAACATTTGAAAATGGATTCAAGATAATGATCTTAAGAAACTCAAGGAAATTCAGGAAAATACCATTAGGCAACTTAGCTAGATGAGGAAAAAATTCTGATCTGAATGAGAAATTCAACATAGCTATAAATCATAAAAAATAACCAAGCACAAATCTTGGAGCTAAGAATCCAACAAAGAGGTTTAGAAACAGACTCGACCAGGCAGAGGAAAGAACGTCTGAACTTGATGACAGGCCTTCTGAAATTGCTCAGTCAGATTTTTTTTTTTTAAATTAAGAAAAAACAAGAAAGAAATCCTACAAGATTTATGGAACCTCAGTAGGTAAACAACATTTTGAATTATGGGAATTCCAAGTGAAGTAAAGATGGAAAAAGGCACTGAAGACCCATTTAACAAAATAATGGCTGAAATCTTGCCAAACCTTAAAAGAGATGTGAACATCCAGATCCAGGGAGCTCAAGTCAAGAGCGTCCTCTTCACGCACATCAGAGTCAAACTGTCAAGAGACAAAGACTAAAGAAAATTCTAAAAACATCAGGAGAAAAGTATCCAGCTACATAGAAGGTAACTTGCTCCCAAGGAGCAGAGACCACGGCAGAGTCCAGCCGAGACTGGAAGGCACGAGATGAAATGTTAAGGTTGGAAACGAAAAAGAAAAACTGCTGACCAAGAATACTACACCCAGTAAAGCTCTCCTTCACCAATAAAAGAAAAATAATATCATTCTCAGAAAAACCAGCCCTGAGGGAAGTCTTCCCTGCTCGGGGCAGGAAGGAAGTAGTGGCCCTCATGGAAACTCAGTGAAACTCCCTGGTGGCCAAGTCCTTATCAGTGCAGGAACCCCGAGTCACAAAGAGAGAAAAACAGGAGAGGAGAAAAGGAATGAAGAAGCGAGTAAGTAACAAATGGCAGGAGTAGGTTCTTGGCTACTAATAATCACCTTGAACATAAGCATATTAAATTTCTGAATCAAAATCAGTAGACTAGACAAATGGATTAAAATGAGCAGGAGCCAACTATATGCTGCCTACAAGAAACCCACTTCCCTGGTAGAGACACACGTAGATTGAACGTGGAGGGACAGACAAGATATTCCACTCAAATGGAAATCAGCGGTGAGTAGTCATATCAGATAGAGTAGACTTTAAGTCAGAATCTGTGAAGAGAGGAAAGAAGACCAACATGTCATGATAAAGAGGTCAACTCACCAAATGGTTATGATGATCATAAATACATATCCAATCACTGCACAAACCAAATATTATATCCAAAGGGAGAAATGGGTGCCGATACAGTAATAGTTGGAGACGTCAGCAGTCCATTTTCAAGAGTAGATCATGCAGAAACATCAGAGTTACACCACACCATGGACCAGATGACCTAGTAGGTATCAGCAGAGCATGTTATCCCGAAGTGGCACAATGCACACAGTGTTTGGAGGGCTCTCCAGTATAGACCAATGTGAGGCCACAAAACAAGTATTAGTAAACAGCAACGTCATGTAAGATATCTTCTCAGACTGGCAGAATAAACCTGGAGCACAGTAGGAATAACCATGGAGATCCTACAAGTCCAGGAAAATCAGATCACATGCTCCCGGACCACAAAAGGGCAACAGAGAAACTCAGAGAATCTGAAGGTGTACTAAGAAGGGGCTTCATAGCAGCAAAATAGTCAATAAGCATCACACACCACACTTACAGCAAAAAGGAGACGGAATTCAAATAAACAACCTCATCATGAGCTGTAAAGACAGAAATAAGCTGGAAGACAGTCATGCCTGTGGTTCCAGTGATGGGGGATTTCAGGAGGAGGGCGAGTTTAAAACCACTCCACAATTCAGTGAGGCCCTGAGAGACTGAGTGAGACCCCGTCTCAAAAGACATAAAAAGGGCTGAGAATGTGTCTCAGTGGTAAAGTGCCCCCATATCATGAGAGAGAGAGAGAGAGAGAGAGAGAGAGAAGAAGAAGAAGAAGAAGAAGAAGAAGAAGAAGAAGAAGAAGAGGAGGAGGAGGAGGAGGAGGAGGAGGAGGAGGAGGAGGAGGAGAAGAGAAGAGAGAGAAGAGAAGAGAAGAGAAGAGGAGAAGAGAGAGGTAAGAATGAACCAAACACAAAATTAGTAGAAGGAAAGAAATATAAAGATCAGAGTAGCAATAAATAAATTTGAAACTAAAACAATTTCAAAATTTTGAAATAAAAAGTTGGATTTTTAAAAAGCTAAATCAACAAGTCTGTTGCTTGACTAAGAATAAAGGAGAAGCCTCAGCTGATAACATTGAGAAAGGTGATGTTATAACTAATACCACAAAAATTCACAAGATCATACAACTACTACCTCCAATCAAAGAGTCTAAGACCTGATAGTTTCACTGTTAAATTCTTCACCACAGATAATATTAATTACACAATATTAACCTCACAGAGTACTAATTCTTCTAAAACGGTTACAATAAAGTCGATAAGGAGGTAACTTTGCTGAACTCTCGCTACAAGACCAGCATCACCATGTCGCAAAACCAGACAAAGCCAAGGCCCGAACCAGGCGATGGAAAAGAAAATGACAGACCAATATCTCTCCTGAACCTAGAGGCAAAGTCGCCCAACAGAATCTTGCAAACTGAATCCAACTGTGCATCAAAATTGTCATACCTAGGTCAAGTGGCACCCAGGGAGGCAAGCACAGTCAAGCACTCAGTCAGGAAGCACCATGCACCATAGCAGCGGGATGAAGAACAGGACCAGGGGTCATCCCAACAGGCACAAAACATTTTTCTAAGCAGCTTAGCAAGACTCGGTCTTAAAAAATGGGGGAGGGGTGCTGGGGGATGTGGCTTGGTGATTGAGCACCCCTGGGTTCAACCCCTGGTGCAAAAAACAATTGAGAACTTTCAACATCACCCTGTGATGAAACCTGTTGACGCACCAGGTGTGGAGGGAACATGCCTGAGCACAGGAAAGGCTGTCCCCAGCAGGCCCACCGCAGAGTCACAACCACCCAGCAGGCAGCAGGTTCAAAGAGCAGGAAGGAAACCGCTGGAGGGAGCCTGGGAAGGGTGGGGACACTGTTGGATGGAGCGTTTGGAGGAGCCCCTGAAGCCCAGGCAGGAGGCAGAACGGTCAAGCTCCTGCACAGAGAAGGACAGGCATCCACAGGGGAGACGCATTGCAGACCCTCCACCTGGCAAAGGGTGGACACCGGAGGGGTCAGGGACTCAGCCAACTCAGCAGCACAAAAGCCCAGAAAGCACTGTTGAAATGGCCAAATGACCCAAGGCTTCTTAATAGAGGACACACAATTGGCCATCAAGCGTCAAGTGTATGAAGAATATCAGTGCCACTGACCTTCAGGGAAGTACAAGGCAAAGCCAAAGGCCATCTCTGTCCAAGGGGAGGACTGTGATCAAAAAGACGAGAATCAAAAGCGTTGCTGGGACGAGGCAGAGAGGGGCCGCTCTGCTGCCGGTGTCGGGGAACGGCACCTGGTTTCCTCAGAAGCCCCCCTAGAGTGTGGGCAGGGAGAAGGAGGCAGAGAGGGGACGGCAACCCCAGGCCCACCACAGCACGGCTCCAAAGAGCGGAAGCGGGGAGTCCACCGCAGAGCTCGCGGGTGGAGCAGGGATTAAGAAACCCCTCATGAGGGGCACACACGTGCACAGGGGCCAACGGAGTGCCAGTCGTCCACGACAAAGTCAGGTCTGGTTGCCTCTGTGACGCGCGTGGATCTGGAGGACACGGTTAAGTGGAAGAGACCGAGGAGACACAAGCACCACAGCAGCCCAGGCAGATGTGGACGCTAGAAGGGGGCATGGGACAGTGGTCACCAGAGCCTGGGGGCAGCGGAGACGGGACGTGGGCTGATGGACTCCAAAAGGGATGCAGGTAATGAGTCCTGGTGTGCCCAGCACAGGAGAGGGAGGTAGGCAGAAGAATTCATTATGTATTTGAAAATAACTACAAGAGAAGAGCTCGAGATGGACATGCCAGTCACACTCAACTATCAGACTGCACCCCATAAACATGCACAAAGTCACGTGTGGATTGGAATCTAGGAACACAGAAATGGAAAGGGCCTGGAGACCTCGTCAGAGGCTCCGGGGTGAGGTGGGCACCAACACACCTTCCAGTCCTTGAGGACACTCCTGCTCTTCAGGAAGAGCCAGGGCCTCCGGAGGAGAGGCCTGCTGGCCAGGGGGAGGGGGGCCAGCCTTTACCCATGTGGCAGATCTAGAAGGGCTGTTTAGATGACACCAAAGCTCTGCTCAGCCCTGAGAGAGCGAGCCGCGTCACTCTGTGCACATGCACCTTTTATGGGCAGCTCTTTAGAAACACTCATGTCATCTGCATGACCTCAGGACCACCGAACGCCCGGTCAGATGCATCCTCCTGCAGGCTCTGGTGAGACTGTGTGCTGTGTCCTGGGCCTGCTGACCCAGGCTTGGCCGCACCCTGTGGTGGCTCAGTGCTTGCCTTGGCTGGCGACTGACCCTGCTGGAGTCCCTCCTCTGGAGGTCCCCCCGTCCCTCAGGGGGCGCAGCTTTAGGGCCGGTGCCGTGTTTTCTTATTCCCATTGTGTCATTCCTGCCTGGCTGCTGTTAGGGCCATTCAGAGCCGTGGCTGCCTCCCCGCCCTCGACTCCCCAGAGCTGGCAGCAGAGTCGTCGTTTATGAACAGAGACTCCATGGGTGACCCACACGGTCACCTCCAGGCCTTGCTGGTGGCAGTGATGTTCATCTAGGCACCACGAAGTCCGAGCTTCCTGGCAGGGCTGAGAGAGGGTGGAGGAACTCTTTCAAATAGGCTGACAGGGCGAGAGCCTGCCTGTTTGGATGCTGGGTCCAGCCGGCAGGACAGCCTGCAGTCACGGCACCACAGGGCTAGAGGCCGGGAAGGCTGAGGAAACGCAGGACGGCCAGCGCCCCTCTCCTGCTCCACGCTGGAGCCCAGCTCTTCTGCAGGACTTCTGTTGGCCTCCGTCCCCCACCGTCCCCCCGTCCCCATGTCAGCCTGTAAACTGGGGCAGGATATCGTGCCTGTAGAGAGCCGCGGCATTAATAGTTATCATATGTGACTTCAGATTATTTTTATCTTGGAAAGGAAAACTTTGACCAAGAAATCATTACATATTTACTTTAACATTCTTGAACAGAAACACATTTTCTTGGTTCAGTTTTGCCCTTCAGCTAGCACTTTGGAAAAGTTGAAAGGCAAGGGATTTGGAAAATATAAAAAGGGAGCAGGATTCTGGTTGGAACTCTGAATATGCTGGGACTGCTCAAACGTCCAACCCTTTGGGAATTTTGTCAGAATTGTCATCTTGAGGCTTCGAGGCTGTCACTATCAGTGCGATGGGTCAACGTTCCCTAAGATGGATGGTTTGCATTCCCCAGGAATTTCCCTTGGACCTCCATGGATCACGCGGAGCAAGCTGCACTTGGGTCTCGGGGCAGAGCAGGAGCAGGGCTCTCCCATGTGTGGAGACACGTATCCTTCACCACGTATGACTAAGTCATCATTGTGACCTCGCTTTTAGCAGGTTCAACTGAGGCTTAGACAATGAGGTAACAAGGTAATAGTGCGCCGGACCCGACACCAAGCCACCCACAAGCCTCCTGCAGAAGGGGGCAAGGGTGACGGGTGTAGAGAGCAACAGAATTCAGCAGGCCTGGCCCCGGACCAGGGGACTGATGTGCACAGAGATGGGGGAGAAGCCAGACTCGGACCCGAGGCCACAGCTTGTGGAAGGAGTGAAACTCCACGGGACACAGACGGGGTCACGCCCAGGGCCTCAGACAAGCAGATCAGGGTCCTGTGGTGAGTGCTGAGAGGGAGGGCCGGTTCCTCTGCATGGGCTGCCAGCCCAGCCTCCCACCTGCGGCATTTTGTCTGCCCCTGTGGACCGGCAGCCCGTGACCTCAGGTGCTCCCCTCCTGCCCCTCACCTCACCCAGCCCTCCCAAGTCCCTCAGTGGACCTGGGACCTGCTCCCCCAAGCCCGGCAGTGCCCTGAGCACCTGCTCCGGTAGCTCGAGGCTCTGAGCACCGACAGCCTCCTCTTTGGCACCCACGCCACAGGGGTTTCCCCACTCCCACCACTGGGCGCACGGAGGGAGAACGAGTGTGAGCCGCACCTGGGCCTGGGACGGCCATGACAGGGGTGCTGAGCCGCGGTCTTATTACAGGTATCCTAAATGCTCATCATAGAAAAGTGAAAACGTGGAAATGTACACAGATAAACTAAAACTAACCGCAGTTCCACCTTGCGACAGTAGGTGTGTCCTGGAACATGGGAGTGTGAGGAGGCGGAGCCTGAGTGGCTTGCAGGCCCCATCATGTGTCCAGGCTCAGGTGGCCACCCCAAGGGAAGATGTTTTTCCTGGGACACTGCTGGCCTCGACCTGCGCCTCACCAGAGGTCTTCCTGGTGCCAAGCCCGAGTTCGGTATCAGAGACTTCAAGGCCAGCGAGCGCTGTGCTCCTCTGCCTCACGGGTTGGTGGCTGAAGTAAGCAGGAAACACTCTTTAAAATGTGTCGACAGCGGAGTTCCAGGAGGACTCTCCAGGGGGAGGCAGAACCCTGGAACAGCTGTGAAGGCTCAGTGCTCAGGGGAACCACTGGAGCCGGTATCTGGAAGCTTAAGAGAGGAGTTGAGCTCAGGGAAATCATCTCGTAGCTCCCACGGGTAACACGTGCACCAAGGAGGCCCGGCGGCCCCCGTTCCAGCAGGTCTGAAGGGCTGCTGTGGTGGAGGGTGTGCTCGGTCAGGTGAGGGCGCTTCCCTTGGATCCATTCGGGGCCTGCCCTTGCTCGTCCCTGCCATCTCTGCAGTTGACTGGACTGGACGTGACAGGGCTTCAATTTATTTCTAATTGATGTGGACATTTGTACATATTCATGGAACAGCACCTCGCGATGCTTTGATGCACATGTATGTGTATGATGAGCAAATCACGTAACCGTGTCTGTCTTCAGACACCCATCCCTGTTGACGATGACGGCTTTCAAGATCCTCCTTCAGCTGGTTTCCAAGTGACAGGACCTTGTCTACAGTCACCCTACTGCTCAATAGCATGTCTGACTTATTCCCCTGAACCCACTGGTCAGTCTCCCCCCAGTCTTCCCTGCCCACCTCTGGAGACACCCTTCTGTGCTCAGCTCCGAGAGATCACCTCGTCAGCTTACACTTGGACTGAGATCACACGGTGCCTGTCCTTCTGAGTCAGGCTCAGTTCTCCTGGCACAGCCATCTCCAGGTCCATCTTCTTGTACACGACAGGATCCTCCTTCTGTGGCCGACTCGTGCTCCATGGGGCACAAGCCCCGCCCCTTCTCTGTCCACCCTCAGCTGACGGACACTCAGACCTTCTGTGAATAGAGCTGCGGTGACCCAGGGAGAGCCGCTGTCCCTCTCCTCTGGACGTGTACCTGGCAGTGGGATTGCTGGGTCACGTGCTAGTTCTACTGTTGGTGTTTCAGGGAATCTCCGTGTGGTTTTCCATGCTGGCTGTGCTGATTTACACCTCACAACAGCGCAAGGGCCCCTTTCCTCCACCTCCTCGCCAGCAGTTATAGGTATAGTTCTAAATGAGAAGATGATTTCTTTTTTTTTCTTTTTTTGAGGAGGTACCAGGGATTAAACTTGGACACTCCACCACTGAGCCGCATCCCCAGCCTTACTTTGTATTGTATTTAGAGACAAGGTCTCACTGAGTTGCTTAGTGCCTCACTTTTGCTGAGGCTGGCCTTGAACTCGGGATTCTCCTGCCTCAGCCTCTGGGATTACAGATGTGCACCACTGCACCAAGTGAAGATGATCTCTGAATGACACAATGTAACATGTCTAAGTCAGAAGATGCCCAGCTGAAGGCCCCGCGTCCAGGCTAACTCCAGAGTCAGGAACAACACTCATCTTCATTCCCAAGTCTGTGCAGCCGACGTGGCGCAGGAAACCGCCAGCCCAGGAGAAGGCCACTGTGAGCGCAGGCGTTGCTGAATCAGTCATTCTCTAAAACAGACCCCGAATCCTGCCACTCTGAGCTCCTGGGTGGCTGGCCGTTGTTCCTGGTGGACTGACCTGCCTACAGCTGCCACTCCGTGCCTGGGTCTCCTCCTGCCCTCAGGGTCACTGTCTCCCACGTGCAGTGTCGGGAAGCGGTACTGTTCTAAGTACCGTGTTCTGAGCACTCCCGACATGTCCACTTCCCCTCCCAGGTCCTCCTGGCAAGCTGCTGCACACCTTGCTTTGGAATTAAGTAGACACGCCCTAAGCTGTCATTCAAACGCTTTCCAAGCAGCCCGCCCGGCTAGGCGTGTCTCAAGAAGCCTGTGTTTCTCTACGCTGCAATGAGGCTGCCGGCAACCGTCCTTACTCCAGTCTCCATGCCTGCTGCTCTGCAGGAAGGGAGGTGACAATGAGTGACATCCAGCTGACAGGCAGGGACCTTCTTTCTGCACCAGAAAGTGCAGGGTTTTATCTCCTTTCTGACTAGTTTCTATCCACATCTGTATCAAAATTAAGGAACATGGGTTGGGGTGCTGCTCAGTGGTGGGGCGCTTGCCTGGCATGCGCCCGGGTTCCACCCCAGTAGCGAGCACACAAATTAAAGAACCCAACAGCTTGCCCCCAGCCTCAGCTGCCAGGTAGAACCGTCCTCCCTGTGAGAGCTGCAGAAGCCCGGTGCGGCTGCCCCCTCTTCTGTGACAATGGGACCATGTGTGGATGGCCCAGCAAAGCTCTCCAGGAGGGCAAGACATAGTTGGGAAGGAAAGGCGGTGGCCTGGCCACAGGCTCCAGCCAGGGCTCCAGGACACG
>KZ295547.1:18937-37019 GCA_002406435.1 Spermophilus dauricus
CCAGCCACGGCTCCCGGACACGGTGGCTTCTGCTGCTCAGCCGCCCTCAGCGCTTGTGGAGATGCCCCTTCTCCCTGGCTCTCTAAGTGAGTCAAGCTGATGTCGACATCTTAGCAGCTGAACTTATTTTCTCAGATGGTCCTTTTGTGCACTGAGGTGGTCTTATCAGCCAAACTGCAAGTTCCTAGGAGACTTCTTAATGGGAAGCACAGGATAAGCTTTTGGGACTCCTTCATGAATTGCTCTTAGATAGCGCGGCCAAACACCGCAAATCCATTGCCTTCTTCAAGTCCCACTACCTGGCATTCTCCTCGCCTCCTCGTGAGCTGCCTGTTCTCACTTCCTATTCCCAAACCCTCATCCCAGGCGGGTGGAGCCGCCACCTTGCCTGTCTCTGTGTGCTCTGATTGTAAGGTAGCTCTTGGCTTCCGCTCATGTTGCCCAGAATCTGTGCTTGTTAGTTTTCCCTGAATGTGCCGTGGCCAGCTCCCCAGGGAAGAAGTGATGAGTCCACGGGTTTGTTAATCTGCCTCAGCTCTGGAGGGTTCAGGGAGAAGGGAAGCCAGCAGGCATTGCACTGCAGGGGGTGTTCTCCCCTCCTAGTGGGAACAGGGATCTCCAAGATAGAAAAGGAATTTGATTTCACATATTAAAGATTTGAGCAAAAGATTGGCAGAAATCAGTAAAAGTCTGTGCAGTGAAGTTACACCAACAGGGACTGGAACTCCTGTGTGTTGAAATCCGAAGCTTTTCCAAGGCAGGACACTCAACAGTAAGGGTTAGGGTCTGTCGAGCACTTCTCATTAATCTCCTTGTTTTGATCTTAGAAGTGCACTTTATCTTTCCCCCCACCTCAAGCCTGACTTTCCAGAGATGGAGCCCTCTGACGGGAGGAGGGCGGCATCTCCAGATGATCTTCCAGTGCTCCTGGGAGCCGACTTGCTTCCTCCATGCTGCAGGTGTGGGAATAGAGCCTTCAGGAAGTGAAACAATTCTCCCAAGATGGAGCTTGGTGGTCTGGTACAAAGAGGGTCTTTCTCCTGAAATGCACTGACTACAATTGTGAGCCCTTCCCAGCCCCGAGTGGCTCTTTGTTGTGGGGCAGGTCACATAGTTTTCTGAGTCTGCAATACAGTCATTATCCAAGGCCAGGCTGCGGCCTTCTGGAAAAGAGACAGCTGGGAAATCTTGGTCGCTCCCCAAACACTCCTATAGCCACAGTGAGGTCTGCGGTGAGCTCCAGATTCCTGGCAGGGGTGGGAGAACTCCATCTGACCCCGTCCCTCACTGCTCCATGGGCTCAGCTGCAGAGCCTCATCTGGTTGAGCATCTCAGGACACGGGGTCCAGACCCAGCATCTCGGATCCTCGCTCCAGGCCACCCAGAGCACGCCGGGGGGAGCTGTGGGAACTCCCGTCCCTGCCGTCCACAACACAAGCTTCTCCAACAGACGTCCCCAGATCCCGAGCTCAGCCCGGCTCTTCTGAAGACCCTGCTCTCTGTCGCTTCTCAGACCCACACTTTTACATGCACTCAAGGGAGAGAGTCGAGCTGTCTGTGAAACAGAGGTGCCTTAGAACTTGGACCTCGTGACAGTGAAACGGCTCACAACAGGGCCACCCTCACGGGAGGGTCTGACGAGGAGTCCTGTGTCCACCGTTCACAACTGCCCTCCGCCCGGGCAGGAGTCTGGTTGAAGCACCTCAGACTCTCAGCAGTGACCCATTCAGAATCTGCCTTTCTCCTCGAATCCTGGAATTCTCCTGTTGTGTTTCCCAGAGAAAAGCCTTGCTTATCCAAGAGCACCCAGGGTGCTGAGAGCAACGGTGCCCACACCACCCCTCCTTTAGGTTCTCCAGACTTTCCGAGTTCAGGTTTGTCTGCGCGCGCACACACACACACACACACACACACAGGCACACACACAGGCACACACACACACAGAAGCACAGAGGCACAGGCACACACACCTAGGCACACACACACATAAGCGCACACACACATAGGCGCACACACACACAGGCACACACACACACAGGCACACACACCTAGGCACACACACACCTAGGCGCACACACACAGAGGCACACACACACAGGCACACACACACAGGCACATGCACACACACAGGCACACCCACACAGGCACATGCACACACACAGGCACACACACACAGGCACATGCACACACACACAGGCACATGCACACACACACAGGCACATGCACACACTCACAGGCACATGCACACACACAGGCACACACCCACACACAGGCACACACACACATAGGCACACACACATAGATGCACACACAAACAGGCACACACACACAGGCACACACACACAGGCACATACACACAGGCACATGCACACACACAGGCACACACACAGGCACATGCACACACACAGGCACATACACACAGGCACATGCACACACACAGGCACACACAGAGGCACACACCCACACACAGGCACACATCCACAGGCACATGCACACACACAGGCACATACACACAGGCACATGCACACACACAGGCACACACACAGGCACACACACACACACACAGGCACACACCCACACACAGGCACACACACACATAGGCACACACACATAGATGCACACACAAACAGGCACACACACACAGGCACACACACACAGGCACATACACACAGGCACATGCACACACACAGGCACACACACAGGCACACACACACACACAGGCACACATCCACAGGCACATGCACACACACAGGCACATACACACAGGCACATGCACACACACAGGCACACACACAGGCACACACACACCCACACAGGCACACACCCACACACAGGCACACACACACACAGGCACACACACACCCACACAGGCACATGCACACACACACAGGCACACACACACAGGCACATGCACACACACAGGCACACACACACAGGCACATGCACACACACAGGCACACACACACAGGCACACACACACAGGCACACACACACACACAGGCACACCCACACAGGCACACAGATATGCTGTGCTCCAGGTCCCTCGAGGTCACGCAGCCCAGCAGGCAGTGGAAGGCCCCTTTCCTCCATCTCTCCAGGGACTCTGTCTGCCTGCTCTGCTCCTCACTCAGGGCGCCATGATGACCTGTGGCCAGGTCATTCCCTCCTGCAGGTGGAATCCCTCAACCTGCACCACCTTTGGCAGTTGTCCTGTGGAATGAAGGGTCGTGCAGCTGCCCCCCTGGGTCTTTTTCTCTTGCTTTCTGATACCTGTCACATAAACGTGTCCCACCCCTCTACCGATTTCCTGGAGGACAATGTGTGGGCAGTTTTCAGTGTGGGTTTTCTGAATGAAGCAGCAGTAAGTACCATGTCCAAGCTTTTTGGTAAAGATATGCACTCATTTCTCTCGGGTTGTATTAATTTTCTATCACTGTTTAAGAAATTAGCACAAAGTTCATGGTGAGAGTCAGGCCCAGGGCCCACTGGGCAGCGTCCTCTGCTCAGTTCTATAAGGCACAACCCAGGGGCCACCAGGCTGGGCTCCTTTCTGGGGCTCAGTGGTGTCTGCTGAGATGGGGTGGTGGTGGCAGACCTTAGTCCCTCGCAGTGTAAGGTGTCCCCATTTCAGGGTGCTCAGCTCAGCCAGGTCACCCTGTGGCTGCTTGCTCTTCTAGCAGGCAGGAGGGTCTCTCCTCGGGGACTAGGAGGGAGTCTTATGGAACACAGCACAAGCAGGGGTAGCAGTTGAAGACCAAAACACAGAATAAGTCATATTTTATCTGTAATTAACCACACAAACAATAAAAAAAACCCAAACTAAAATTTAAATGGCAAGATTATAGTACCCTCAAAACTTTAAGTAGGAAAAAATATAATGAAAAATGAAATGTGCTACACACAAATAGATATAATATCATTGAGAAAGAGTAAGACATAAAACATGGAGAGCTATACCATGTTCATGGACTTCAGACTTAAATAATCCCAGTCAACAACACTACAGCTTTTCTTTTCTGGTAAAAGTAGATAAGATAATCCTAAATTATTCATGGAAATTCAAAGATCCAGGAAGGCTAAGTCAATCTTGAACAAGCAGTACTAGGGAATGAAATCTACCCCATGTTGCTTTGTCCATGTGTACATATACCACAATAGAGAGGGAATTTCAATGTACAGATGTTAGAAAATTATAATTCAAGAGAGAGCAATAGAATAGATCAAGGGGACTGGGGGAGGGAGGAGTACAGGGAAGGGGAGCCACTAGAGGACCAGTCAATCAAAACTGTACTATGTGCACATGCAGATAGGTCACGAGGAATCCTGCTACCATGTGTAATCACCATGCACCAACAAAACCACACGGAAGACAGGCCTTGCTCTCCTGGACACAGCTGCATAAAGACGGTTTTTGGCCCATGGTGGCATTAATTAGCACAGGGACAAATGGGCCACAGGAACAGAAGTGTGGAAACAGACCCGGGAAACCTATCGCCATCTGAGCAGGGAATCAGGAACACAGCCCAGTCATTTGTCTATGGAAGGGAGAGTGTAGAACCCGCCCTAGCTCGAGTCACATCCTCAACTTGTTTGTGGTGTACTCATATCTACAATTAAAGGATGAATCAATAAGACCTTCAGAACCCAGCCCAGGAGAACACGTCCACACACCTGGGGTAGACAAGCGTCTTTGATGCAGACAGGTCATCAGTCATGATTGTGAAGATCATGTCACCTGCAGTATGATCACATCTATGTATATGTCCATAAATGTATTGGAAAACTCTCTCTAGCTGTAAGTATTAGGAACCTGTAATCAGAGGCTGATGGGTTAGATACCACTGCAGGCCCACCATGAAGGCTACAACTTAGATAGCCGTCCACCCTGAGGCACGGCAGGCAACTAGGGCAGAGGCACAGCTGGGGTGAGTCTGGAATTGCGGTTCTGGAAACCTGGCCTTGCTTGCCACCCTGAGGCAGTCCACTCCAGGTGGGTGCCTGTCTCAGGGTCAGGAGTCCCTGTGGCTAACATCACCCAAGCTCCCCACTGCAGGACATCTACTTAAAATGTGCCTGGGAGAGAAACGGAAGTGAGCGGAAGGCCCGGGTGAGAGGCTGAGATCGACCTGCCCAAGAGCTGGGAAGGATGATCTGCTCCTCAGGTTCTTCCTGGTTCGAGGCCAGGCTTGGTGTCCAGGGGCTTGATGTCCAAGTCTGTCCTCTGCAAGGTCTGCCTGCTGTGTAGCCATGGGACTTGCTGGTGAGGTGGGAAACTTGAGTTCCTAACAGCAGCACACAGAGCTGCTGGACTTCAAGGGCTTGCTGGATAGCGAGGAGCAGAGGCCACAGTGAGGTCACCTGCGAGAGGATTTTACTGGGAATACCTGTAGGAGAGAAGATAAGCCAGGGAGAATTGTCAGACAGACAGAGGACAGAGAGAGAGGAGGCCAGGTGGACATGTCCCAGACTCGGGTCTAGTCTGAGGAACTTGGCAATGCTGCAGGAGGCCTAAAGCCAGGTAGCTGGCAGCCCGTGCCGTCCACCCCCCTGGCAGGGGCAGTCTGGGAGGCACTCAGGGGAAGGACAGACTCCCTCCACACAGGACGGTGGGTTTCAGACAGCAGTGGGGGCTGCGGCCAAGCTGGAGTGGGGAAGCACAGGGCTCTGTCTGCACGGGACATCAAAACTTGCACCCAGCTCACCAGGAGCAAACACAGGAACGCGTTCCCAGCAGCCTTATGTATACGGTTTCAATGTGAGAACAAAGTAAATGTCAATCAGCAGCAAGTTGGACCAAGAAACGGTGGTGTCTCTCTCGCAAGGTTGCCCCAGGGAACTTGTCTTCTCCAGCACACAGGGTGGGTGAGGGCTATGGCACCCTGTTGAGGAGGGAGGCAGACATGGGGGCTGTGTGTGCAGCGCTCCCAGGTGCAGTCTTAGCAGTGGGAGTGAGCCCCTGCAGTGGGGTCGGACAGGGCGCAGGGCAGCAGTGCCCCCTGGGTGTGGCTGATCCTGCTCTGGCTGACTTACCTGGCTTCAGTTGACAAGGGACGGCTGGCCTGCATGGGGATATGCTTTTCAGCATTTGACACTGGTGGCTCCTATGCAGAACCAAATCCTTGGTGGGTGCACAGTTTCTGCGTGTTAAAGCGATTTCTCCTACCAGGCACACAGGGCTGCAAAGAACCAGGCTCCTAGTGTTTGTTCTCAGGTTGGGTTGAGAGCATGAAGGGTATTGTAACTTGTGGAGTGTTACTAACTGAACCCAGGCCTGAGCTGACTCGGGCGCTTGGGGATCCAACAGCCGGGAGATTGCTGGACTTGCTGTTTTGATATCAGTTCAAAGTCTGAAGTCGTATTTGAACAATGAGGGAGATCCGTGTTGAAATGGTGTCTGGCAGAACACTGACTGAGGCTCTTAAAAGTGGGTCCAAGGTCCACACAGCCTGGCCTCTTTTCCCAAGCTGTACAGCCCAGTCCTCTGAGAGTCATTCATTGTGAGGGGATGCCCTTTGTGTCACACTGTGTGGGCGTAAGTGTCTGGTCCTCTGAGAGTGGCACGGGGTGAGGGGATGCCCTTTGGGTCACACTGCGTGGGAACACACAGGTTGGAGGCGGCTGCACCAGGCCCAGCTCCCATGGGCAGCCACGCTCCCCTCAGGCTGATTCAGCCCCACATGACTGTGAGGGCCTCAGGCAGGGCTCCCGGCCTGCGGCTGACTCATGGTCCGACCCGCTACCCCCTGACCTCAGTGTGACTCATGCTCAGGCAGGACCAGGGCTCCTTCCAAGCCCTCCGAGCCTTCAGGCCGGCACTGCGTCTGATCGCTGAGCTCCTCTGGGTTTGCTGGTACAGAGCCTTCTTGGTGAGAGGAGAGAGAAACACCCGGAATTCGTCTTTTAAGGGACTCCAGTTGGCTCACACTAAACCTCTTAGAAATATTTCATAAAGCAGCCCACATTCTCTGACTTTTCTCCCGGAAAACACGTTGTGCCTCCGACATTTGTTTCTCATTATGGTGAGGGAACATGAGAACAGTCATTTCACTTAAGGCGCACAATATGATCAGATATTCTTACGGTATTCACATGCACTGCGACTGCTGAGGCCCAGCAAGACTCCATCACACACCCTGGGAGGCATGGGTGAGCATGTGTGTGTGTCCGGGTGGGAGCCTGTGCACGTGTTCATGTGTGTATGCCTATGCACACTGCGTGGAGTGTGTGTGGGTGTGTGGCGCTCCTGTGACCTACTCTCCTGACTCGTCACAGTGCAGGGGCCATGGTGGACATGGGCTCTGGGTGAGAGGACCACGAGGCAGCAGGACGTGGGTCTGGAGGCGCTCGGCACACACCAGGCCACACCCTTCCTTCGGGTTTCAGAGGCCCCAGGCACCACTCAGCAGGGCCCACCTGGTGACCACAGCAGCAAGTGCTGCCTTTCTGCTCACGGGGCCATGACAGAGGTGGAAGTGCCTCGGCCTCCGAGAGGCAGCCAGGGCAGCAGCAGCCTCCACTGAGGGAGCCCATCCACTGGCCAAGGCAAGAGTCCTTTGACAATGGCAACGTGGTGTCCAGGACGTGATGGAAAGCACCACTGTGCGCGGGCTCCTCGGCAGTGTTGCCAATGGTGCTTGTTTCTCGATTCAGACTTGTGGAGACAGACGGTCGGAGCCCCGCAGAGCGGCCGCGGGGAGGAACTGTGCTCTCTCTGGGAGATAAAGAAAACTAAGAAACCCTAAGTTTTAGTATGAGTTTAACTTGGGTCTCTTTGTTCAAATCCAGTAGAAAGAACTTGGTTCAAGACCCTGAAAGACAGAGTTGGTCCATCCTAAGGCCGTCTTTCTGATGGCACTAAATGATCAGCTGTTATACTAGAGTTTAGTCAGAACTTTAAAATGGAGACATCCTTGAGCTCCCCTGCGTCCGGGAGGTGTGCGTGCAGAAGCACCCTGTTCACAGAGGGTGTGCTCACACATGGCTGCTGTCCCCCAGGTCAGCCTGCTCTTCAAGCCTGGCAACGTCCAAGCACCCTGAACCGGATGCCCTGACCGCCGACCAGAGGCCAGTTCTGTCCTCCTCACCTGTCACCCCCTTTGGCACATGAGCATGTGAATGCAACCTTACAGAAGGCAGTCTGGAGCCCTCCCACAGATGCCCAGCACAGACCCATGGCCTGAGATCGTGGAAATGGTGATGAAGCAAGCAGTGCCTGGAGCTTTGGTCATCTCCGTCCTGACTCGTCCTAGACACAGACGGAGCACCAGCATCGAGAGCTGTGGCTGACCTGGAGACACCCCTGGTAGGAGGACCTCAGCCTGCGGGCAGCTCATGTGCAGCCCAGTGTGCAGAAGCACAGCTCTGATGAAGGGACTCACTCTTAGACCTGCCCCGGCTGAGGTGGCCCAAGAGACCCTGGAAACTCAGCGTGGAGCTTGGGAGACAAAATCCGCATGGAACGGCCAAGGCTGAGCAAGAAAGCCCTGGAGGTGTTGCGTCTTACAGCCCATCAGTCAGACGGCAAGAGAGCCAGGACCTCCGACCTCCAGGAAGGAGTACGGCTCCCGCCTCTGAGCCGGCCTTAGGTGCCCGGGCTCTTACAAATGAGGCTTCAGACAGTGACCATTCCCTGATTCAAATAACGGAGCCGTGATCTGGAAGTGGGAAGGGGAAGGAGACTGGGAAAGCGAGGGCCGGGGTGGGCTAAAGGTCACTGAGTAAAACATTCTGCAGGGAGGGGGACCGCCAGCCTCATAGAGTATTATTTTATTTAAGATTGCGAATTCATCCAAGAATAAAGATGCTTTAAAAAGAAATAAATTTTTCCCAAAATATGAGTTTTCTTTTCCAAAAATATGATCAGACATTCTTTGAAGTCAGCCTGCAAAATCAATAACATCATTAAATAATGTGAGTCATTTCATATTCCTCATCTAAACAACAGGGAAACCCTTGGAGTTTCAGTGTGGGGTGGGTGATCAAGATGTTGCTATAGATATTATAAGAATAAATGGCAACAATTTTTAAAAGCAAAAGAAAGTGCTTTAAAAAGATTTTCCTGCCATACTTTGCACAATGTGCTCCAAGTTAAATCCGTAACAATGTTCGATTTTCCTTCTTCTTGCCCACTCCTCTCTTCTCATGTTGTCATCTCATTTCAGGTCTGCAAGGAGGCTCTAGCCTGGCCTCCGGGTTCCCATTGGTGAGTCTGGGCTTAAAGACTATGAAGTACTAAGTAGTCCTTCAAATTTATAAATAAATGATCCCAAGTAATTTCATACTTTTTAAAAAATAAAAGTGACTAAAGATTTTGGGTTAACACATAGCACAAAAACACCTCAAATTAAACTTGTAAGTTAATCTCATGCGATGTGTCTAATCACGTCATGTAACATTCATGAAAAATTCAGGATTATGAGAAATGATTTGTCTTGGAAAATACACACTATTTAATTTACATGCTGTTTGTGTCTGTCAGGCTCCTGTAGGGAACAGACGCCAAATTGGAATTAAAAGCTGGACTTTAAGGACGGACTTAGACCAGTACTTGTGAAAAGGTTCGGCAGCAGAGGCGGGAGTAGGCAGGAGCCTTGGACTGAGCGCAGGCAGGGCCAGCACTGAGGCGGGCAGGCAGGGGTGGTGGGGCAGAGGCTGCATTCCTGAGAAGGTCTGCTCCCTCTGCCATGCTAGAGGGTGGGCAGACTGCCAGAGACACCCTGCAGGGACAGCTCAGTGCCCAGCGCAGGGGCCTCCCCTGGGACTTGCACTTCTAACTCCTGCCCACTCTCCTCCTGACTGCCTGCACTGCCCAGGTCCAAGTCAGATGGCAAGACATCTCTTCCTCTATCTCTGGAAGTGAAGGAGGTTTGTGAACCAGGGCTGCAGCTCCCAAGAGGAACTTCTGAATGGATGGTCAAGGGCTCTGACGGCGGGAAGCGAGGTCCCGGGGCTCAGCGAGCTCTGAGCCACCAGAGCAGCTGTGTCACCAGGGAAGGGTTTCTTGTTCATTTTGCACAAATTAACAAATTCCAGGATTGCCACATTGTATCCACTGTCTGCCTGAGAGATTTCATTCCACTAAAGATGGAATCATTTTAAATTTTACTCTTCAGTACATTTAAGGGAATAAAAACTATCAGAAAAGTGAGGTCTTTTCTCCCTTAGGAATCTGAAGTTGAAATTCGGGATTCAGCTACTGAGTGTGAATCAAGCCCCTTTGGATGACTTTAATCCTGATAAATGCTCTCCACAATCCAAGACCTCTAACCCCAACTAAAAACACATGTGTTTCCAGACACCAAATACCCCCTTACAGCCCGGTCTTTACGCAGCTCAGCAGCTTGCTGTTCAGCTTTGAGAAAGAGCATGACCAGTCTGGTGGGGCCGTTTCAGCCTGCTGTCCGGCAGGGCCGTGGGATAGGCATTTACTTTCTTTCAAACACTTCTTTCAGAAAACCACCATAGATCTTCTGTGTCCAGCTGTGCTGATGGATTTTAAAAAGCTGCTGTGTTCCTACAGGAAAGAGTTGCATTTTAAAGAAACAATCTATTTTAAAACTCATCCTCAAATGTATATATTGAACACAGAATCAAGAGGCAAAGCATTTAAAAAAGAGAGAATGAGGGAGATTTTTTCCCATAATCTATCATCCTCTCTTGTTCAAGAGGAAATTTGCCCAGCACTCAAAGCCCCGAGTGGCTGGCAGGCACCGTGGAGCCAGAACGGGCCCCCGGGCACGCAGCTGCAGGGTTCCCGTGGATACAGCCCCGTTGTGCGTCAGTTTGGAAGAAATGTGATAAGAATTTTCCACGGTAGAAACCAGCAGAGCTAAAGGACTGTAGGACAATACTGGTCTTGAGAGGAGACTGGAGAGATCTGTTCCAACATAGAAACAAGCGGAGAGCTGGGGAGTTACTTGGTGGAGAAGCATGGGGGGGGGGGCGAGGGTGATGGAAACTCAAAAGATGTAAAAGGGGGTTTATAACAAAACCTTGGCACATCCACTGTCGACCTCATGATACGTAAGGAACATAATTGGAAAGAAGTAGGGACAGTACCCTAAGTTAGGTGGAAAAATCAATCCAGAACACATACCAATATTTACCAGGTTAGTAATGGAAAGAACAGGGGAGTGGCATCGTGAGACAGAGCGGGGGTCCCACGTCCCACGTCCCACGCCCAGCAACCAACCTGCCCACTCCTGCAATGAGCAGCAGCTAGACTCCCTGCAGGAGGGAAAGGCTGAGGAGAGTGCAGGAGTCCCTGTGGGGACCAGCAATAGGAGCAAGAAGGAGGGCCAGTGTGCAGAGGGAGGAAGGTGGTTTGACGTTGCCTGGGTCCTTCCACCCCAGGCAGGGACAGCTCACACTGACCAAGATCTCCTCGGACCATGAGTTCCCATAGGGGAAGAGGCAGCTCCTGAAGAACTCACCCAGCAGAGCATGGGGACCTGTGCAGAGCTGAGCTCGGTGGACAAGCTGGGAGGACAGGTGAGTGAGGGGCCGGTCAGCCAGTCACTGTGCCACCATGCTGCCTGACTCCCAGCTCTGCAGAGGACCAGTGGTATTTGTACTAGGACTCCACAGACCTCACAGCTGCCGTGGACACTCCCAGCTCTTGCTGCTGGGGATCCCATAGAGCTTGCTGTTGGGGATCTCAGGGCATGCTCCATAAAGACCTCTGCCAGGGCTCTGTCACTAAGGAACCAAGAGCCGAGAACCCCACAGACCCCCCTCAAAGGGCCCCAGCTCTTGCCTTTGGAGACCCAGGTGCCTGGGCTTCTGCACCACCCCCCCTCCTCCAGGAGCACCGGCCCAGCACCTAGTGCAGCCACCACACGTCTGCACGTAGCCCAGAGCCGCCACGGGACTCTGCACACACCACAGGCATGCTCCCAGCCAAGCTGCACCCCTCAGCCAATGCCAGCACTCATCCTCCCAGGTGCACTCCTCACGGGCCCAGATGTACCACTGAGGACCCCAAAACCCTTTGCTCATCACTGAGCCACAGCAAGACAGCCATGGCCAAGACAGCTGACCTCAACTGCTGCACCACTAAGTCCCACACTGTCCTTGACTCAGAGCTGCTCTAGGCCCCTCACTTGGAGTCCCCCACACCAACATGCCCAAGGCCACAGCATGCTCCCACATGACCTCCTCACGAGGACCTGGGCCTTCCCACTCTGTGAAGTTCTTTCCTTACTTAAGCCGGTCTATAAAGTCTGGGTGAGGTCACTGATGATTCCCGTGGGCAGACTCAAGGACACAGGAACACAAGACATCAGGGACATGATCCCAGCAAGAGACCCAGGACTTACAACAGTCTCTCCAAAGAAATGGAGATTCATGAACTGCCTGACCACGAATTCAAAATAGTATTTCTAAAGAAGCTAAAAAGGCTACAAAGAACAGTGTACAAGATCCGAGACATAACACAGAGCAAAATTAGAAACTCAAGATCAACAGCAACAACAACAAAAGACAGAAAACATAAAAAGATCCAACACAAAGCCGGAGCTGAAGAATAGAAGGACTTAAATGGAAACAGAACACAAACATCCCGAAAACAGCAGGCCAAGACAGTCATGTGATTCCGTCCTTGGAGCAGAGGAAAAAGAAGGGACAAATCCGCAGGACTCAGGGGCACCCTGGGGTGATGGGAGGCACAGGTTTAGAGAGTCTCAAAGGAGAGGAGAAAGGGAGAGGGAGGACGCTTCCTTAAGAAATAAAACCCCAAAACACCCCGACTCTGGGGAGGAAGCCCAGAGACCCCGTACGAGGAGGAGCATTAAGCAGTCAAAGCAGAGTTCTGAGGTCAGTAAAGTGACGGTCACATAGGAGCAGACCTCTAAGGGCCAGGGGAGGTCTCTACAGACACTGCTGGGCCAGGAGAGGGGGTGGTGTCTTCAAAGTGTGAGCAAGAACACACAAACTCTGCCATATGATAAAGTCACGCCGGTAAGTGGATCCCGTAAAACTGAACGAGGGATGGAATGTCCCAGAGGAACAAACTGAAGGAATTTTTCAAGTTTGAATGAGATTTACAAGAAATGCTCAAGAAATTCTTCAAATAGAATTAAAAACATGTAAAAGACAACATGAGGGCACATGAAAGTATAGATTCACTAGTAGGAGGAATGTATAGTCGAATACAGAACAGTATAATACTGTAACATTGGTATGGAAATAAACATAATCCTAACATAAAATTAAAAGACAAAAATATTAAGAGTAACTGTAACCACAAAAACCTGTTAACAAATTCAAAGTATAAAAATAACTATTTAAAGAATACAAAATGTGTGTTGGCAGGAGTGAAGGTGCAGAGTTCTTGTATGCAACTGAGCTCAAGTTCTTAAATTAGATGATAATAAGTACAAGGTTTATATGTTTCATGTTTTAAACAAAGTGAAATCTACAGCAGATCCACAAAAATAAGGAGAAATCAAACCACCAATTAAAAAGTCAAATAACAAAACAGTAAAAAGGATCAAAAGAATTGAAAAGCACACAGAAAGCAATGAACAAAAAAGACATGAGCAAGACCCCGTTATGAAATATAAATGAATCAAACCCCTCAAGCAAAAGACACAGCTGAACGAATCCAAGAATCAAGAAAACGAGGTGCAAAGAAATGCCGACTGCAAACACATCTCCAGAGCTTCACCTCGGTGCTGGGATGATCATCTACTGGAAGGAAACTTAAGGAAACAATTCCCTTTGCATTAGTTCTTCCAGGCACAGTGGCACACACCTATAATGCCAGATTCCTGGGAGGCTGAGGCAGGAGGATCGAAAGCTTAAGACCAGCCTCAGCAACCTAGATATAGCTACAACCCCTCTCACTCTCTCTCTCTCCCTCCCCAACTATATATATATATATGATAAATTACTGAAGAATTGATCTAATTTTAAAAAGTGAAACACTCCTGCACTGAAACTTACAAAAATAGATGGAAAAGAAGATACAGATAAACGAAAACAAACTATGTTTATGGATTAGAAGAATCAACCCTGCTAAAATGTCCCATGACTCAAGGCAATGTACAGGTTCAAGGCAATCCCTCCCCAAATTCTAGTGGAAGTTTAGAAACATATACTCGCAATTCTAAAAAATGTATGGGAGCAAAAAGACCAGATTCCCTAAACAACCTTGAGTGTGAAGAATAAAGCTGGAGACATCCATCAACCACTGTAAGGAGGAACCACCGGTCAGTCTATATGGATTACAGCAGATATAACAACTAGAAACACACATATGCACTCAACAGCCAAGTGTCTGCGCACAGAAGGTGAATATAGCAGCTCTAAAGAGAAGGATCGACTGCAGTACAAATACAGGAAGGAGGGGTGAAATCCCTACTTTCAAGAATGAATAATTAAACACATAGAAAATCAATAAGAAAACTTTGGACTTTGACTACACTTTAGATAAAATGGAACTGAAAGACTATATAGGAAATTCCATCCAACAGCAGCCCAATACTCATTCATTCAAGTGCATATGGAAAACACTTCAGGATAGATACTTTCTTAGATCACAAAGTAAGTCTTAGCGAATTTAAGAAGACTAAAATTGTATCAAGCATCTTTTTAATGCACTTATTTGAAACTAGAAATCAAAAATAGAAATAACTTTAGGATATTCACAATATTTGGAAATTAAACAATAGGGTTCTAAACAACTAATGGATCAAAGAAAAAATAGGGAAATTTAAAAATATCTTAAGACAAATGAAAATAAAACACAGCACACCCAAAACTTACATGTTCAACAAAACAGCTCAACAAAGGAAGTTTATAGCAATAAACCTCTACATCAATAAAAAGAAGGATCCCAAATGATATTAATCTCAAGAAACAAACTAAAAAATCAACTAAGCCCAAAGTTAGCAGACAGAACAAATAATAATGACAAATCAAAAACATGTAAAACAAAAATTTCATAGAAATAACCTACAACACATCAATGTTTGTAGCAGCACAATTCACAACAGTTAAACTGTGGAACCAACCTAGATGCCCTGCAGTGGATGAATGGATGAAAAAAAATGTGGCATATATACACAATGGAATATTACTCAGCATTAAAAAAAGAACAAAATCATGGCATTTGCAGGTAAATAGATGGCATTGGAGAAGATAATGCTAAGTGAAGTTAGCCAATCCCCCTAAAACAAATACTGAATGTTTTCTCTGATATAAGGTGGGTGACTCATAGTGGGATAAGGAATGAGAGCATGGGAGAATTAGATTAATTCTAGATAGGGAAGAGGAGTGGGAGGGATTAGCAAGGATGGTGGAATGTGATGGTTATCATTATACAAAGTACATGTATGAAGACTTGAATTGGGTGTCAACATACCTTATATACAAACAGAGATTGAAAAATTGTGATGTATATGTGTATTAAGAATTGTAATGCAAAAAAATACATGTATAATGGCATAAATTGGCATGAACATACTTTATATAGAGAGATATGAAAAATTGTGCTCTATATGTGTAATAAGGGTTGTAATGCATTCAACTGTAGTCATGTATTTAAAAAATAATAAAATCAACTAAAAAATAAATAATCTACAAAATGAAGCTTGTTTTTTTTTTTTTTTTTGAGACATCCATCAACCACTGTAAGGAGGAACCACCGGTCAGTCTATATGGATTACAGCAGATATAACAACTAGAAACACACATATGCACTCAACAGCCAAGTGTCTGCGCACAGAAGGTGAATATAGCAGCTCTAAAGAGAAGGATCGACTGCAGTACAAATACAGGAAGGAGGGGTGAAATCCCTACTTTCAAGAATGAATAATTAAACACATAGAAAATCAATAAGAAAACTTTGGACTTTGACTACACTTTAGATAAAATGGAACTGAAAGACTATATAGGAAATTCCATCCAACAGCAGCCCAATACTCATTCATTCAAGTGCATATGGAAAACACTTCAGGATAGATACTTTCTTAGATCACAAAGTAAGTCTTAGCGAATTTAAGAAGACTAAAATTGTATCAAGCATCTTTTTAATGCACTTATTTGAAACTAGAAATCAAAAATAGAAATAACTTTAGGATATTCACAATATTTGGAAATTAAACAATAGGGTTCTAAACAACTAATGGATCAAAGAAAAAATAGGGAAATTTAAAAATATCTTAAGACAAATGAAAATAAAACACAGCACACCCAAAACTTACATGTTCAACAAAACAGCTCAACAAAGGAAGTTTATAGCAATAAACCTCTACATCAATAAAAAGAAGGATCCCAAATGATATTAATCTCAAGAAACAAACTAAAAAATCAACTAAGCCCAAAGTTAGCAGACAGAACAAATAATAATGACAAATCAAAAACATGTAAAACAAAAATTTCATAGAAATAACCTACAACACATCAATGTTTGTAGCAGCACAATTCACAACAGTTAAACTGTGGAACCAACCTAGATGCCCTGCAGTGGATGAATGGATGAAAAAAAATGTGGCATATATACACAATGGAATATTACTCAGCATTAAAAAAAGAACAAAATCATGGCATTTGCAGGTAAATAGATGGCATTGGAGAAGATAATGCTAAGTGAAGTTAGCCAATCCCCCTAAAACAAATACTGAATGTTTTCTCTGATATAAGGTGGGTGACTCATAGTGGGATAAGGAATGAGAGCATGGGAGAATTAGATTAATTCTAGATAGGGAAGAGGAGTGGGAGGGATTAGCAAGGATGGTGGAATGTGATGGTTATCATTATACAAAGTACATGTATGAAGACTTGAATTGGGTGTCAACATACCTTATATACAAACAGAGATTGAAAAATTGTGATGTATATGTGTATTAAGAATTGTAATGCAAAAAAATACATGTATAATGGCATAAATTGGCATGAACATACTTTATATAGAGAGATATGAAAAATTGTGCTCTATATGTGTAATAAGGGTTGTAATGCATTCAACTGTAGTCATGTATTTAAAAAATAATAAAATCAACTAAAAAATAAATAATCTACAAAATGAAGCTTGTTTTTTTTTTTTTTTTTGTGAGGGGACTGTACTCAAGGGCATGAGACCACTGAGCCACATTCCCAGCCCTACTTTGTATTTTATTTAGAGACAGGGTCTTAGCACCTCACTTTCACTGAGGCTGGCTTTGAACTTGCAATCCTCCTGCCTCAGCCTCCCTAGCTACTGGGATTACAGGTGTGTGCCACTGCTCCTGGCCTAAGCTTAAAAAGGAAACAAAATTGAAAAAAACCTTTGACTACATTGAGAAAAAGAGATAGAACAAATAAAATCCTAAATAAAAGAAGAAACATAAGAATTCATAGTAGGAAAATAAAATAATAAGAATCACAAAAGACTATTATTAACAACTGATGCTGATAAGTTGGACTAATCTAGAAGAAATACACATATTTTAAAACATGTGAAACACTGAATCATGGAAGTCATAGGAAAATCTGAATAGACCAATAATAAGTAAGGGGATTAAAGGATAACAAGAAGTCTATCAAAGAAAGGCTCAGAGCCCAAGGGCTTCACAGCTGACTTTTACTAAATGTTCCAAAACAATGATAGTTTTTCTCAAACCATTTTTAAAAAACAAAGAAAGAAAGAGCGAAGAATAGAAAAAAAGAGTAGAAAGGTTTTCCAAACTCATTTTTCTTGGACAATTATATCCGGCCTGATATCAAAACCATACCAGGACACTACAAGAAAAGAGCACTAGAGTCCCAAACCCCTGCTGAATATAATTGCAAAAATCCTCTCCAAAATAAAAGCAAACCAAATCCACAGAACAGCAAAATGATCATCACCATGGTCAGGTAGGATCTACCTCTGGAATACAAGGATGGTTTGATATATGTGGTCAGTCTGTTTCACAGCTATGACTGATTGTTTGAGGCTGGGATAGGAAATGTATAAAGAAAAAATATTTGTTTTGCTCCTAGTTTGGGAGGTTAAAAGTTCAAGGTCAGGAGGTGCCCTCAGTGTGGTCTCTGGAGAGGGCTTGTTGGCGGTTGGCATCAAAGTGAGGGTGCACCCACTGGGAAAGGCCTCCTGTGGGCA
>KZ295547.1:37570-49116 GCA_002406435.1 Spermophilus dauricus
GGGGGGGGGGAGCCAGCCTCACTGCTTTATACGAAGAAATCAAGTTCCTTGAGAGCTGCCTTATTTTCTCCGAGGGCAGTGCCCTGATCACCTCCCAATATGCTCTGCCTCTTAAATGTCCAAATGCAACACGGGGGATAACCCTCCATGTCAGCACATGGGGGACAACCCTCCCTCACATGATCAAATGGATCAAAGAGAAAAACAGGGAGATTTGAAGTGGATCCTCGGGGGATCCTGCCCATCTGACCCCTGGCCATATGAAGCCAATGAACGTGATACATACAAAACGAAGCGCAGACCCACGTGCCTGCTCATAAACACGGAAAAGGCTGAAAACTCAGCACTGCTCCACGACAGAATTCCTCACCCATTAGGAACTGACGGAACAGACCTAACGCAGGGCAGACACCTGTGGGACTAGCCCTACTGCCACCCCTCACCAGTGAGAGTGGACGCTTTCCACTAAGAGGTCACAACAAAGACGAGGAAGTCCAATCCCCCCACTCTGTCCTACATAGTAGGAGTTTTATGCAGCCATCAAGAAAAGAAATTATGTCATCTGCAGGAAAAAGAATGGAACCAGAGACCATCATGTCAAGTGACATCAGCCAGACTCAGAAGGTCAAGGGTCATATGTCTTCTCTCCTAGGAGGAAGTGAGAGAGGAAAAAGGGAAAGAAAGGTGGGGGGGTCTTCTCTAAATCAAAGGGAAATGGGTAGAAGAAAGGGACCAGAGCTGGGAGGGGGCAGGGAGGGGGACGCTGGGAGTGATGTGGCCGAATTGTATTGTTACATGGTGTGAGAGTACGGACATGTGACAAGAAGTCCCATCAACATGCACAACTCTGATGCACCAGTAAAAAAGGTGGAAGAAAAAAAGAACTAATGAATGAATTTGTCAAGTGATAAGATACAAAATGAACATACAAAAATCAATAGCATTTTTAACAATAAATGCTCAGAAAAAAAATCAAGGAGATGATCCCATTGACAACAGCTACAAGAAAATGCTTAGGAGTGAATGTGGTCAAAGAGGTGACAGATAGGTACACTGAAAACCTGAAGACATCGGTGAAAAAACTGAACAAGTCACGAATAAATGGAAGGATATCCTGTGCTCATGGGTCAGAAGAATCAATTTTGCTAAAATGTCCATATAATCCAAAGTAATCTACGTATTCCACCTTAAGCCAATCAAAATTACACTTTTTAATTGAAAAAAAATCCTAAAATTTGTATGAAACCATAAAAGACCTCAAATAGTCAAACTTAAAGGGGGGAATGCCAAACCAGAGACCTCCCATTCTACATTTCAAACTGGCTACAAGGCGATAGGGGAAAACACCCAGCACGTAGTAGAATCTGCTCCAGCTCAAGCCCAGCATCCCCTCCCACCCCCTGCCCTTTCCTCTACTCTACTGATAGATCTGCTATTTACTTTTTTTAAAGTTAGTGTTTTGTGGATATACATGATGCTATGAAGTGAGATTCTCTGTGGTCTATTCATATCTGTGAGGAGGAAAATTAGGTCGGATTCATTCCGCTGTTCCTCCCTTATCCCGCCCCTCTTCCTCCCCGTCAGTCCCCCTCACCTGGCCCATGGATCTGCCTAGGTTTTGATGGACCCCTCCCCCATTTCCTTTCTCTCTTCTCCCCCTCCCCCACTTATTTTTTCCTAGCTTCTACATATCAAAAAAAATTCAACCTTTGACTTTCTAAGTCTGATTTATTTCACTTATTATCATAGTCTTTCTGTCCTTTGTAATCATGTCAAAAGGAACCCCAATATTACACATAAAAAGAACCAATAAAATTTTTTTAAAAAAAGCATGATATTGGCATAAAACCCAACACTGAATAAAGAGGCCAAAAAAAAGTGCATATTTATTCAACTGATCTTCAAAAAGGGTGCTAAGAATGCCCCTGGACAAATGGTGTTGGAAGGACAGGATCTCCACATGCTGAGAGCAAACACTTATCTTACATAATAGTAAAAACTTAACTCAAAGTGAACTAAAGATTGGAATGTAAGAACCTAAAGCTTTAAAACTACAAGAAACTATAGGGAAAATCTTCATGACCTGGGAAGAAAGAGTGATCTTTTGCATATGCCCCCAAAGCTGAATAGGTCAATGGCATTCAATCAGCTGAAAAGCCTCTTCACAGCAAGGGAATGATCAAGGGTGAAAAGACCATCCACATAATGGAAAAAGCACTTGCAAGCCACGCGTCTGGTAAGGGGTTGGCATAAAGGTACCTAAGGGACACAAGGAGCTCAATAGCAAGAAAACAATCTAATTTTTAAAAGATCTAAAAATAGAGTTGTAATTTTTCAAAAGAAGACATACAAATGATCAAAGGGCGTACCACTAGTCACGGGGAAGCAAGGCTCCGCGTGGGGCCCCTGGAAGGCCGTTATCAGAAACGCAGAGCCAGGTGTCGGTAGGGATGTGGAGGAGAATCCTGTACACTGCTGTTGTAACACAGATCACACACGTGTGCACTGTGGAGTGTCATTCGGCCATTCTGACACCACGGTGGAGCCCAGACCTTATGTTGAACAGAACAAGTGAGGCCCGGAAGAGAGGCACTCCAGGATGTCACCACCCGGGGAGTGTGCACAGCCACACTCACAGCAGCCGAGTAGGACGGAGATGGCAGGGGTCAAAGGTCCACAGCTTTAGTGAGCACAGGGGTAGGTGCCTGAGTTCTTGTCCGCCTAACCCTCCCAGGAGGGCAGACCTACGTCAAGTCACCTCAGCCCCCAACCCTTGACACATGTGAGAATATAAAGGTGCTAGACATGACCACGAGGAGCTGGTGACAATTCCACAATGTGTGTGTGTCTCCGCACATCGGATGTGTACTTTACACACCCACTACTTTATATGTCATTAAATACACTAAACAAAAAAGATGCAAAGTAAAATGAGATCATAGGTACGAACAGGGGAAGACTGGACCTCTCTTGAAGAAATGAACCACATTTTTGGGGAACATTTAAGTTATACCATGTTCTACATGAAATTGTATTTCAAATGATCTATGAGCCTACTGTAAAAATTACATTCTACAAAGGAACCAGGAAGCCTTTATTAAGACCAGCACTGGCGTATGTAAAAAGACATGGTAAAATAGATTTATTTGCATAAGTATCCAAACCTTCTGAAAATTAGAAAAAAAAACTTTAAATATTAAAAGTCAAATAAATATGAGAAAAAGCAATTCATGAAAATAAATTTGACTAAATGGAATATGAAATCAAAATCGAAAGACTGCTTTTCAAGATACTGACCCATGGTTGCTCATAAAAAGCGATAATACCATTACATTTTTTAGAAAGTTTGGATCCACAATTGATTACGGAGGGAGACTAGTGTCATAGGAAGTCAGCACAGTAGAATTCAGAGGAATTCAGAACACAGCAGGACGGCAGCAGCGCAGCCCGCGGGCAGCGCAAACAGGCTCCATCCACAGGAGCGCGTGGTCACCTGCCTGGAGGCCGTGGTGTCCTGGGACTCGGGGGCCACCGGGTCACGCGCCCCAGGGGGACACGGGACCAGGGCAGCAGGCTGGGGCAGCTGCACCTGCCCATCTCGGGCAGCAGAGGTATGCATTCCGTGGTCCACGCTGACGGTGGTGCGTGGAGAGGAGGGCGTTGTGGGGGAAGGTGCGGTGCAATGATGGGTCCCAGGAACGAAACCAGGAGCTAAGGAGGCAAGATGTGCAGGGCCACAGCTGACACTGCGTTCACACAGGTCCCACATAGAAGACAAAACTAACCCAGCCGTAAGGGGCTCCTTGAGATGCAGGGAACTTACCAACAAAGACAAAGAAACGGAGCACAGAACTAAGAACAGACCTCTCCCCTGCGGGGAAGGGACCCACTCGGTCCTTCACGTTGGTTTTCTGTATGTGTTGGTTTTTAAGCTCTGCAGTTCTGTTTTAAGCTTTGATACAAGTGCTGTATTTTCAAATTACACAAGTTAAAACGTGCCACAAGCTTTATTTAAGTGCTACCCATAGGCATGAAGAAGTCCATGAATAAATACAGTTATTCTCGTGGTGATTAATGGGTGGTATGATTATGGGCATTGCAAAATTTAGAAGGTATAATTTTTTCATTTTATTATCATTATTTTTTAAAAATAATAATTATTTTTCTATTTTTGCAGTGCTGGGAGTGCTGGGGATCATTCCCAGAGCCTTGGGCAGGCCCGGCAAGCACTCTACCACTCAGCTGTATCCCCAGCCACACATGTGTAACATTTATAATTAAATGGAAAAGGAATTTAAAGTCCGGTGTGTCCAGGCATTATGTAACAACCCAACGACTGTTGGAACCACATAACTTTTAGTAGCATGCTAAGTCACTAGCACTATCCTGTACAATGGCTGCCCACACAGCAAGTCCCTGAAGACTGTCAGAAATAGCCCAGACTTCTTGATTGCCCTGGTCCCCAGCTGAGGATTTTGTTTTTGTGACCATTTCTATTTCCAGTGTTCAAAAATCATCGTGTGTAGGAGAAAGTCTAAAAGAACGTAGAGGGTCCAAAACTTCAGCAGATACATCTGCATGCCTGGCCGCATACATCCTCCAGCAAGGAGCCCTGGTGGCTGGGGTCCCGAGTACCAATGACAGCCAGGGAGAAAGAGAGATTCGAGTCCCCAGCTGTAAGTCAAACCCCAGAACATCTTGTAAACCAGGTGGTCTTCCTGACATGCGGACTGTGAACATGGGGTCCCGTGGACTGGGCAGCTGGCAGTGCTGACTCCGTTTGCTGGATGAGCTCCGCTTCAGCAGCAGCTGGTTCTGCTGTGGCCATCCTTCCCAGCGGCAGTCAGCCAGGGCTCGGCGGCACAAAGTGAGGTGGTGACGCTCCACTGCTGCTTGGTGGTGGGGCCTGATAATGTCAAGACTTCACGGCACCCGGGGAGCCACGCCCGCTGGCGTGTGCCCTTCTGCACAGGGAGGAACAGAGCACACCCTCTCCTGCTGCTCGGGTGACGAGGGCCTGTCTCCGTGCCTCCTTCAGAAGTGAGGCCTTCGCCTGTCAGAGAGGAAAGCCCACCTGTCCAGGCTGCGGTGACAGGCTACAGCTGGGACGGGGCCCTTGAGGCCCTTCCCCAGCTTGTGGTCGACATGGCCAGGTGTCAGAGGGACTTACCTCCCCTGGAGCCTCTGTTCTCCAGGGTCACTGTTTCCAGACTGTGCTCTGCTTGATACCAACCCAATCATGGACCCAGGGTGCTTCTCCTGTCCCTCACAGATTGCATTTTGAATGTCATCTCAATGGATACACGTGTGAAAACCTGTGGGAAAGCAGGCACGAAGGCTGGGCTCTTGTGGGTGCAGCCGGGACTCAGTCCTCTCCCCAGCCTCAGTGCCTGGCACAGCGTGGGGCTACCAGTGGCCGCCCACTGCTCTCCCAGGGCTAACGGGAAGAGCCTGTTGTCCACTTCCACCAGGGAATGACCAAAAGGAGAAATTGGGTGACACTGGGCTGGTGACGGAGGGTGGAGGTGTGGGGCCAGACACCAGGCTGGAGGTGGAGGTGCTGTGCCCTGGAGCTAGAGGTGGCCGCGGGCTGCTCCTCCTGCAGGACACCTTTTCTCCTCCTCTGGAGGGTCTTCCTACTTGTCCTGGCCCCAGATCAATGATGGCCAGTTGGTTGGTGCTTTAATCACACCCGAGCTCTTGCTTCTTGGACTTGGTTCTGTAAGAAAGAATCCAGGCTTGTGGCTTGGTGCTAGATGGCTTCATGGGCTCTTCAAGATGACGCACCTCTGGAGAGCAGCTGGGCGAACGTGTCCTCATACCCACAAGGAGCAGAGGGTCGGCACGGAGCACGGTTAAGTCCTGCTGGGAATCGCAGCCTGGCATCAACTTCTGGACTCCAAGCAGAGAAACTCGCCCCACAAAACACAGACTCAGGAAATGGAGTACTTCTGCTTCATTATGAAACACTGTTTATCAGCTTTTGTGTTACCTGGAAGAAATGCTGATCTTTTTTCATTTATAAGGCAATGTAAGACATTATACTCTGAAAGCAAGTTGAATTTAAGAAAATGGATTTACTTATAACCAATCACAAACCCCAGAGCACTTCTGCAGGTTTGAAGTGGGGTTCTGACTTGGGCATGGCCCTGTCATTGCTTTGAAAGGTGTCTGCTGCAGGCCATACCGTCTGCAAAGGTGGACCTGAGGCAAGGTCAGGCAGTGACCTGCAGGTGCAAACAGGGTGGCAGAAGAGGTGTCAGGACTGGGAACAGGTGGACTTGCCTGGCTGCTGTCTGTTGACGACGATGAGCCAAGAGTCGAGCCACAGACAGGTGGTGGTCATTCCACTGGACACTGGGAAAATGACACCTTTGGCCCTTGATAGAAGAAGCCGCCCTCACTGTGCTGGTCACCTGGTGCCCTAGCTGCAGCTATGTCCCACAGGGAGAAGATACAAGACTGCTGTCGAGATGGTCCGTGTTCAGCTAGGGTGACAGGGACACTCCCCAGTAGGACGTCAGGCCTGCCAAGAGCTCAGCACAGAGCTCCATGTCTGGAAGTCCAGATGTCCTGAGGGCTCTCATGCTAATTCACTTCAGTGTTCTTGAGCATGGGCTGGGGTTGTCTGGGGAAGTAAGGCCTTTGCAAATGGCCTACAGTACAAATAAACTGTGTCCACTCAGATCGAGACTGAGGGGCTCAATGTTTAATAAGAAATGATATTTTAAAATTGAGTGTTTTATCTGTACTTGAGATCTCTGGACCAAGCTGTGAAGCTTCCCATTCCGAGAGGGTGCTGACCCTGGTGCTGTCCTGTACCTGAGGCTATTCACTGTGTCCACAGCAAACTCAGAAACAGGAGATCCAGAAGGTGCAACATAAGGAAAGAAATGTTAAAAACCAAAAAAAAAAAAAAACACCCACAATCAGATCAATCACCCTCGGGTGTTTCTCTTCTCTCTCTGCACGGTCATGTCAAAAAAGAGATTTATTTTCTGTTTTTTTTTTTTTTTAAATCCAGAGGGGACAAGGCGTTCGTGTTCTGTCACGTGTTCTTGGCTACATGCCAAGGGGCCACACCTTCATGAGATGACGTTCCTTTTCAATCTGTGTGTCCCCCTCTATTCCTGCCAGACCTGTAGCTGAACAGAGCCGTCAGGAGCCTCAGCCTCTCCAGCAGATCCAGGCCAGCGGGGCCAGCTGGGGTCTCAGCAGCCAGCCTCACCACGGAGGAGCAGCAGTGCCCCCGCAGGGCCAGGGTTCCACCAGCCGGGAGGAGAGCTGCTGGAGGAGGTGAAGAAAGCTCTCTTCCTGTCCAGGAGGTCAGGTCTCAGCTGAGAGATCACACTGCTGAGACCCAGGAAAGGGACCGCAGAGCCTGCCCGAGGAGGCTGGCGGCTGGCTGCAGCTATGTCCCACAGCGAGCCGTGGCCCTGGGCCTCTGTCCTTGCCACAGTCTGGCTGGGCACAAATAACCGAGCCGCCACAAAGCCTTGTAGGTTCAAACAGCAACTACCTTATTCCAACTCTTACGGGCACTGCACGTGCGCTTTTTCACCAATTGCACCCATGCAGCCTTCTCCCTGACACGCCACACACCAACTGGAAATCCCTCCTCTGGCACTTCCCCAACCAGTGGGAACTCTCTGGGAATCCTGCTAGAACTCCCAAGTAGCAGGCTCCAGGCAGCAAGAGCCACCCCATTGCCCAACAGTAAAGGTCAAATATACAAATATACAATACAATCAATCCAGCATCACAGCAATTATATACAGCTTAACTCAAATCATCATCTCAATGGTTCACTGGCATCACCTTCCAAACATTCCCTCTGGCAAATGCCAGGCGTCATTCTGACAGGCCTTGGCTCTCAACACTGTCCTCAGCCCTCTGAACCTCTGTCCCTGGGAGCCAGAGCTAGATGCTCCGTGGACAGCAGCAGCCAGCAAGGACGTGCATCCCGGGAGCTTCTGTGTGTCTTGCTGTCCTCAGTCTGTGCTGTCCACAGCATCGCACCTTGTTTCTCACTTACATTGTTATTATTTTACTGCTATGAAAAGCCAAAGAATGTGGATCCTCATTTTAGCAAAAGCAACCAAAAAATCTCTTCAAAACTGTAAATAGCCTTCGACTTGGTTTCTACTCAATCAATCACTCATTAAATGCTTACAAAAAGTATTCTTAAAAATTAATGCCAGCTTATGGAAAGGCAAAATTACATCAAAAATAAATCAAGAGACTGTGGCTTTGTTATATTTTTATTAAGTCTGTTTCATATTGTTCATGGAAAAATCTTCTCTGCCGGAGCTGAAAACCAGACATGCCTGTGGTACTTATGAAAGTCTGTCTGGTGTTCCCAGTGATTCAGCTGGTGTGGGCATGAAACCAAGAAAACATCCTATAGGGTCTGAGATTCTTGCTGATTCAGTCTGCTCACAGCTGACCCTGAAGGAGGAATCAAGCTGGGGAGAGTGAGATGCTCTTGGCTGAGGTGGATGCCCTCCAGATGCGTTCGGTAGCCCTGGGCAGCACGGCCGGGAGGCCTTCTGCATGGTCCAGTGCTCCAGCCACCCTCCAGAGCCTGCCAGCCAGGTGCTCAGACCCAGCCAGCACAGGTCGGCCTTGGCCCTGTATCTGCTCACAGCAGCGCTTTCTCCCGACTGCGTCCTCGCTGCTTTCCACTTGCACGGCCTCCACTGGGCCTCGCTGGGCCTCTCTGTCTCTCTGATGGGTGAAGGTGGGCCCTAGGACTCCTTCGGCCTGACCCCCTTCCCTCCCTGTGATCACCAGCAGAGGGTGAAGACTGACTGTCCCCAGGGGCAGGAACTCTGGGAGACCAGCCCAGCAGTGCAGAGTGGGCCAGCTCTCTGGGTCCGGATGTCAGGTGTGGACTGACACCGCAGGAAATGTGCAGGGTCCAAGTCACTCTGCATTGGCCTTCAGAGTATCCACACAAACAGAAGAAAGGGCATCCTGAAAAAAAGGCCAGCTGTCCGCATTTAAGCAAACCAGAGGCCCTGTGGGAACACTGTCTGGGCAGCCCTGGTCTGACTTGGAGGCTCAGTAAGGCCCAGGCCTCGCCTGGGGAAGCTGCTAAAAGATGCCCCTGTGGGAGCCCAACACGCCCAGGAGATGTCCCTATGAGAACCCAACATGCCCAGGAGATGTCCCTGTGGGAACCCAACATGACCCAGGAGATGTCCCTGTGGGAGCCCAACACGCCCAGGAGATGCCCCGGTGAGAACCCAACTTGACCCAGGAGATGCCCCTGTGGGAACCCAACATGACCCAGGAGATGCCCCTGTGGGAACCCAACATTGCCACAGTCTTGGCTGGGCACAGAATCACGAGCCACCACACAGCTTTGTAGATTCAAACAGCAATTCTTTATTCCCGCTCACACCGGCCTCCACACACGCTCTCGGGCAATCCCAGTTCTCTGCCGCCCAATTCACCTACTCCACGAGGCTTTCTTCCCAAATCCCATTTTAATCTCACGAGAACTCAGGCAGCAGGAACGCCCTAATCCCGGCAGCAATAATCTTCAACCTCCAACTTCCCTAAAACCCTATTGTCTTAAACCGGGAACACCCTAAACCCAAGGACGGGATACTTCCTCAAACCTGATCAGCTCTAAACCTGGATCCGCCCTGGTCCTTGGGCAAGGTCACCTTACATGCAATGTCAACAGCGAAATTCTAAGGCAAGTCCATTTAACATGAGGTACGCTGGCAAGGAAATATCGATGCGTCATTTCTACTTGGCAGTGGCCCTCAGCACAACATGACCCTGGAGATGTCCCTGTGGGAACCCAACATGACCCTGGAGATGCCCCTGTGAGAACCCAACATGACCAGAAGATGTCAGTGTGGGAGCCCAACATGACCCAGGAGATGTCCCTGTGGGAGCCCAAATTGACCCAGGAGATGTCCCTGTGGGAACCCAACATGACCCAGGAGATGTCCCTGTGGGAACCCAACATGACCCAGGAGATGTCCCTGTGGGAACCCAACACGCCTAGGAGATGCCCCTGTGGGACCTGACATGACCCAGGAGATGTTCCTGTGGGAACCCAACATGACCCAGGAGATGTCCCTGTGGGAACCCAACATGACCCTGGAGATGCCCCTGTGAGAACCCAACATGACCAGGAGATGCCCCTGTGGGAACCCAACATGACCCAGGAGATGTCCCTGTGGGAACCGAACATGACCCAGGAGATGTCCCTGTGGGAACCCAACATGACCCTGGAGATGTCCCTGTGGGAACACAAAATGACCAGGAGATGTCCCTGTGGGAACCCAACACGCCCAGGAGATGTCCCTGTGGGAACCCAACATGACCCAGGAGATGTCCCTGTGGGAACCCAACATGACCCAGGAGATGTCCCTGTGGGAACCCAACATGACCCAGGAGATGTCCCTGTGGGAACCCAACATGACCCAGGAGATGTCCCTGTGGGAACCCAACATGACCCAGGAGATGTCCCTGTGGGAACCCAACACGCCCAGGAGATGTCCCTGTGGGAACCCAACACGCCCAGGAGATGTCCCTGTGGGAACCCAACACGCCCAGGAGATGTCCCTGTGGGAACCCAACACGCCCAGGAGATGTCCCTGTGGGAACCCAACACGCCCAGGAGATGTCCCTGTGGGAACCCAACACGCCCAGGAGATGTCCCTGTGGGAACCCAACACGCCCAGGAGATGTCCCTGTGGGAACCCAACACGCCCAGGAGATGTCCCTGTGGGAACCCAACACGCCCAGGAGATGTCCCTGTGGGAACCCAACACGCCCAGGAGATGTCCCTGTGGGAACCCAACACGCCCAGGAGATGTCCCTGTGGGAACCCAACACGCCCAGGAGATGTCCCTGTGGGAACCCAACACGCCCAGGAGATGTCCCTGTGGGAACCCAACACGCCCAGGAGATGTCCCTGTGGGAACCCAACACGCCCAGGAGATGTCCCTGTGGGAACCCAACACGCCCAGGAGATGTCCCTGTGGGAACCCAACACGCCCAGGAGATGTCCCTGTGGGAACCCAACACGCCCAGGAGATGTCCCTGTGGGAACCCAACACGCCCAGGAGATGTCCCTGTGGGAACCCAACACGCCCAGGAGATGTCCCTGTGGGAACCCAACACGCCCAGGAGATGTCCCTGTGGGAACCCAACACGCCCAGGAGATGTCCCTGTGGGAACCCAACACGCCCAGGAGATGTCCCTGTGGGAACCCAACACGCCCAGGAGATGTCCCTGTGGGAACCCAACACGCCCAGGAGATGTCCCTGTGGGAACCCAACACGCCCAGGAGATGTCCCTGTGGGAACCCAACACGCCCAGGAGATGTCCCTGTGGGAACCCAACACGCCCAGGAGATGTCCCTGTGGGAACCCAACACGCCCAGGAGATGTCCCTGTGGGAACCCAACACGCCCAGGAGATGTCCCTGTGGGAACCCAACACGCCCAGGAGATGTCCCTGTGGGAACCCAACATGACCCAGGAGATGTCCCTGTGGGAACCCAACATGACCCAGGAGATG
>KZ295547.1:56614-83706 GCA_002406435.1 Spermophilus dauricus
CAGACAGGAGTGCAGCTGGGTGGGAAGGCCGGGCCAGGGCCAGAGGACAGGACGGCAGGGAAAGGACCCACGCTGCCGAGGCGATACACGTAAGCCTCCACGGCCTACGGGGGCTGGAGCTGAGGAGCTAAGCAAAAGGATGATGTGATCAGCTCTGGATTTAAAGGATTTTCTTAAAAATCAATTTGGATGAGTACCGAGGAAGCAAAAAGTAGTTTAAAAACTAAGAAATAATCACAAAAGGGAGGCCCTATGGAGAACAAGCTAGGTCTCAGGCACGCTCCAGAGACCACCACGGGAAGCACTGCCCCAGGTCCAGAGGGTCTGGCCTCCTGTGTGTGTGTGTCTTCCCTGTGCCCAGGGTGAGGGGACCAGCCTCCAGGAGAACAGCCTCTCCCAGAGTCAGGAAGGCTCTTCAGATAGTCCACTGGTGTTCCATGGGAGAAGCTGACAGTCACACCAAGATCCCGGGCAGCGGGAAGCGCCAGGCCCTGGAGGCACAAGGACACAGGGAGCAGCAGGCAGATGCCTTCAGGAAAATGGGAGGCAGAGGGGATACGCCCTGCAGAACAGAGCCTGTGCTGGAAGTCCACCTGCGTTGGAAGTCCAGGCCTGAATTAAAAGTCCAGGCCTGTGCTGGAAGTCCACCTGCATTGGAAGTCCAGGCCTGTGTTGGAAGTCCAGGCCTGCATTGGAAGTCCAGGCCTACGTTGGAAGTCCAGGCCTGTGTTAGAAGTCTAGGCCTGTGCTGGAAATCCAGTCCTCGCTGGAAGTCCAGGCCTGTGATGGAAGTCCAGCCTGCATTGAAGTCCAGGCCTGTTCTGGAAGTCCAGGCCTGCATTGGAAGTCCAGGCCTGCGTTGGAGTCCAGGCCTGCATTGGAATTCCAGGCCTACGTTGAAGTCCAGGCCTGTTATGGAAGTCCAGGCCTGTGTTGGAAGTCTAGGCCTGTGCTGGAAGTCCAGTCCTCGCTGGAATTCCAGGCCTGCATTGGAAGTCCAGGCCTGCATTGAAGTCCAGGCCTGTGATGGAAGTCCAGGCCTGCATTGGAAGTCCAGGCCTGTGCTGGAAGTCCAGGGCTGTGAAGGAAGTCCAGGCCTGCATTGGAAGTCCAGGCCTGTGCTGGAAGTCCAGACCTGTGCTGGAAGTCCAGGCCTGTATTGGAATCCAGGCCTGCGTTGGAATTCCAGGCCTGCATTAGAAGTCCAGGCCTGCATTGGAAGTCCAGGCCTGCGTTGGAAGTCCAGGCCTGCGTTGGAAGTCCAGGCCTGCATTGGAAGTCTAGGCCTGAGTTGGAAGTCCAGGCCTGCATTGGAAGTCTAGGCCTGCGCTGGAAGTCTAGGCCTGCGTTGGAAGTCCAGCCCTGCATTGGAATCCAGGCCTGCGTTGGAATTCCAGGCCTGCGTTGGAAGTCCAGGCTTGCATTGGAAGTCCAGGCCTGCATTGCAATCCAGGCCTGCATTGCAATCCAGGCCTGCGTTGGAATTCCAGGCCTGCTTTGGACGTCCAGGCCTGCTTTGGAAGTCCAGGCCTGCGTTGGAAGTCCAGGCCTGCGTTGGAAGTCCAGGCCTGCGATGAATGTCCAGGCCTGCGATGGAAGTCCAGGCCTGCGCTGGAAGTCCAGGCCTGCATTGGAATCCAGGCCTGTGTTGAAAGTCCAGGCCTGCATTGGAAGTCCAAGCCTGTTTTGGAAGTCCAGGCCTGCACTGGAAGTAAGGCCTGTGCTGGAAGTCCAGGCCTGCGCTGGAAGTCCAGGCCTCTGATGGAAGTCCAGACCTGCATTGGAAGTCCAGGCCTGCGCTGGAATTCCAGACCTTCATTGGAAGTCCAGGCCTTCATTGGAAGTCGAGGCCTGTATTGGAAGTCCAGGCCTGCGTTGGAAGTCCAGGCCTGCGTTGGAAGTCCAGGCCTGCATTGGAAGTCCAGGCCTGTATTGGAAGTCCAGGCCTGTGGAGAGGAGAGCCAGGGGAGTGCATCAGGAGGCTGAGAAGCCAGCTCAGGGTGGGACATGGCAGAGGACGGCAGGGTGTCTCTGCAGGGAGACACAGATCACAGGAGACCCAGGGACAGGCCCAGGCCTGGCACAGGAGCAGGAACTGCCTGAAGCAAAGAGACTGAGGATCTCCCCAAATAAAGAGAAAGGCTCAAAGGCAAAGACGCACAGAGAGTCCAGCAGGCAACACGAGGAAAAGCCCCCGTCACATCCAAGCAAGCAGCCACCCCAAAGAGAGGGGAGCCTGCACGCAGCCAGGGCGGGCAGGAGGAGACACCACCAACCCACCCGCAGCCCCTCCTACACGGGAAGGCAGCATTGCCATCACCCCTGGCTATCAGGCCACAGCCACAGAGGGAGGGAGACCATGGGGGACGGCCACATGGGGACGTGCATGTGGCGGGCATGCTGTGCTTAGGGCCAGACGAGGTGCTGGCCTTCGCCCCACGGCCTTGACAAGCCGGCCAGGGGGACTGCAGGTGATGAGCTTCCGTTCCGGGAGTTCCGACCTCGGCCTCATGCTCTTGGGTAGTCTGACGCTGACGCGATTTTCTTTTCTCTTTTTCTGATAAGAGGTTTCATCTTTTTTATGGAGACCCAAGAGACGTTTTTCTCTGTCTTTAACGTGGACCGACTTCAGGAGCCATCTTCCTCACTGTGCAAGGGCCACCTCAGCACGTGCAGTGACAGTCTGTCGTACTCCGTTTCCAGTTCTCCTCCCGCTGTACACAGTCCCTGCCTCTTATCCGACCCTTTCCCTCGGGTCCTTTGGCTGGTGGATGTTTCCCTAGGTGCCGACTGTTCCCCACAGCAGTCCAGCCTTCTCCAGTGTCTCCTGGGCGCCTGCACTTCATCCTCATTAAGGAAATGCCCCACACAGGCGCCTCTGTCCGCAGCTCTCCGAGGTCTTCAGGTTTTGATGGAGCTTGGAGCTGAAGCGAGATTTCCTTGCTCCTCTGCACGTCCTTGTGCTGGACGTGCTGGGGTGTGGGGACAGGGCCCCTCAGGTGGGTCGGCTGGGCTGCAGAGGGTGCTCACTTCTGGTCTCTTTTCAGAACTCCCCCTGCACCCAGAGTCCCCTGTCACTGGGGACAGAGGCACCGTGGGGAAGGCAGAGACCCCGCTTGCTGAGACTCGCCCCCTCCCCAGGGCTCCACAGGCTGGCTTTGGCCTCCCTGCCTCAGAGGCCAGGCTGCCTGGAGACCCCCTGGCACAGCTGCACACCAGAGCTCCCTCTGGCTCTCGCTCCCACAGCCACAGCCTGACCCTGCTGTCCCCGAGGCTCCCAGGCTTCCCTCCACGCAGGGCTTCACCCTCTGCTTCCTTCCCAGCAGCAGAATGAGCTACATGTTTGAAGACGGGTTTGCGTTGGATCATTTTAAGATCTTTGAAACCTGCCTTGTTTGCAGAGCTATAGGGGGTCGGGTGGGGAAGACCCACAAGTTCACAGCTTTGTTCTGGTACGCCGCAAATAACAAATCCAATAAAAAAGGAGGACAGGAAGAAACCCCCCACACCCAACAAGCAAGAAGAGGGTGTTGGAGCTTGGCCCCGTGTGCCATGTGGATAAGCCCAGAGCTCTTCCCCTGGCCTCAGGAGCGAGGGAAACAGACTCCTGCAGAACCCGCGTGGAAAACGGGCAGGGCTGCACACGCCTGCGGTGACAGAGGAACGACTTTCACCTGCCCTCTGCAGGCCTGGAGCAGCTCCCCTGCAGCTGGGGCCAGCTGAGAGGCTGGGAGGGCTCAGCTCACGGGTGTCAGGAGCTAGGCCTGCTGTGTGGTCCATGTGCCTGGCGCCTGAGCCTGACCCCCTTTCGCTTGCCGGCGGCCACCTGCTTCATGCTGGGGTGTGGATGGGGAGCATGGAGTCTCAGCCGCCTGGCCCAGTAGCCCCTGCACTCAGACCTGACGTGCAGCCCGCTCACAGTGACCGCGCTGGAGTGATTCTGAGATGGGGACAGGAGACGCTGGACACCCAGGAATTATCAGGAAGCAGGCTTATTGGCTGCAGGGTCCACAGCGGCTATCGCCCCAAATTTCTCTGGACTACACATCTGGAGATTCTTTGAACTTCATACCCAGTGGGAGGAGGGTTGGAGTTTCCATGACAGGTGCCCCATCCCATCTTTCTAGGCCAGACAGAGGCTTTACAACTTGTTTTTCCTGCAATCACAAAACAGAGGACGCTACGAGCCACAAAGGCCTCTGCAGAAGGTCTTGCTGATGTCTTGTGGAGAAGCTCTCTGACAAGAAGAGAAACTTGTATGCAACACATGTGATGGGGGTTTCTGCCTGATTAGGGTCAGGGTCTCCGGGGTCTGGGGTCAGCTTCACCTGAAGCAGGACTTTCCCCAGCCGGCGTTCCGTGTTGGTCTTTCCACTCAGGACCTTCCAGGATCCCCAGAGCAGCCACAGCTCCTGGCAGAGGGGCCAACAGCTCGAGGCAGAGCCACTCCAGCCTGGACCCAGGATGGCTGGCAAAGCCGCATGCAGGCGCCACACGCTGCTGTACGTCACTTGCCATGACTTCTCCCAGCATCTGGAGCTGAGCCACGGCAGGACTTGCAGGAGCTCCTTCCTCTGCACCACAAGACGCTGGTGCTCACGGGAGCCCCAAAGGTCTACAGCCTCCACTTCTGCTGCAGCCCATCCCCTGCCTCCAGTTACTGACCACTCTCCTTTGGAGACTCCACTGGCCTCTGCCCCAGGCCTTCTTGTGCCTGTCTCGAGAGACGGGTCTTTCGTCCCTGTGCCCGTTCCTGGGCAGCGGCATTGGGTGGATTTCAAAGGGTTACTCCTGAGAGGAGGGCACTTGGCCCTTTCCCCGCAGCCCTGCTTGGAGCTCACAGAGACTCGGGGACTCAGGCTTCTGCAGCCCCGGGGTGCTGAGGGGACGTCAGCTCTGTGGATCACCTCGAAAACATTGTGCTAAGCAAGAGAAGCCACACCAAAAAAAGAAAAAATCCCCAGGTAACAGGTGTTTCAACTTCAGTTGCTGGGGGGCAGTTCTGTCTTCTCCAGCTCTGTCCCCTCCTGCTCTGTCTCCTCCTGCTCTGTCCCCTCCAGCTCTGTCTCCTCCTGCTCTTTCCCCTCCTGCTCTGTCTCCTCCTGCTCTGTCTCCTCCTGCTCTGTCCCCTCCTGTTCTGTCCCCTCCTGTTCTGTCCCCTCCAGCTCTGTCCCCTCCAGCTCTGTCTCTTCCTGCTCTGTCTCCTCCTGCTCTGTCTCCTCCTGCTCTGTCCCCTCCTGCTCTGTCTCCTCCTGCTCTGTCTCCTCCTGTTCTTCTGTCACCTCCTGCTCTGTCTCCTCCTGTTCTTCTGTCACCTCCTGCTCTGTCTCCTCCTGCTCTGTCTCCTCCTGCTCTGTCTCCTCCTGCTCTGTCTCCTCCTGCTCTGTCCCCTCCTGCTCTGTCTCCTCCTGCTCTGTCTCCTCCTGCTCTGTCTCCTCCTGTTCTCTGTCCCCTCCTGCTCTGTCTCCTCCTGCTCTGTCTCCTCCTGCTCTGTCTCCTCCTATTCTTCTGTCCCCTCCTGCTCTGTCCCTCCTGTTCTTCTGTCCCCTCCTGCTCTGTCTCCTCCTATTCTTCTGTCCCCTCCTGCTCTGTCCCTCCTATTCTTCTGTCCCCTCCTGCTCTGTCCCTCCTGTTCTTCTGTCTCCTCCTGCTCTGTCTCCTCCTGCTCTGTCTCCTCCTGCTGTGTCTTTTCCTGCTCTGTCTCCTCCTGCTCTGTCCGCTCCTGCTCTGTCTCTTCCTGCTCTGTCCCTCCTGCTCTGTCCCCTCCTGTTCTCTCTCCTCCAGCTCTGTCCCCTCCTGATCTGTCTCCTCCGGCTCTGTCTCCTCCTGCTCTGTCTCCTCCTGTTCTTCTGTCACCTCCTGCTCTGTCTCCTCCTGTTCTTCTGTCACCTCCTGCTCTGTCCCCTCCTGATCTGTCTCCTCCTGCTCTGTCTCCTCCTGCTCTGTCTCCTCCTGTTCTTCTGTCACCTCCTGCTCTGTCTCCTCCTGCTCTGTCTCCTCCTGTTCTGTCCCCTCCTGCCCTTGTCTGGCCTCTGCTCCTGTCCTCACAGGGCCAATCTGGCATTTCCCATGTACAGATCTGATCAGGCCCAACTTCCCCAGCTAAAGACCTTGAGGCTCAACACTGTAAAACCAGGCTGGAGGTGAGAAGGGCTAATCCCCGTCAGATTCATGGGTGTTGGAGGTGAGGGAATGTGTGTAGACATAACATTCACACTTTGTTTTTACATCAAGGTCTGCGCCTGTGAGACACCCATAAACCATGAGTGGGCATCATAGGATCACATAGGTCTGAGTCACAGAAGACCAGCGCTGCCCATCCGTGACACCTGCTGTCCACACCATACTTGCAAATGCCTGCACCCAGAGCAAAGTCACCCTCAGACAGCGTCACTCCTCAGGGTACAAGGCCCATGTGACCTGGGGACTGAGTCCTCCTCAGCCGGGTCCTGCTGGCTGCCTCTCTCTCTCTGGCTGAGCTCTTCTCACCTGGCCGTGTCTCATTTCTGCCCACGCAGCCATCCTCTGTGCAGGGACCATGTCCCAGCAGGGGGCACACTTTCCCTCACTCTGTGCATTTGAGGCCTGGGCTCTCGCAGCAGTCTTGTCTGTCCACGTCACATGGCCTCCTGTCCACTGGTGAGCTTGGAGTGAAAGGATGGACAGTGGGCGTCCTGCTGCTGTCCCTGCAGGGGGCTGTCTGTGAAGCACTGGTGAAGACCACTTCCTCCTTGGTGACACTGTCTGCTCGTGCTGGTCACCACTGTGTCTTCACCCCACCTCCCGCCCTGGGAGTTTCTAGTGCCTTTATGCTCTTGTCCTTAGAAACTCTGAAGTCCACTGCACGGTCATGGTCTCTTGAAGGAGCTTGAGGTCCTGACTGTGGCTGTCTCCGTCCATTTCCTGGTGTCACAAGACACCTGAGTCTGCAGGGTGAGAGGAAAAGATTTCTTTAGCTCTTGGTTTGGGTGGTCCCACTGGCCTGGCCTCTGGTGAGGCCCTGAGGCTGTCACACACAGTGGGTGGCCTCCTGGTGGAGCCCATGTGAGCAGGTCAGGTCACAGGGTGAGAGAGAGGCCAGAAGGACCCGAGGGCCAGGTGCTCCCATAGGCCCTGACCTGCTCCCAGGGGAACGTGGACCAACTCCCAACAGCGGACCCCAGTGGGACAGTGGCCTCCTATTGGCACACCACTGGCTACCAGGAGGGCAGGACACCCTCTGAGGGCACATCCCAGTGGGACAGTGGCCCCCCATGGTCCCCCACCCACTCCCAGGAGGAAAGGGACACCCCCTGAGGGCACACCCCAGTGGGACAGTGGCCTCCCATTGTCCCCCACCCTCTCCCAGGAGGACAGGGACACCCCCTGAGGGCACATCCCAGTGGGACAGTGGCCTCCCATTGTCCCCCACCCTCTCCCAGGAGGACAGGGACACCCCCTGAGGGCACATCCCAGTGGGACAGTGGCCTCCCATTGTCCCCCACCCTCTCCCAGGAGGACAGGGACACCCCCTGAGGGCACATCCCAGTGGGACAGTGGCCTCCCATTGTCCCCCACCCTCTCCCAGGAGGACAGGGACACCCCCTGAGGGCACATCCCAGTGGGACAGTGGCCTCCCATTGTCCCCCACCCTCTCCCAGGAGGACAGGGACACCCCCTGAGGGCACATCCCAGTGGGACAGTGGCCTCCCATTGCCCCCCACCCTCTCCCAGGAGGACAGGGACACCCCCTGAGGGCACATCCCAGTGGGACAGTGGCCTCCCATTGTCCCCCACCCTCTCCCAGGAGGACAGGGACACCCCCTGAGGGCACATCCCAGTGGGACAGTGGCCTCCCATTGTCCCCCACCCTCTCCCAGGAGGACAGGGACACCCCCTGAGGGCACATCCCAGTGGGACAGTGGCCTCCCATTGGCCCCCACCCTCTCCCAGGAGGACAGGGACACCCCCTGAGGGCACATCCCAGTGGGACACTGGCCTCCCATTGTTTCCACCCTCTCCCAGGAGGACAGGGACACCCCCTGAGGGCACATCCCAGTGGGACAGTGGCCTCCCATTGTCCCCCACCCAGTCCCAGGAGGACAGGGACACCCCCTGAGGGTACATCCCAGTGGGACACTGGCCTCCCATTGTCCCCCACCCTCTCCCAGGAGGACAGGGACACCCCCTGAGGGCACATCCCAGTGGGACAGTGGCCTCCCATTGTCCCCCACCCTCTCCCAGGAGGACAGGGACACCCCCTGAGGGTACATCCCAGTGGGACAGTGGCCTCCCATTGTCCCCCACCCTCTCCCAGGAGGACAGGGACACCCCCTGAGGGCACATCCCAGTGGGACAGTGGCCTCCCATTGTCCCCCACCCTCTCCCAGGAGGACAGGGACACCCCCTGAGGGCACATCCCAGTGGGACAGTGGCCTCCCATTGGCCCCCACCCTCTCTCAGGAGGACAGGGACACCCCCTGAGGGCACATCACAGTGGGACAGTGGCCCCCCATTGTCTCCCACCCTCTCCCAGGAGGACAGGGACAACCCCTGAGGGCAGATCCCAGTGGGACAGTGGCCTCCCGTTGTCCCCCACCCTCTCCCAGGAGGACATGGACACCCCCTGAGGGCACATCACAGTGGGACAGTGGCCCCCCATTGGCCCCCACCCTCTCTCAGGAGGACAGGGACACCCCCTGAGGGCACATCCCAGTGGGACAGTGGCCTCTCATTGTCCCCCACCCTCTCCCAGGAGGACAGGGACACCCCCTGAGGGCACATACCAGTGGGACAGTGGCCTCTTATCGGCCCCACCCACTCCCATGAGGACAGGGACCACCTCCCGAGGGTGGCCCCCAGTGGCCTCCCATTGGCCAACTCTTCAAGGTCCCACCTCTCAACACCCCACTGGGGACCACGCACAGCACAGGAGGCTTTGGGGACATGGCTGCCCAGTCCACAGCAGGGAGCATTCTGATGGTACCATGATTGGGTCTCCTGAGGGCTCAGTGTCTGGGTTCTGTCTGAATGGAGCCCCCAGGGAGTCAAGCCAGCCCACAGGATGTGACCTTGCATACTCTCTTCTGGGTGAGGCTTTACCAGAAAGCCAGAGGCCTTGGCCCCTGGTGTCCAGGGGCTTGCTGGACCATTAGAGGATGCCACATTTCCCTCACTTTAGGAGGTCATGGGTATCCCCCATCAAAGCAGAGATGCGGGACCCTTCTATTGCACATCCCTTCCACAGTCACCTCTGGAGTCAGCCCTCAGCTGCACCATGGCGAAGCCTGATGAGAAGATCTGCCAGGCACAGGCCGTATGCAGAGGACAGCCTGGCCTCTGGGCCACCGCTCAGGCTGCCTGCCCTGTGGCTTGCACCAGAGCTTTATACCAGCCCCAGCCCCACATGACCAGGCCACTGCTTCCTGGGGAGGAGAAGAGGGGCTCCGGGCAGTCCCACCAGACATCTTCTTCACATTGTGGAGGAAGGACGTGGAGAGGGATGGCGCGCCTGTGTTAAAGCCTGGCGTCCCTGAAAGGCAGGTGGTGAGGTAGGTGCTGGCCTAGTGGCCCCCAGTGCCACTCGACCTTGGTCCTGTGGTCTCTAGCACTTTATGGTGATGGAGAACAGGATCTCCCACTCCAAGGGTCACAACCAAGAAGCCCTGCAGGCCTTTCCCCCCTGCACACCCCATGCAGCTCCCATGGAGCCCGGAGAACAGTTGAAGTACCAGGAGATCACAGACACAGCTGCATGCTGCTGTGGACGCCGGGTGTGGGCAGCAGATTCCTCCCGTCACAGTCACTCACACCCACAGGACACACTTCCCTTCTCCTGTGCCTCTAACCTCAGATAGGGCCCTCTCCCCACGTGCCTCTCTGTCCTGGGCTGAGCACGGGAGGAACCAGCCTCACTTGGAGCCCGAGTAGCTGAGTCTTCTCTTTTGGCTGGTGGAATTCTTCATGGGCACCCAGGCGGCCGCCCAGCAGCCCAGAGCTGGAGCTCCCACCCCAGCGGTCTCACAGCCTTCCCTCCCCACGATCCTCGGAGAGTTGGAGAGACAGGAGCAGCGCGGCAATGACCCCGCAGCCACAGAACTGGGAACGCAAATGAAGAGCAGACCCAAGTATGAATACGGCAGCAGGTTTCAGGCCAAGTACCCGCTCTGGATGGTATCACTGTCAATACAGTCAGCCACCTCAGCTGGACCCTCGCCACCACCGTGTCATTGCACTGGTGAGTCACCCCTTCTCGCTCCAGGCCGAATGGCATAACAGTCCCTCCCAGTTCGCGCTGGCACCCTCCTGCAGCCTCCCCGACTCGCATGCAGGGGCAACCCCAGACACAGCAGGACAGGTCCTCCTCAGCTCTCTCTGCAGCCTGCAAACTCACCTGCCCCTGCCAGCCTTCCCGGGGCCCCGCCCTCCTTCAGGTGACCCACCGCGTCCTCTGTCTCCCAGCCGCTCACCTGCAGCGTCACCCTGCTCTGCCTGCCCTCCCGTCCTCTCATGAGCATCGAGGCACACTCCTGCCTCCCGTGTGGGAAAGCCTCCTGCGCTGCCGTGCGCCTCGTCCCTCCAGGCCACGGAGGCCCTTTTCTGCGGGGTGATCTTGTTTTCCGCCCACGTTGAACTGAAACTATTCCCGACAAATTCATAGCTGATTTCCTGGCCACAGACTACAGCAGGTCGTGGAGGGTCCCTCTGGCTTTGAATTTTCCACAAGTGTTCAGTCACTCAGACAGCGAGTAGCATCGAGTGGGGCCTCGTGCCAGCTGTCGCTCTGTGCACTGAGAAGATGGTACGAGGACTTCGCCACACTCTCGTGGTTCTTGGCTTCGTCAACCTGGAGAGCCCAGCAGCAGACAGGTGGTGGAGCAGGTGGCAGAGCTGGCCAGGGACAGACGCTCAGCTTCTTTGTCTTTCACTTGGTTCCTAGTTATGCGTGACATTGGGGTTCACTCTGACAAGTATAAAGCATGAGGAGAGCTTGCTCCCCAGCTGCCCGGCATTTCCCATCCCACCCTCCCTCCCTCCTCGTGCCCTTTCCTCTATGCCCCTGACCTTCCTGCTGTTTACTCTTTTTGCGTTCTGAGTTCACGTCTCATGGGTGTGCTCGACGGTGAGATTCACCGTGGTGTGTTCATGCGGGTGCACAGGGAAGTTAGGCCAGACTCAGAACGGTGGTGGAACACTCACGAGTGTGCATGTCACCTTGTGCAGGGCCGTGCCCATCGTCTCTGTCTCGTTCCGGTCCTAGTCTACGTGCTGCCCCAGTGAGCACGCTCTGAGCACTGGTCCTGGAGAATGCTCTGAGATGGGAGGTGAGGACATTTGGGTGAAGACAAGGAGAGCCATCAGAGGTGCTGGCACCAGCTGAATGCACTGTGCAGTTTATATCTCAATAAACAGCATTAAAAAATAGAGATTGCTCTTCAGTTACCAGCAGGAAAATAGAGGGAATAAACTGGTTTGGAAATAGTGGGGAAACGGCATTAATCAGACAGTTTGGAGGTTCTGAAATCAGGTCAAGGTGCCAGCAGGCGGGGGAAATGGCGGCCTGGGATGCAGGAGAGACAGCAGAGGGAACATGGGAGCCCTGGTATGGAAGCCATGGTCCCCAGAGTCTTCCCAAGCAGATTGCCTGGCCCTCAGTGCTCCAGCCAAGTCAGGCCTTATTACCGGGTATATTGACTCTTTCAAAACACCAGCATTAGGTTATTCTATTCATAGTTTGTACATTGAAAGACTTTGTGTTCTGAACCCATTTATTGCTGAATTTAAAGTGATTTAATTCGTGTGAGACCTACGGTCACAGTTACCCACTTACACAAATGCCATTTAGGAAGTAGTCCTGGTAGAGTTTGTTATTTTGAAATAACAAAAATGTCTGAAAGCATAGGCTACGCTGTGTTGTTTGTACAGTTCTGAATCTTTTTTGCATTTTGTCAAATATGTAGTGCTGATCAAGGAGTTCAATTCAGGCGGTGGTTTCAAGTTTCATTTCATTTCAACAAAATGAGAAGATTTGGTTCAAAGAAAAAATTTCCAAGGATTTTTGGTCATGAAACATTTCTTATAAAGAGCTTTTTCAGATTTTAATGGTAACTTAATCAAACACACATGGTATCACATTGCTCTGCAAACCAGTGATTGAGGGAAAAACAATTTTGTAAAAATCATATTTGCCAGAACCTTTCAAAAATAGGTTAAGACGTGTTTTGCCGAAAATGAAGGGCTGCTGGTTCCGCCCCCCCATCAACAGACTTGCTTGTTGAAAATACGAGCCCCTCGCCAGGACGCAGACCCCAGAACCAGATGTGCCTTCTACACAGGAGAGTTTCCACCAATTCCAGAAAACCCGCTGCAGATCTGGGAACTGCCAAGCAGAAGCCATTCAGCTGACTGTGCCTGGGTGGTGGACAGAACAGCAGGACCAGGGGCCTCCCAGGCCTCCCCTCCCACCAGCAGGACCTGGGGGCTCCAGACCTCCCCTCCCAGCAGCAGGGCCTGGGGCTCCAGACCTCCCCTCTCAGCAGCAGGGCCTGGGGCTCCAGACCTCCCCTCTCAGCAGGACCTGGGGGCTCCAGACCTCCCCTCTCAGCAGGACCTGGGGGCTCCAGACCTCCCCTCCCAGCAGCAGGACCTGGGGGCTCCAGACCTCCCCTCCCAGCAGCAGGACCTGGGGGCTCCAGACCTCCCCTCCCAGCAGCAGGACCTGGGGGCTCCAGACCTCCCCTCCCAGCAGCAGGACCTGGGGGCTCCAGACCTCCCCTCCCAGCAGCAGGACCTGGGGGCTCCAGACCTCCCCTCCCAGCAGCAGGACCTGGGGGCTCCAGACCTCCCCTCCCAGCAGCAGGACCTGGGGGCTCCAGACCTCCCCTCCCAGCAGCAGGACCTGGGGGCTCCAGACCTCCCCTCCCAGCAGCAGGACCTGGGGGCTCCAGACCTCCCCTCCCAGCAGCAGGACCTGGGGGCTCCAGACCTCCCCTCCCAGCAGCAGGACCTGGGGGCTCCAGACCTCCCCTCCCAGCAGCAGGACCTGGGGGCTCCAGACCTCCCCTCCCAGCAGCAGGACCTGGGGGCTCCAGACCTCCCCTCCCAGCAGCAGGACCTGGGGGCTCCAGACCTCCCCTCCCAGCAGCAGGACCTGGGGGCTCCAGACCTCCCCTCCCAGCAGCAGGACCTGGGGGCTCCAGACCTCCCCTCCCAGCAGCAGGACCTGGGGCTCCAGACCTCCCCTCCCAGCAGCAGGACCTAGGGCCTCTAGACCCCCCCTCCCCTCCCAGCAGCAGGACCTGGGGGCTCCAGGACCTCCCCTCGATGTCCCAGAGCTGCTGGCCTCCTGGGAAGGCTAGTGGCTCTTGGGGCAGCTGAGGCCGCAGTGCAGGTCACCTATAGGTGGGCTCTCCTGGATGGTGGGACGCTGCCATTGGTACACTCAGGGACATAGGAGCGCCACCCGAAGTAGGGTTTTGGAAGTGGCAGGCGGGTCAGGTCCCCTGAGCCTCAGACTATCCCTAGTAAAGTCTGCAGCGATAAACATCTCGCAGCCTCACAGGATGTGAGCCAGCATGTGGGTGCCCAGCCTGCTCCAAGAAGTGGAGGGGGCTTTCCGTTCCTTCCTGCAGGGCCTGGGGACGGAGGACGTGGGCCCTGAAACCAGGCGCTTCCTGGGATGTGATCAGCTTTAGCATTTCTACGGGCATTTTCCTTCCTCACCGTTACTGTTTTCATTATTTTTACTGGTGCATCACAATTACACACAGTGGTGGGGCTCAAGGGCCATAGCTGTACTGCATGAAGAGAAGGGGACCTATAGGCACCAGCCACACCAGCAGTTTGTCAACAGATGGAATCAGGTGGCCTCAACGTGCACACCGGGTGCCGAGTGACCACAGCCTGCGACTGTGCTCTGGGGGCTCCTGGGCTACTGGCAAGCGCGGGACCCTGGCCTCTGCTCACAGCCTTCTCCTTCCAGCTCAGCCTGCATGAGCTCTGTCACTGGGACTCCGTTGTGGGGCTGATTCCTGTCAATATGTTTTTACTAGGAACAAAAATCCCCTAGGTCCCTGCCGGCCATCCCCCTGAGGCCCCGTCCCTCCTCTGTGGCCCTACCTCTGACAGCTCCCTCCACACCGCTGGGTAGAGCAGCTCGGATTCCCTTCCTCGGGAGGGTAGGAGGAGGGCTTTTCTGGGGAGGTGGGGAGCCCTGGGGGAGCTGGCAGGGCTGGCTCTGGCCCTGATTTTCCTGGTCCAGCCACCGTTCTCAGGGATGGAAGGTGGACTCCCATGGCTCCTGAGCAGGGGATGCCGGGCAGTACCCCCAGAGCCACACAGATGTGGCTTCAGGAAAGCATATTCTCCCTACTAGAGAAACACTAAAAACTGCCAAGCTACCACATTTTCAGTGTGTGTGTCTCTGTGTGTGCGCATGTGTGTACATGTGTGTCTGTCTCTGTGTGTGCACATGTGCGTGCAGTGTGTCTGTCTCTGTGTGTCTGTGTGTGCATGTCTGTCTCTGTGTGTGCATGTGTGTCTGTGTGTGCATATGTGTGCATATGTGTCTGTGTGTGTGTACATGTGTGCACATGTGTCTATCTCTGTGTGTGCACATGTGTGTGCATGTGTGTCTATGTGTGCATATGTGTCTGTCTCTGTGTGTCTGTGTGTGCATGTCTGTCTCTGTGTGTGCATGTGTGTCTGTGTGTGCATATGTGTGCATGTGTGTCTGTGTGTGTGTACATGTGTGCACATGTGTCTATCTCTGTGTGTGCACATGTGTGTGCATGTGTGTCTATGTGTGCATATGTGTCTGTCTCTGTGTGTCTGTGTGTGCATGTCTGTCTCTGTGTGTGCATGTGTGTCTGTGTGTGCATATGTGTGCATGTGTGTCTGTCTCTGTGTGTGCACATGTGTGTGCACGTGTGTCTGTCTCTGTGTGTGCACATGTGTGCACATGTGTCTATCTCTGTGTGTGCACATGTGTGTGCATGTCTGTCTCTCTGTGTGCCTGTGTGTGCATATGTATCTCTGTGTGTGCACATGTGTGGGTTCATACGTGTGTGGAATTTCAGATCTGCATCACATCCCCAAGTAGGATTTCCAGGCATGTTGGAATATGGAACAGTGTTCAGATCATTAGGGTATTTCAAGAGTTCAGGAATCATTGGTCCTGGCCCAGTGATGCTAATGGGTGCCCTAGTTACCCAGGGACGCTTTCCAACATCCCTGGAGCATCTCCTCTTCCATCTGGACCCTTGATTCTCCCTGGAGTACTGAAGGGCTACAGACCTGCACCCCCCTCTCCTGCTAGGATGAGGCCTCTCTTCCGTCCTGACCCTCTCTCACTCACTCACTGGTTAGAAATCCTTCCATGCACCACGAGGGCTGGGTGCTGTTCCAGGAGCTGTCAAGCAGGGATAGCACACCTGGAGCTCACTCCCCGAGATCCAGGCTCTGCACTTCCAACAGGGAGGTGTGTGTGGAGAACAGATCTCCCTGCTGTAGAGCACTGAGTGTGGTGCAGAGAGCACAGGACCCTGTGTCGGCCACCCAGCAGAGTCACACCCACTGCATGGAGGTCAGATGCTGGTGGTACCATCCCTGCTTCACAGCTGAAAGAGCCCAAGTTCAGGGTGAAACAATAACATGCTGAAGTTGGGAGTGGAGCTTGGTGGTCCCCAGCACAGTCCAGGGAACACATTCTACATGTGCGCACAGTCCACGGGCCTCAGAGTGACCACACCTGCAGATGGAGGTCTGCCGCCAGGAGGGAAGCCTGCTCTGATGCCTGCTGGGCCCTGAGGTGCTCTGACCCAGAGGTGGCTCTGGAAGGCATACACTGTGATTCATCCAAGAGTCAATTTGAGATTTGTGTAGTGTGTCAGCTTTTCCTTGCTGTGGCCAGGATACCTGACCAAAGGGCGCGGAAGAAGGAGGGTTTATTTCTGGCTCTTGGTTTCAGAGGTTCAGCCCAGAGTTGGCGGACTCCGTTGCTCCGAGCCTGAGTGAGGCAGAACATCACTGCGGAAGGGTGTGGAGGAGGAGAGGTGCTGAGCACCTGGCGGCTGGGGCAGAGACAGAGGGAGGAAGGGTCAGAGTGAAGATCAATCTTTCCAGGGCGGCTCCCAGTGCCCTCATTCCTCCAGCTGTCCCCACCTCCCAGTGTCTGTTCAGATACCCATGGATTCACCCGCTGATGAGATCAGAGCCTATGGCCACTCACTTCCCAAAACGCCCCACCTCTGAACCCAGAGACTTGGGGGACAAACCCTGGTGTGCAAACTGTGTCATTTGTTACATCTCAATTTAAAAACAGACCAACAGATTTGTCCCTCAGACTTAAACTCGGGGAGTAGAACAAACCAACTCACCCTATAACATACAGAAGATGTTCCTTGTCTTCAGCTGGGTGTTTGAGGAGGTCTCTGAGTGTCATGTCTTTATGGAAACTGTATTAAAGTCATTCTGAACATTTGAGGGACAAGGGCATTTGCTGATGATGAACTTAAAATGAGATTAAACTGAGAAACAGACACAGGACAAAATGAATCTTTTGTATTTTCTATTTTTCTTAAAAAATAGAAAAGACAGGGAAGGAAATGAAATAAAGAAATAGGCAGGTGCTTTGGGAATTGTAGACCTTAAAGTAGAAAACGGTTCTTAAACATGCTCTAAACAGAAGCTAACCTGTGTTAACCATCACCCACTGCAGAGCCCCTGGGATGGAGAGTCCGTGTGATTTTTTTTTTTTATTGTTGGTCGTTCAAAACATTACATAGTTCTTAATATATCATATTTCACAGTTTGATTCAAGTGGGTTATGAACTCCCATTTTTACCCCGTATACCGATTGCTGCATCACATCAGTTACACTTGCATTGATTTACATATTGCCATTCTAGTGCCTGATGTATTCTGCTGTCTATCCTATTCTCTATTATCCCCTTTCCCCTGCCCTCCCCTCCCCTCCCCTTTTCTCTCTCTACCCCCTCTACTGTAAATCATTTCTTCCACTTGTATTGTTTTTCTCTTACCCCTCCTTTCCTCCTATATGTAATTGTGTATAACCCTGAAGCTCACCTTCCCATTCCATGAAATTTCCCTTCTCTCTCCCTTTCCCTCCCACCTCTCATCCCTGTTTAATGTTAATCTTCTTCTTCAGCTCTTCGTCCCTACCCTGTCCTTGGTTATTCCCCTTATATCAAAGCAGTCATTTGGCATTTGTTTTTTAAGGATTGGCTAGCTTCGCTTAGCATAAACAAGGGGAATAACCAAGGACAGGGTAGGGACGAAGAGCTTGAGAAGAAGATTAACATCAACAGGAATGATAAGTGGGAGGGAAAGGGAGAGAGAAGGGAAATTTCATGGAATGGGAAGGTGAGCCTCAGGGTTATACACAATTACATATAGGAGGAAAGGAGGGGTAAGAGAAAAATAATACAAGGGGAAGAAATGATTTACAGTTTTGAGTTAACTTTTGTGCATGGCGAGAGAAAGGGATTCAGTTTCATTTTGATGCAAATGGATTTCCAGTTTTCCCAGCACCATTTGTTGAAGATGCTATCCTTCCTCCATTGCATGCTTTTAGCCCCTTTATCAAATATAAGATAGTTGTAGTTTTGTGGATTGGTTACTGTGTCTTCTATTCTGTACCATTGGTCCACTCGCCTGTTTTGGTACCAGTACCATGCTGTTTTTGTTACTATTGCTCTGTAGTATAGTTTGAAGTCTGGTATTGCTATACCGCCTGATTCACACTTCCTGCTTAGCATTGTTTTTGCTATTCTGGGTCTTTTATTATTCCATATGAATTTCCTGATTGTTTTATCTATTTCTACAAGAAATGTTGTTGGGATTTTGATTGGGATAGCATTGAACTTATAGAGAACTTTTGGTAATATCGCCATTTTGATGATGTTAGTTCTGCCTATCCATGAACAGGGTACATTTTTCCATCTTCTGAGGTCTTCTTCTATGTCTCTTTTTAGGGTTTTGTAGTTTTCATTGTATAGGTCTTTCACCTCTTTTGTTAGATTGATTCCCAGGTATTTTATTTTTTGGGGGGATATTGTGAATGGAGTAGTTGTCCTCATTTCCGTTTCAGAGGATTTGTCGCTGATATACAGGAATGCATTTGATTTATGCGTGTTGATTTTATATCCAGCCACTTTGCTGAATTCATTTATTAACTCTAATAGTTTCTTTGTAGACCCCTTTGGGTCTGTTAGGTATAGAATCATATCGTCTGCAAATAGTGATAATTTAAGTTCTTCTTTTCCTATTTTTATGCCTTTAATTTCTTTCGTCTGTCTAATTGCTCTGGCCAGTGTTTCGAGGACTATGTTGAACAGAAGTGGTGAGAGAGGGCATCCCTGTCTTGTACCAGATCTTAGAGGGAATGCCTTCAATTTTTCTCCATTCAGAATGATGCTGGCCTGTGGCTTATCATAGATTGCTTTAACGATGTTGAGGTATGATCCTGTTATCCCTAATTTTTCTAGAGTTTTGAACATAAAGGGATGCTGTATTTTGTCGAATGCTTTTTCTGCATCTATCGAGATGATCATATGGTTCTTATTTTTAAGTCTATTGATGTGGTGAATAACATTTATTGATTTCCGTATATTGAACCAGCCTTGCATCCCAGGGATGAATCCTACTTGATCATGGTGTATAATTTTTTTGATACGATTTTGAATCCGATTCGCTAGAATTTTATTGAGGATTTTTGCATCTAGGTTCATTAGAGATATTGGTCTGTAGTTTTCTTTCTTTGAAGTGTCTCTGTCTGGTTTAGGCATCAGGGTGATGTTGGCCTCGTAGAATGTATTTGGAAGTTCTCCCTCTTTTTCTATTTCCTGAAATAGCTTGAAAAGTATTGGTGTTAGTTCCTCTTTAAAGGTTTTGTAAAACTCTGCTGTATACCCGTCCGGTCCTGGGCTTTTCTTAGTTGGTAGTCTTTTGATGGTTTCTTCTATTTCCTCTATTGTTATTGGTCTGTTTAGGCTGTCTATATCTTCCTGACTCAATCTGGGCAGATCATATGACTTAAGAAATTTATCGATGCCTTCACTATCTTCTATTTTATTGGAGTATAATGATTCAAAGTAATTTCTGATTATCTTCTGTATTTCTGAAGTGTCTGTTGTGATATTGCCTTTTTCATCCCGTATGCTGGTAATTTGGGTTCTCTCTCTTCTTCTCTTCGTTAGCATGGCTAAGGGTCTGTCGATTTTATTTATTTTTTCAAAGAACCAACTTTTAGTTTTGTCAATTTTTTCAATTGTTTCTTTTGTTTCGATTTCATTAATTTCAGCTCTGATTTTAATTATTTCTTGCCTTCTACTTCTTTTGCTGTTGTTTTGCTCTTCTTTTTCTAGGATTTTGAGATGAAGTATGAGATCATTTATTTGTTGGTTTTTTCTTTTTTTAAGGAATGAACTCCATGCAATGAATTTTCCTCTTAGAACTGCTTTCAATGTGTCCCATAGATTCCGATATGTTGTGTCTGTGATTTCATTTAACTCTAAGAAGTTTTTAATTTCCTCCTTAATGTCTTCTATAACCCATTGATCATTCAGTAACCTATTGTTCATTCTCCAAGTGATGCATGATTTTTCCTTCCTTCTTTTATCGTTGATTTTCAGTTTCATTCCATTATGATCAGATAAGATGCATGGTATTATCTCTACTCCTTTATATTGTCTAAGAGTTGCCCTGTGACATAATATATGGTCTATTTTTGTGAAGGATCCATGTGCTGCTGAGAAAAAAGTGTAACTGCTTGATGTTGGGTGGTATATTCTATATATGTCAATTAAGTCTAGGTTGTTAATTGTGTTATTGAGTTCTATAGTTTCCTTATTCAACTTTTGTTTGGAAGATCTGTCCAGTGGTGAGAGAGGTGTGTTGAAGTCTCCCATGATTATTGTATGGTGGTCTATTAGACTCTTGAACTTGAGAAGAGTTTGCTTGATGAACATAGCTGCACCATTGTTTGGGGCATATATATTTATGATTGTTATGTCTTGTTGGTGTATGGTTCCCTTGAGCAGTATGTAGTGTCCCTCTTTATCCCTTTTGATTAACTTTGGCTTGAAATCTATTTTATTTGATATGAGTATGGACACTCCTGCTTGTTTCCGAAGTCCATATGAGTGATATGATTTTTCCCAACCTTTCACCTTCAGTCTATGTATGTCTTTTCCTATCAAATGCGTCTCCTGTAGGCAGCATATTGTTGGGTCATGTTTTGTGATCCATTCTACTAGCCTGTGTCTCTTAATTGGTGAGTTTAAGCCATTAACATTTAGGGTTATTATTGAGATAGGGTTTATCCTCCCAGCCATATTTGTTTATTTATGTTACTGAATATGGTTTGTTTTCCTCTTTGATTATTTTCCCCCCTTTACTGTCCTACCTCCCACTGTTGGTTTTCATTGTTATTTTCCATTTCCTCTTCCTGTAATGTTTTGCTGAGGATTTTTTGGAGAGATGGTTTTCTAGCTGCAAATTCTTTTAACTTTTGTTTATCGTGGAAGGTTTTAATTTCATCTTCCATCTTGAAGCTTAATTTTGCTGGATACACAATTCTTGGTTGGAACCCATTTTCTTTCAGTGTTTGAAATATGTTATTCCAGGATCTTCTAGCTTTCAAAGTCTGTGTTGAGAGATCAGCTGTTATCCTGATTGGTTTACCCCTAAATGTAATCTGCTTCCTTTCTCTTGTAGCTTTTAAAATTCTCTCCTTATTCTGTATGTTGGGCATCTTCATTATAATGTGTCTAGGTGTGGATCTCTTATGATTATGCACATTCGGCGTCCTGTAGGCTTCTAGGATTTGGGATTCTGTCTCATTCTTCAAGTCTGGGAAGTTTTCTCGTATTATTTCATTGAATAGATTGTTTATTCCTTTGGTTTGGAGCTCTGTGCCTTCCTGTATCCCAATGACTCTTAAGTTTGGTCTTTTAATGTTATCCCATATTTCTTGGATGTTCTGCTCATGGTTTCTTAACAGTCTTGCTGAGCTGTCTATGTTCTTTTCAAGTTGAAATACTTTGTCTTCATTGTCTGATGTTCTATCTTCTAAGTGTTCTACTCTGCTGGTAGTATTCTCAATTGAGTTTTTAAGTTGGTTTATTGCTTCCTGCCTTTCTAGGATTTCTGTTTGTTTGTTTTTTATAACCTCTATCTCCCTGTATAGTTGATCTTTTGCTTCCTGGATTTGTTTATGTATTTCATTGTTGAAGAGATCTTTCATTGTCTGATTTTGCTGTCTAATGTCTTCCTTGAGACTCCAGATCATCTGAAGCATGTATCTCCTGAATTCTTTATCTGACATTCCATCTGCTGCAGATATTACCTCTTCTAACGTTGAGTTGACCTGCATTGCTTGTGGTCCTTTCTTTCCTTGTCTCTTCATACTGTTCGCGTTTCTTTCTGCTTACTGAGACTGTTGTGTTATTGAATTTTCCCCCTATATATTTGTATTACTCTTGTATAGTTGCAAAGTCTCCCACCCAGGTGCAGGCAGGGGCTCTGCTCCTCCTCCAATTGGGGCAATGTGCCTACCACATCGGCAGGCCGCTGAGCCTGTTCTGCTGGTTGGTAGCAGGTGCGCCTACCTTGCAGGCACGTGGGGCGTCTCTGCCACTCCCAGGATGCTGGGCCTGACCTGCTGGTGCGTTGCAGGTCCGGCTACCTTGCAGGCGCGGGGGGAGGGCGCACACCTATTTGTATTTAGACAGTTACGCGAAATGGAGGACATAATGCTTGGGATGAAAGGTGGGGGGGAAGAGGTGGTGAATAACATTTATTGATTTCCGTATATTGAACCAGCCTTGCATCCCAGGGATGAATCCTACGTGATCATGATGCACAATTTTTTTGATATGATTTTGAATCCAATTCGCCAGAATTTTATTGAGGATTTTTGCATCTAGGTTCATTAGAGATATTGGTCTGTAGTTTTCTTTCTTTGAAGTGTCTCTGTCTGGTTTAGGCATCAGGGTGATGTTGGCCTCGTAGAATGTATTTGGAAGTTCTCCCTCTTTTTCTATTTCCTGAAATAGCTTGAAAAGTATTGGTGTTAGTTCCTCTTTAAAGGTTTTGTAAAACTCTGCTGTATACCCATCCGGTCCTGGGCTTTTCTTAGTTGGTAGTCTTTTGATGGTTTCTTCTATTTCCTCTATTGTTATTGGTCTGTTTAGGTTGTCTATATCTTCCTGACTCAATCTGGGCAGATCATATGACTTAAGAAATTTATCGATGCCTTCACTATCTTCTATTTTATTGGAGTATAAGGATTCAAAATAATTTCTGATTATCTTCTGTATTTCTGAAGTGTCTGTTGTGATATTGCCTTTTTCATCCCGTATGCTGGTAATTTGGGTTCTCTCTCTTCTTCTCTTCGTTAGCATGGCTAAGGGTCTGTCGATTTTATTTATTTTTTCAAAGAACCAACTTTTGGTTTTGTCAATTTTTTCAATTGTTTCTTTTGTTTCGATTTCATTAATTTCAGCTCTGATTTTAATTATTTCTTGCCTTCTACTTCTTTTGCTGTTGTTTTGCTCTTCTTTTTCTAGGATTTTGAGATGATATATGAGATCGTTTATTTGTTGGTTTTTTCTTTTTTTAAGGAATGCGCCCCAAGCAATGAATTTTCCTCTTAAAACTGCTTTCAATGTGTCCCATAGATTCCGATATGTTGTGTCTGTGATTTCATTTAACTCTAAGAAGTTTTTAATTTCCTCCTTAATGTCTTCTATAACCCATTGATCATTCAGTAACATATTGTTCATTCTCCAGGTGATGCATGATTTTTCCTTCCTTCTTTTATCGTTGATTTTCAGTTTCATTCCATTATGATCAGATAAGATGCATGGTATTACTTCTACTCCTTTATATTGTCTAAGAGTTGCCCTGTGACATAATATATGGTCTATTTTTGTGAAGGATCCATGTGCTGCTGAGAAAAAAGTGTAACTACTTGATGTTGGGTGGTATATTCTATATATGTCAGTTAAGTCTAGGTTGTTAATTGTGTTGTTGAGTTCTATAGTTTCCTTATTTAACTTTTGTTTGGAAGATCTGTCCAGTGGTGAGAGAGGTGTGTTGAAGTCTCCCATGATTATTGTATGGTGTTCTATTAGACTCTTGAACTTGAGAAGAGTTTGCTTGATGAACGTAGCTGCACCATTGTTTGGGGCATATATGTTTATGATTGTTATGTCTTGTTGGTGTATGGTTCCCTTAAGCAGTATGTAGTGTCCCTCTTTATCCTTTTTGATTAACTTTGGCTTGAAATCTATTTTGTTTGATATGAGTATGGACACTCCTGCTTGCTTCCGCAGTCCATATGAGTGGAATGATTTTTCCCAGCCTTTCACCTTCAGTCTATGTATATCTTTTCCTATCAAATGCGTCTCCTGTAGGCAACATATTGTTGGATCTTGTTTTGTGATCCATTCGGCTAGCCTGTGTCTCTTAATTGGTGAGTTTAGGCCATTAACATTTAGGGTTATTATTGAGATTTGGTTTGTTCCTCCAGTCATATTTGATTCTTTATGTTACTAAACCTGATTAGTTTTCCTCTTTGATTCCTTTCCCCCCCTTACTGTCCTACCTCCCACTGGTGGTTTTCAATGTTATTTTCAGTTTCCTCCTCCTGTAATGTTTTGCCAAGGATTTTTTGAAGAGATGGTTTTCTAGCTGCGAATTCTTTTAACTTTTGTTTATCGTGAAAGGTTTTAATTTCATCTTCCATCTTGAAGCTTAATTTCGCCGGATACACGATTCTTGGTTGGAGCCCGTTTTCTTTCAGTGTTTGAAAAATGTTATTCCAGGATCTTCTAGCTTTCAGAGTCTGTGTTGAGAGATCAGCTGTTATCCTAATTGGTTTGCCCCTAAATGTAATCTGCTTTCTTTCTCTTGTAGCTTTTAAAATTCTCTCCTTATTCTGTATGTTGGGCATCCTCATTATAATGTGTCTAGGTGTGGATCTCTTATGATTTTGCACTTTCGGCGTCCTGTATGCTTCTAGGATATGGGATTCTGTTTCATTCTTCAAGTCTGGGAAGTTTTCTCGTATTATTTCATTGAATAAATTGTTCATTCCTCTGGTCTGGAGCTCTGTGCCCTCCTGTATCCCAATGACTCTTAAGTTTGGTCTTTTAATGTTATCCCATAATTCTTGAATGTTCTGTTCATGGTTTCTTAGCAGTCTTGCTGAACTGTCTATGTTCTTCTCAAGTTGAAATACTTTGTCTTCATTGTCTGATGTTCTATCTTCTAAGTGATCTATTCTGCTGGTAGTATTGTCAATTGAGGTTTTAAGTTGGTTTATTGCTTCCTGCATTTCCAGGATTTCTATTTGTTTGTTCTTTATTACTTCTAACTCCCTGTGAAATTGATCTTTTACTTCCTGTATTTGTTTCTGTAGTTCCTTGTCAATGTGATCTTTCATTGTCTGATTTTGCTGTCTCATGTCTTCCTTGAGAGTCCAGATCATCTGAAGCATGTATATCCTGAACTCTTTATCTGACATTCCATCTGTTGCAGCTATTACCTCTTCTAGAGTTGAGTTGACCTGTATTGCTTGTGGTCCTTTCTTTCCTTGTCTTTTCATAATGCTTGAGTTTCTTTCTCTCCTATGGGTCGCTGGGCCTTTTCCGGACACGGGCGGCGGCTCTGCTCAACCCCCACTCCAACCAGTGTGACGTGACTGCCTCAATGCTACTTGTCCACCACGCTGGCCGGCTGCTGGGCCTGTCCTGCCAGTGGGTCGCAGGTCTGCCTACCTTGCAGGCTCAGACGGCGGCTCTTCACAGCCCCCACTCCAAATGGGGTGACTTGGCTACCGCGCCGTCGGGTCGCTGGTCCTGTTCCAGGCGTGGGCGGCTACTCTCCTCGGCCCCAGCTGCAGTTGGGGTGTCGTGATACCACGCCGGCGGGTCACTTGGCCTGCTCTGGGTGCAGGCGGCAGTTCCACTCTGCCCCCCAGGCCCCCACAGCACCCAGCAGGACCCGGACTGAGAAGCAGTCCCTGTAGGTTCCCCCGCCCTGGGCCAAAGCAGCTTTGGGAGCCAGAACCCAGCCTCTCCGATTCCAGCCACGCTCTGCTAGGAGCAGACTCCACAGAGCAACTGCCGCAGGTTCCCTAGCCCCAGGCCAAAGCAGCCCTGGGGGCCCGAGTCTGGCCACTCCAAACTCTCCCAGCTGGGTGCACGTTCCGCTAGGAGTAGGGTCAAAGACGCAGACCCCGCGGGCTCCCCAACCCCGGGCCAAAACTGTTCCGGGAGTCAGAGCCCCGCTGCCCCTCAGCGCACGTTCCACTTGGAGCTGGCCTCAGCTCACAGTTCCCGCAGGATCCCCTGCCCTGGGACAAAACAGCCCAGGGAGCCAGAAACCGGCCACTCAAAGTCCGGCGCACGCCTTGCCAGGAGCGAGTCCCAAAGAGTATTCTCCTCAGGTTATCCAGTCCCAAGCCTGAGCGGTCTGTCTGCGAGACGCAGGCAAATACCAGCCTGGAATCACCTGTTCTGTAGTTGAATGAGCTGAGATCAGTAGCAAACAGGGATGATTACATCAGCTCTCTAAGATGGCGGCTGCTGACCTCCTCCGTGGTCCGACCGGTGTCGAGAATCAAACTGGACCGCTTCTCTCCTCTGTCTCAAAGCCGGAACTCAGCACTAAGCTCAGCTAGTGCACCTCTGGCAGGGGCCCTCAGAATCCGCATCGCTGTACTCCCGCTCCGGTACCTCACCGCTACCCAGCGCGCGCCCCAGACTCCATCCGCCGGGCTGTCCGCGGACCAGGTTCTGCTACCCTCCGTGCGGAGAAATCGCCCGCGACCGAGTCCCCGCAGCCGAATCCTGCGCGCTGGAAATCCGTCTTCTAGATTCTGGGGCACCTCGATTTCACTGGAAATTCCCAGCAAGGTAGCCTTCAGCCGTTTCCTCTCGTCTTTCTCCCACACAGTGACGCGGCGCACTGGGGTGATGCACTCCCATCGCCGCCATCTCCTCGTCCCTCTTTGGAATCGAGTCCGTGTGATTTGAGGCATGGATCTGAGGAAGGTTCTCAAGGGAGCAAGTGTTCTCCAAGACAGCCGGGGCAGGGCAGCGTGCAGCGCAGTTGTTGCTGGAACTTGCACCCAGCTCATCATCCAGGGGCCCCGGGACAGGGGTGGGAGCGCAGCGTGGCTGGTGCAGGCCAATAGGTCCTCCCGGGAGCCCCTGCTTCATCAGGACGGCTCTTGAGAGCTGGGCAAGAGCAGGCCAGGGGGGTGTCCTAGGTGCGAGCCTGGAGGGACCGAAGGTGGACAGCAGCAAGAATGTTCTGCACACCGCAAACAACAAAGCCGGCCGAAACTCCCCCCAGAAGCCGGCCTCACCTGTGCTGGTCATGTTTCCTGATTTCCTCCAGTTTCTGGTGAAGTGCAAGTTAAAGCCAAAATAAACCTTTCGTTCCCACTCTAAGTTGTTTCTCTCAGTATTTTTTTCTCAGCAACAAAAAGCTGCACAATGATGGACTTTGAAGATTTAATCATCATTCAAATAGCACACCTTGTATTTTTATTTCAGGTTAAATATTTGACTCTAAATGTGATTTCTTGAGCCTCTGAGCATAGGATGGCTTTCATTCACCCAAAAGGAGACATTTACGTTCAAACTTCATAAAGTATGTTGAATGGAAATTTGAGTTCCCAGACTTCTATCAAAAAACACGACTCGTTTTCTAGTCTGTACTTTGTTACTTTGAGAGCCGCAGCACCTGGAGCAGAGCCGAGGACGTCTCACCCCATGGGAAGTTAACCTCAGAGCTGCTCGGGAGGGGCGGAAACTCGGGTGGGGGTGCTCCTACTCCCTGCGCAGCAGGGAAACGTGGGGGTCTGGCCACGGTCTGTGCACCTTTGACAGCCGGGAAGCGCATGTCCAGGAGCAATAGCCTCTGCACCCAGGCTGCGTTGGAGAGGAGTAGTCGGTGCCGCCCTGGGCACTAGGGTGGTGGGCAGCACAGCGCCTCCTCTGAGGCTCCACGTGGCGGATTCCCTCGCCCCACTGCACAGGCAGCAGTGACAGAACTGGCTCTGTGCCTGGCCTGTGCAG
>KZ295547.1:93426-120688 GCA_002406435.1 Spermophilus dauricus
GGGCGGCAGAGGGCAGCGGCCGTGGCTCAGGGCAGCAGCGGGGTAGCTGGACAAAATCCCCAAAACCAAAGTTTTACAGCATGTCAGACAGTCTCAGAAAAGGGTAGAGAACCATGAAGAAAGAGGATTAAATTTCACAATATGTTATAGAAACTTTCTAAACTGAAGCTCAGAATAAAAACAGATTAATAAAAACTGGCCTGTGTGGTTACACCACGAAGGTTGACCAACACCTGGTCAGATCCAGGAAGGAGAAGAAAGACAAGGGGCAGGAAATCATCTGAGAAAGAAAGGACACAGTGTCGTAGATGTGATGGGGAGCAGCTGGCAGGTGCCATCCACAGACATGCCCAAAGAAAGCCACCCCTCTGCAGGACCCTGACTGTGAGCTCACCAGGGAAAGGCATTCCCCAGGAAAGGCAGAGACTCCTCAGTGTGGGGAAGGACTCCTTCTCAGTGTTGAAAGAAAGAAGAGAAGCCCTGCCAATTAGGGTCGGCTACCAGGGAAGTCATTCTTCAAATCAAAGGAATGTGAATCACTTTTAAAATTGCCAGCTCTTGTTCTAATAGATGGCTAGGAAAATCCCTCCGGCTGAAGAAGAACTACGTTAGGCAGAAACCTGGAGCTTTAGAAAGAACTTCAGAATGCATAGACGTATGTCAACATGCCAAAGACATCATCTTAAGACTAGAACTAGAACCCTGTGCTGTGGGGTTCACCCATACGTACCGGGAAACACAGAGAATGGGCGTTTTAGGATACTGAGTCAAGGTTGACTGTGACAATCAAAGGGGCACCTGTAGCACTAGAAACTTCTAAAAATAACTCAACTAGAATCAGCTCAAATGCAATAGAGAAATAAGGTGAAATAGTATCCTTCCTCCTCTGAAGCAAGAACCAGGATCCCAGCAGAAGCCAGCAAGGGGCAGAGGTAAGTGCAGACCTCAGCAGGATGCGGAGTTAAACAAGGCTGAATCAGGAACTCCAATAAGTATGAATCAGTTAGAGCACTCTCGTTAAAAGGCAGAGATTCTTAGAATGTAGTAAAAGAATAAAGACCTGCAGTCCAGAAGCTATCCTGTAAAAGGACTTGTTTGATTTTAGGCGCTTTCAACCTTTTACATTGGTCCTTTTCTTATGTGTGCTTTTCTAAACAAATGTCACGAATGCTGCGGAACCTGTGCCGGTCTGGCGTGTTCTGGCCTGACATAAGTGTGGGGTAACCAGCAGAAGCGGAGATAACCAGCTCTTCTACAGCCGGCAGGTGACACTTATCAGTGGTCGGTGGCTCCTGGGGACGGAGACCTTCCTCTTCACAAGCTCACTTGTCCAGACAGCCCCTCCACCCTCACTGGCCCTCGGGTTCTCCCAGGTGCAGCGTCAGTGGGCAAGAGCACATCCGGGTGTCCTGAGCGTGGATCCAGGTCCACCACCCCTCCCTGGACACCAGGTGCTGAAGGCTCTGCCCACTCGGTGACTTGTTTCCTAAGGGGCGGCCAGGTGTGGAGGCTGGGCTGCAGCTCCCCAGGTTCCTTCCAGGAGCCCAGTGGTGACCCCAGGTCGCATGAGGGGAGACGCGGCTCACGCTCTCTACTCTTCTGAGGGAGTTAGGGGAGCGCAAGACGGTTCTTCTAGACTCGTCAACCCCGTCTAGTTGACAAGGTGATTTATCCTCATTCCAGAAGCTGAGAGCGAAAGTCAAAACTGCCATCACTGGGGTGATTCCCAGCCACACTGTGAAGACACCCAGAGACACGCGGTGTGCACTACAGGATGACATCCCACGTAGGCCTCGTTCTCTGTGTTTCTATGCCCGGTGCATCATGAATCCTCACATTTTAATTAATTGTATTCAGAACACCACTTAAAAGATTTTTATGTGGAAATGTGATAATTTGATTATGCTTCCCTAGTTTTGGACCTTTTCACTTTACCTATCATAAGTATTATTTAGCAGACAATGTTAATATTATCTGCAAATATTAACTTATTGTAATTATAGTATTAACTAATATAATTAAAGAATATTATTTAGCAGATGCTTAGGAGATTGCATGTGGGAAATCTGAGTCTCTCCAACATTGCTCACCACTTTGATTCTCCTACTGCGTATGGAACTGCTCATACACAGTGCAGCTTCGCGACTTGCGTGGGTACCCACGGCTCCTGCACAGGGTCAGCGGTCTCCTCAGCTGGCCCTGGTTGTGCACCCCTCCAGAGGCGTCCCTCTTCCTCCGCGTCTCCTCACATTACCTAATGGGCCCTGATTTGTGATTCATTAAGTGGCTGGAAGGTGAACAGGTGCTCACTCTTCTGGAGGGGGCTCCTCACTGGGCAGGTTTGGAATCGTCTAAGACAGCAAGTGTGCCCTGGCCTGCTCACGTGCTCGGAGGAGTCTCCTGCCACTCACTCCCTGGCTGAGGTCTGTACTGCGGGGTGTGTCCATGGTGCCGGGCACAGCCCGTCCTAGTCTCTGTGTGTGGCGCCTTCACACAGGTCTGCTGTGACTTCCCAGAACCAGAACACCGACTCTTCTCTGGTCTCTAGAAGCGGAGTTTGGCCACTGGCAAACCCCCGAGTCAGTGTACCAGCCAGGGAAGACTTCATTCCTTAAAATAAATTAATTTCAAAAGAAACGGGGAGTCAGTGGAGGAGAGGGTAAGGTGGGAACAGGGGGAAAAGATGAAATGGGAGAAAAGGTTGCTTTGAGAAATCTCCGCGTCAGGAGTCTGTGCTCCCTATGACTTTGGTGTATTAACATCATCCTTGTAACCAAAGGGAGGTGGAGAGCTGTGGCCTGGGATGGCACTCGGCAGCACAGTTTCTGGGTTTTGGTACCGAGAAGCTCAAGGTCACTAAAGCCCACGGGAACTCTGCCACATAAGGCCACGTAAGGTGTCATTTATACCCGAGAGAGGTGTGCACAGACCCTCAGGGAGTACCCACGGCTACGGCGGTAGGCGCTCAGGTGACAGCGATGACTTCAGCCCCAGCGGTGTTGGGCCACCCCCCTGTCCCGCCTCGTCATCAGCAGGGTCTGCAGCTCGGGTTCTCCGAGGTCCCCACGTGGAGTGCTCTGATTTCCAAGCACTGTTTTAAAGGTGTTGGTCACTCCCACCCGGGGACTGTGGAAAGGGAGCTACTCGGGGACGTGGCTTTGTCCCTGTGCTTGGTGCACACTCTGGGTTCCCCTGTGATCTGATGGAGGGCGGGGAGCCCTTTCCTCGGTGCTCGTGGGCATGGCCAGGGAGGGAGGACGGCCCGGGGAGCCCATCCTCGTCTGGGACTAAGTGGCCAGGGCTTGTTCTGCTGGACGTCAGGTTGCCCAGCCCAGACTGGAGGGCCGTGCGACTCTGCATCCTGCATCCTGTAGCTTCTGGTGGCCACTGAGCACCTCTGGGCACTTATAAGTCACAGACTTTCCACCAACTGCCGGCTCACGTGGGGTTTCACCATGAAAATTTGGCCTGTCTACAGATGAGTGGCTGAATTCGGAAACACTTTACAAATGCATTTTTCAAAAGGGCTTTGACTGGGGTGGGAAAGGCAAGCCAGCGCTCTGGGGCATTGGCAGGGTCCACACATGCCCTCAGGGCGGCTGCTAGTGCAGCTGGCTCTACTTGTCACTGTGACACTTGAGGCTCTGGGTTTTCTGCCACCATGAGCTGCTCTTCGCTCCCATTGTTCAAAATGACCCACCCAGGTCCATTCTGAAGGCACAGAGTCACCAACTCTTTTTAAGCTCCCAGGCCTTGAAGGGCCTGTTGGAAAGTCTGCTTTACTAGGGACAAACCCCCACACTTCTGGGTTCTTGGTGCCATCAGAAAGAGCCACCAAGCCTCAGCTGGAGACACCCTCAGGAGGTCAGGCCTGGAGAGCACAATCCTGTGGAGGGCCTCGACTCCCGGGTCCAGCAGTTTGTGTCCAGGTGGTGCCTGGGCCTCAGTGTGATCCAGCGAGACACGTCCAGTTCCCTCTCTGAGCTCTTGAGCTTTTCCAGGAGAAGGTAGGGCTCCGCCCCACTTTTAGAAAATCGATGTTTCTGGGCTTGTGCTTTGTTAGTGCATCTGAAAACATCTGGACGCGTCTGGGCAAAGGTGGGTCTCTCCACACACAGGAAGGCCCTCTGGGGAATGCCTTCCTCTGTCCTCCAGGCCCGGGCATAGCTTCTCCCTGGGCACGCAGCAGTGCTGTGGCTATAGCTCCATGAACCCTGGAACTTCAGGCCCCTGACCCTTACTGTCCACACAGTCCTCGGGAGGGCCTCCACCTCTCCATCAGCCCACCACCTGGATGGATGCTGGCCTTGCCCAGTGAGGCCCTGCTTCCCCCCCGGGGGGAAGCAGCTCCCAGGGAAGGCATCCCGGAGGGTGCTGGGAGGCTGGGCCAGGTGGACATGCTCCCTAAGGCTGCTGCAGAGGCCCGGGGCGGCGGGAGGGAGGAGGAAGAGGCGGGTCAGGCCCACCCATCCCCTGCTTGTGTCGCTGGGGACCCTGGAGGTGTCTGGCTCTGGCTGTGGTAAAAGGAAGGGAAGAGCAGCAGCTGGACTAACATCTGACAGCCAAAGGCAGCTCTGCCCTGTCCTGCTGTCAGCATGAGCAGGCCCTGGTGGAGGTGCCAGGAGGAGGAGCCCTGTCCACCAAGATGTCCTTCGGAGGTGGGCCACACCATGCTCATTCTCACGGGGACTTAAATAAGGTGGAACCAAAACTCGACCAAGACTCAGACAAGAGAAGATCCCGAAGGTCAGGACCAGGTGGAAATCTCCTCGGACGTGTCCTGCGCACAGTCCCTGCCTGGTGTGTTAATGGGGTCCTCCGGCTGCACCCACCCTGGCGACCTGGGAGTGGCCTCGTGTTCTGAGAGTGCAGGGCCGCAGGAGACCTCCGCGAGCCGCTCTGTCTGTGGGAGGCAGGTGGAGGCAGCCGTGCAGAGCAGGGGCCCAGAGTGGGGCTCTCTTCCTGCACAGGGAGGGCGTCTGGGGAACGTCCTCTGCTCTGCAGCAGGAGGCTCAGGACTTGGGTCTGTGTCTCCAGGCCACATCATCGGACCCATCTCCCTAGAGAGGCCGAGTCCACCTGGGCAGCCAGCGCGGGGTTGGGGGCCGACTGCAGGCTTGCGTCCGGGCCCCACACCTGTGGACTCGGGTCATGCACTTCCCTCTGGGTGGAGGGATTGACACTGGGAGGCGCCCTGTGTCTAACTGGCCAGGGACACATGTGGGTCAGAGGGCAACACCAGCTCGTCGGCCCCTTTCCCTCTGGTCCTGGGGAGGTGATCTGCGGCTCAAGCTGGTCTCTGGCTCCCCCTCCTCTGCCCCGCATCTGCGCGGTCTTCAGTTTTCTGCCCCCAGCCCCGCTCAGTTTTACTCAGCTTTCCCGCTGCTGTGACTAGAAGTCGCGACAAGAACAATTTTAAGGAGTAAAAGTTTATCCAGGGGCTCAAGGCCTCAGAAGTCTCAGTCCAGAGGCAGCCGCTCCATTCCTCAGGCTTGCAGTGAGGCAGGACCATGTGGCAGCAGAGCGTGGCCGGGGAAGTGGTTCATGCCGTGATCAGGAACAGAGAGAGGGACTCCACTTTCCAGAGGCAGCATGTGTACCCCACAGGCCCCAGTGCCCTCCTCCTCCAGCCACACCCCACCTGCCTCGCTGTCCACTGGGGTCATCTCATCGGGGCTGATGCACGACTGGGTTATGGCTCCTGTTACCCCATCATTTCTCCTTGGAACCTTCTTGCCTTGTCTCCTGTGTGAGCTTTGGGGGGACACCTAAGACCTAAACCACAACACTCAGGCAAGTCTCCGTGACCCAGACCACCCAGGGCACCCCATGTTCCTAGGGCGGCCACCTCTGGGCTGAGGGGCGGTACCTCCCAGGCACTCAGGGCCCCGCATCCTGTGCTAAGCCCTTCACTGTGGCCCTGGCCACTCACTGGGGAGGCTATACTGGGACAAGTGGGCGCTGTTTGCTTCTTGATGGGAGAGGCCAGTGGACCGTCCAGACCTGGGAGCAGGCTGGTAGCCTCCTCTGCCTGGGCTCTTCTGCTTTGGGCAGTGAGCTACGGTGGCCGGAGAGGAACATCCACCCGTGGAGCGGGCATAGATCCAGGAAGAGGCAGCCTGGGATGGGGCCAGTTGGGGAAGGAGGTGTTCCCAGAGAGGGCAACGGAGTATAGAATGTGAAGTCTAGGCCGGGTGAGAGCGCATCCCTGGGACAGTGACCTGGCTTGACCATGGAGCTCCAGTGGGGAGAGGAGGATGTCCCAGCAGGGGCCGCCTGCCATGGGCATCAGAGCTGGCCAGGGTAGGGAGCCTCCCTGGAGGGCCCCTCTGGGCAGTGTGCTCACGGCCATGGGGCCCAAGTCGTGGGTGGCCTGTGTGCCGGACTGTGGCCTGGCAGAGGCTGAAGAGCAGGCGGAGGATGGAAGGGCCTCGGGATGATGGCCACCCAGGCTCCCAGCAGGCCAGGCTGCAGGCAGTGAGGTGACCCTGGCTTTGGCCTCCGGCTCCTTCAGGTCCCCTTACTGCAGAGCCCAGACCACATGGGGCGACACCCTCCAGAGTGGCTGGTGTGCTGCGGCCTGCGGCCTAGCTCTGGGCAAGAGGAGGCTGCACAGAGGGCTTCCCCGGCTCCGTGGGGTCGGATTTCACAGTCCACAGGGCCCAGCTTCTCCCAGGACAGCCCCCTGCCGCCTCCTTCCTCAACAGACTCACCTCTAAGAAGTGCCTTTGCCCCCAGGCCCCAGCCTGCAGCGCTGTCTACACCATCTATGGGGCGGTGCCGGGAAGCGTGCACCCTGAGGTGGTGGGGGGGCTCCTGGAGGAGGGTGCCCTGGGTGACACGCCTCCTTGTGCCTGCTGCTAGCTCGGACAGCTGGAGGGTGAGCAGGTCCAGGGCTGGTGGTTCCCGACCGCCTGGCAGAGCTTCAGGGTGAGGAGGGCATGCAGGTGGGGAGAGGGTGGAGCTGACTTGGGGATGCACCCACCAGAATGGCGTCCATGACAGTGGGACGCTGCCTCGTCTCGTCAGAAAGCAGCAGGGACAGCCGACGGGAAGGCACGGGGAGCTGGGCCCTGGGTCTCCAGGTGGACTCACGGAGCAGGGGTGTGCGTGGGGTCTGTCACACCACGTTCCTCCCCTCTGTCCACCCAGCAGCAGCAGCGTGAGCCCCGCTGGCCCCTGGGTGCCGTGGCAGGACGGTTCTCACCCAGGGCTTCTGAGAGGGCCAGAGAGCCCAGAGGTGGGGACGGAAGAGGGCGAGGTCAGCTTGAGGTCAGCTGTGCCGGAAAGCCAGGCCTCTCCAGGGGTGGTGGAGATGTGCTGCCCACCTGGGCGCCCCTCAAAGGCCAGGGGCAGCAGGCGCAGACACCCCTCCATCTGATGAGAAAGGTCCCAGGCGTTTGAGACACTGGAAACCAGCAGCGCCACAGGGGTGGGGACAAGTGATGAGAACTGGACCTTCACGCACCCTGCTGGAGAGAGGCCCACGCCACGGCTCAGGGGACGTGACCAGGTGAGCCCAGAGGTTCCCAGAGCTGAGTGGGAGCAGCTGGGAAAGAGGTGGATGAGACCCACGGGACGAAGACTGAGAGGGGACGAGCAGAGCAGACTCCAGATGGACAGAGCTCAGCCCCCAGCCGCCAGCTGAGCACTGATGAGGGAGACCACAGAGGCCAGGAGCAGACTGCCTCGAGGGAGCCATCTCCGTGTCACCAGGCTGGGAACCTGCCTGTCCCTCCAGCCCTGCAGCCTGGCACAGAGTACCAGAGGGTTCTGCCTCAGAGCAGGGCAGAGGCCGCTCCGGACCCCATCTCCTCTGGACTCAGATGCAGGCAGAAGTCAGACCTTTCCCAGTGGCGGCCCGCCCACGTGAGGCACAGTGCACTGCGTGCTCCTCAGACGTTTAGACCAGAGGGGACAGAGTCCGCAGGTCGACCAAGCTGTGCAGGGACGTTTGTGCAACAATAGCAAAAATACAGAAAGGGGAAACGGAGGGACACGTTCTGAAGAGCACTCACGGCTCACCGCCCGGCGGGCGTCAACTGAAGAGGGATTGTCACGGGCACAGACAGGCCCCAGACCACCAGAAGACAGCACAGAAAAATATGTTTTCAAAGGAAAGAGAGAAACGGGAACAGAGGATAGATGAGTCAGTAAAAAATAGCTAGAAAGATGGTCAATGGAAATTCAACCTGTAAACAGTAGATGAGATCTAAATGATGTAAGTGTTCCAAATGAAAGGCAGGGGTCATCCAATCAAATCGATTTTTAAAAGCTAGGTCCAGCTGTGTGCTGGCTGTAGAAACTCTGACCGTCAGAAGAGGGGAGGACGGCAGGCCACGCTGACCTGCAGGAGCGAGAGCCGGGTGGCTCTATGGAAGGGGCACAGGGGACCCCCGCCCAGCCAGGACCAGGGGCTCCACTTCAGAAGGTGGGCGTGACATAGGGAGAGGCGTGGAAAGGCCAAGCGCCTCACGACAGCTTCGACAGGCATGAAAGACAGGCCTGAAGGGAGGGTTCTGTCCACACTGGCCCAGGACTTCAACGCCCATCACTAGTGGACAGAGCACACGCGCAGAAAACCAGTGGGACCGAGAGGGCTTGAGGGCATGTCAGGCTGGGCCAGGGACCCCTGCAGAGCGACACCCGCTGGCGGCCCAGTCCCCACTCCCAGGGAAGAGACTCCCAAGACAGGGCACACTCTGGAGAAGACAGTTCTCCAAACCTCTGAGCAGATCCACGTCACACAAGCCTGCTCTCCAGGAAAGAGCTAACTCAGAAGTGGAGAGCAGAAAATCAGAAGCAGACAGTTGTGAAATGCCCACAGTATTTAGGACACTTAGTATTTCATTGTGTTTCAAAATAACCTGTGTCAAGGGACACTCAGGGAGCCCACTGGCAAGGGACACTCAGGGAGCCCACTGGCAAGGGACACTCAGGGAGCCCACTGGCAAGGGACACTCAGTGAGCCCACTGGCAAGGGACACTCAGTGAGCCCACTGGCAAGGGACACTCAGTGAGCCCACTGGCAAGGGACACTCAGTGAGCCCACTGGCAAGGGACACTCAGTGAGCCCACTGGCAAGGGACACTCAGTGAGCCCACTGGCAAGGGACACTCAGTGAGCCCACTGGCAAGTTGGAGCTGACTGAAATCTCCTCCTGGCGAGAAGCTGCCCGGCTCGGAGGGTGAGGCAAGTCCAGCTCAAAGAGAGTCTGCCAGGTGGGGCCTCTGCTTGGACACCAGGAACCAGGACGAGAGGCACGGGAGGCAGAAGGCCACCGGGACCAGAGCAGACGTCAGTGGCACGGAAATAAGCAAAGAAGTGGGGAATTCATGACACTGGGACCCACTCAGGCCAACGCGTTGGATGACTGCCGCGAGGCAGAAAGGATCCCCCCAGCAGTGACACCACCAGGTCCCCAGGAATGGAGGATCCATGAACAAAACTGAAGTTGCACCTAAACCTTCCTTGGAAGAACATGCCAGGCAGATGGCATCCCTGGGGAAGGCAGCCAGGCAGGAGGGGAGAGACCCTCCCAGGAGGCCAGAGGCGCAGGCTGACTCCCCAGGTGCCCCAGGCCGCATGGCCCTGAAGCCAAAGCACTCTCAGGAAGGAGCTGCGGATGTCATTGAGATGCCGGCAGGAGGCCTGCACGCTCCTGACAAGATGTGAGGAGAAGAGGGTGCCCCGGGGGGTGGACCAGGAAGGAAGCCTGTTTCCCAGGGCTCCGTGCCTGCCCCTTGGGAATAGGATCTGGGAAAGGAGACCCATCTGATCTTCTTCAGGGGAGGCAAGAGAGCGCTGGACAGCAGCTAGCGTCCATTCCCTCCGCACACACACGCTAGGCCAGCGGAAACAGAACCTCCTCTGTTGGAGATAGGCATCGATCTGAGGCCCAGCTGATGATCTTCAAAGGCAATGCTGACCACTGTCCTAGGCTCCGGAGGGAAAGGGACGGGTCCTCCTCACGTTCACACAGCTGCAGGTAGAGCCTGGCCCCTGCTCAAGGTAAGGAGGAGGATGGCTTGACTTGCAAATGGACAGTTATCTCCAGAAAATCCTACAGGCCTCAGGAATGTGATGGTAGCAGATAATGAGCATGAAACTGTTGAGGGATTTAGGGTAAAGATAAAAAAATTGGGTAAAAATTTACATACTAGCAATGAAAATTAGACACTGAAACTGGCATGCGATGACATCTACTTTAGTGTGATCACTGTTACACCACGCAGAGTGGCTCTGTCAGCAGATTGGAAAGACCTGCTCACTTAGAATTTAAATCCTGAGAAATGAGCAAAGATCTATTGAGTGGGAAACTTGGCAGAGTCCTGGCTCTGAGGTCTCCGTGTGGTCGGGAGGTAGCTTCTCCCTACATCATTATCCAGGGTCAGCACAGTCTCAACCAAGTTCCACCAGGCATTTGTGGTCGCAGAAATTGGAAGAGGGTTTTAAGTTCCCTTGGAATTTCAAAGTGTCTAGCTTAGCAGAACAAGTTTCAAGAGGGACGGCAAAAGGGGAGTGTTAGGGTTCGGATGTGAGGTGTCCCCAAAAGCTCATATGTAAGTGCAAAAGGTTCAGAGGTTGGGTTAGGAGAGCCTTGACCCATCACTGCATTGATCCCCTGATGGGATGAGCTGGGTGGTGACTGAAGGTGGGCAGGTGGGGCTGGGGGAGGTGGCTCACTGGGGCTGGCCCTCTGGGGCATGCATTTGTCCTTGTCCTCTCTCTGCTTCCTGGTGTCCTGTCTCCAGCTGTCCTCCACCACACTCTTCTTCCATGATGCCCTGCCTCACCCAGCACTGAGGAATGGAGCTGGACTTCTGTGGACACCTCTGAAACTGTGAGCCCCAAATACACTTTTCCTCCTCTAAAATTGTCCTTGTAGGGTCTTTTTTTTACAGCAGCAAAAGGCTGACCACAACAGGGAGAGTCACACGTGGATTTCACAGCTCCCTGAGAAGGTGAGAGAGGAGACAGGGTGACCTCGACCCTGGGTGTGCAAACTGATCTCTAGAACCAAAGGCATGGCCCAGCAGAGACTCCCAGCTTCGCCCACCCAATGCTCCACAGAGAGGAAATGGAGCTCAGTGTAGAGAGCGTTGGTGCTGGACAGCCGAGACCTTAGGTAAAGATGATAAGTACCACCCATACCTCATACTGCCTAAGATTGAGATAAAATAGATCACAGATGGGATGCAAGATGTGATTCTGGTAGAAGTCACAGGGAAACTCTGTGCACCGGAGCTAGGCACAGACGCTCTGAACACAGCAGCATCAGCACGACCCATCTCCGAATGAAGAACACATTGTCGTCAGAAAGCACGGACTTGCAGAACTAAAAATAAAAACATCAGGCAGAGAAAGCATCGGTGAATCTTGTCTCTGAAAAAAGGCTTATGCTTCAAATGTAAAAGAATTCCCAAAAGTCCATAATAATAAAACAAGCAAACCCCAAAATAGTCTAAATGCGAACAAAGGATTTGACCAGACTCATCACCATGGAAGACACATGGATGGCCATGTGTCCACTTAAATGTGCTCAGATCCTTGGCTACTCAGGAAATGCAAGCTGCGACTATGGCCTGGTCCTCTGCACCTCATCTGCTGGACAGCTGACCTCAGAAGACCAGCCAGGCGCTGGGGAAGTGCAGGGGAGGTCATGTAGCATTCAGACTTGACCCAAGCAGGGTCAGCATGCACAGGGCTCTGCCCAAGCATAGAACTGGACTGGACAGCTCCTGCCTTACACCCCAAGGGTAGGAGCCCAAAGCCATAAAGAGGCAGAGAGTCCCTCTGTGGCCTGGCCCCTGGCCCCTGAGGCTGCAGTGTCTTTTGGGAAGAGACTGCTTTCTTTAAGTAATAAAAATGTCACGGCTGACCTTGAGCGTAACTTCCCACTGTACTCCACACGCAGGCCTTTCAGCAGCCTGGGCCGAGGGGCGGCCCAGCAGAGGGATTCAGAAGCCCACTCGGCTGGCTTCTGGGAGCTGGGCTGGATTAACAGTTCCTCCGGGCCAGCAGGGAAGAGCACATTCAGATTTATGGCCCGTCTACATGGTAGCCTCAGATGGAAACCAGATGTGCCTATGATTTCTTGCACAAGTTGCAGGTAAGTTATTTAAAATCTCATTTTTCTAAGCCGTCTTCATTTTAAAAGGAGAGTTCTCTGGGAAGTACTTCACATGGTATTTACCAAAGATCCACAGCGAGCCAGACCCCAGACTAAGAGTTTGGCTACATTAATTAATCATTATAACGAGGCGGAAAGTTTTGAAATTTTCCCTGTATTTCATAAAAAAAGGAATCTGGGGGTCAGAGAATTGGAGTGACTTGTCAGAGATTCAAGAGTGAATCAGATTGAAGCGAGGGTTTTGATGGGGCCAGGGCTCTCTCCACACCCTCTGGTGTCTATTTTAGGCTTAGTGAAAAGAGGTCTGGAAAACTCATTTGCCCATTTGGAGGTGAATTTGATACATTTCCATTACTTTAAGTGGTAGGGAAAATCCTGACGGGGAAACGGGCCTCGGGGAGCCAGGAACCGGGGCAGCGACCCCAGGGGCCTTCAGCTGGGCTTCCTCCTGGTCCCTGGCAGGTGCTCCCCCAGCCTGGCATGGATCTGGGTATTGAAATTTGTCTCCTTGTATTCAGTTAGCGAATATCACCACACATCCCTTCCAAAATACTCTGGGGCCAGAACTTGTGCCTTTTTAGGCATGATTAGAAATGGATCTCACTAATTAACGACTTGTGTTTTTCCCATCAGTAAATTTATCATATATAGTGTCTCTCAAATCCTCAGTTTGTTTCTCCTTGTAGGCAAGGCTGGGCTTCAGCAGCTGAGCTTTTAAAAGAGATTTGTTTATGGAAAGGTTTTTCCCAAAATGTTGTATGCGACTCCTTCTCGGAATAAGTAACTCAAAAATGTTCTTTAAAAGTATTTTAAAGGTTCCATAAATGCAGTTAGTTAGCCTTGTGCCTTGGGCCAAGGCAGAGTTTTGAAATATTAAAAGAAAAGACCACATATTGCATGACTCCTTTTCCAGGAAGTGCCCAGACTGTGCAAATCCACAGAGACACAAACAGATTTGTTGCCACGGGGCTGTCTTGGGGAGGCTGTGAGCAGTGGGTTGTGACGGCCAAGAAGCTGGGCTCCTCTGGGGACGGCACAAAGACCTGGGCTTGCAGGTGCAGGAAGTGCCCTCCATAAAGATTTCAAAATGCTAACTTCCCTCACCTAGGTGCATATGTGTGATTTTAGTATTTAAGTAGTTAGTATTTTGGTACCAGGAATTGAACCCAAGGGCACTTGACCACTGAGCCACATCCCCAGCCTTTTTGATTTTTCATTTTTGAGATGGCATCTAAGTTGCTTAGGACCTCACTAAATTGCTGAGACTAGTTTTGAACTTGTGATCCTCCTGCCTCAGCCTCCCAAGTCACAGGATGGTAGGCATGCACTATCACATCCTGCAATAGTTTTAGATATACTGGAATTTCTTCAATGAATTCTGTTAAGTTCACGGATATTTGGGTTTTGTGTGAGTTTGGGTTAATCTTCTGAAATTCTTTTTTCCAGTTTTTATCCTAGCTTCAAAAGGCATGAATTCTGACTTTGAAGCTTCTTGGTGACCTTGGGTGACTTGTAGGATTTCTCAGTGGCTTGTATTTTCCATCCACAGAGAGTGCTGCAGCTGCACAGTTGTCCGGAGCCAGGTCCTATTTTGCTTCCTGTTTTGCTCTTCGGCACGAGATACTCTGGCTATTTTGTGCTCTGAGATGAATCCCACTCTCTTCCTCCAGGTCTATGAAGAGTGTCACTGTGTGTTGATGGCAGTGCATCTGTGGGTTGCTTTGGGTATTGTGGACCTTTGGACAATATGAATCCTGCCAATCCACGAACATGGGACGTCTAGTTTTTGTTCTCTTCAGGTACCTTCAACAATGTTTTATAGTTTTTATTATAGAGATCTTTCACCTCTTTGTTTAAATTTGTTACTAGTTTTTTTAAAATCTATAATAAATGGAATTTCTTTCTAGCTAACTTTTTCAGAAAATTCAAAATTAATCAGAAATACCACTGATTTTTTAATACGCTGATTTTGTATCTTACAACTTGGCTGAATTCGTGTATTAGTTCTAATAACCTTTTGATGGATTCATTGATCTTGTCAAATGGATAACACAGAAAGTATTGGAATAAGCCAGGCACTGAAAGACAAATGTCACAGGATCTCGTCACTGGGGATCTAGAGAAGCTGAGAGTGGAACAGTAATTGCCAGAGGCTGGGGAAGGGTGGGGAGAGACTGGTCAGCAGTACAGTGGGGCCTAAGTGCTGGAGTCCTGCTGCACAGCAGGTGGATATAGACGTGACAGTGCACTGCATATTTCAAAATCTGAAGAGATAGACATGCTTACCCAGAATTGAACATTACACAATGTCTGTGTGTGTCAAAATAGCACACAGTACCCCATAGACATACATGATTTTGTGTGACAATTTTTTTTACAAATTCAGAAATCATTCTACTCCTTCTTTTCTTACCACCCACATATTTCAGTGCATACCCACCCACATGACTAACAATTTCTTCCTGGAAAAGACTTCAGAAAAACAGAAAAGAAATGCTGTTTTACATATAGATGTGTATGTTATGAGAATCAATCAATTAAAGAAAACAGTGAACACTGTGTATTGTAGCTTCTTAAGAAACTTCAGATGTCAGTGTCTTAAAGTGTCTCCAGGAAGGCTGGGGCACGCAGAGCTTCATGTCACCGCTACAGAAGAGAAGTGAAGAGAGACTCACTCTATGTGACTTTACAGGATTAAGTGTCGGTTATCGACTCACCCAGGACCACACGTTCGTTTGTCGATCAGGCAAAGCCAAGTGTGTGAAGGGACCGCAGCAGGACAACCTCCACTCGGCATCTTAGTTACCTGGGTCAGAAGCAGGATGAAATTGTAGGTCAGCGAGACTCCTTCAACATGAAAACTGATTGGAACTGGGAAAGGCTTAGAATGTGATGATCAAGTGTGTGGACACAGAGAAGTCAAGGTCGAAGTGCGTCATCATAGAGCTCCTCCACTCGGCAGCTGGACGTTCTGCTCAGGTCACCAACATGTTGATCTGAGAGAAGTCTGACAAACTGTTGCTCTGAGCAAACTGGCTTACAGAATTTTCTTGAACCAAATGCTAAAGTTACATCTAAAATGTCACTTTAAGGTGAGTACAACACCCGGGAAACCAACTCATCATCACGAGGCACTGGAACCCGGAGCCTGGCCAGCATCTAAAGAAAGTAGGAACAAAACTCAGAGTCTCTTTGGTCATTTGCACTAGAACGAGCTGAGAATGTTGAAACCAGGAATCAGGTTGAAAACGCGAGATGATGGGGAGACAAGGTCAGGCCAGGAACATGTCGCCAGCTCAGTCAGGAGGCTGAGAGCCTTGAACACCCCAGAACTCACGCCAGCAAGGAGTTAAGAGAAGACTCAGAAGGGCAGCAGAGGCATTTGGATGAGGCCACGGGATCTTTAGATCCGGTCACTGCCATGGTCCAGGGGGTTTTGGGTGGAAGCTGCCTACACCTCCCATTGGTCCTTGTCTGAAGCACGCTGTCCTGTCTGCTGTAAGTGGTCTCACCCAGGACTCCTCTCCTGCCCCGGGGTGTGGCTCACAACCCTGCTGGACATTTCCTCGTGAATGATGGTGCTGGTACCCCTGGGGTCTAATTTAGCTGCCAGGCTGGGGGTCCTCAGCAGTGCCTAGGGTCCTTTGGCAGGTTTAGGCATCTCTTATCATTTTCTTAGATGACAGCATTTTGAGGTTGGGGTCTAGCAGAAGTGTCCTGGGGGGTCTGGGGCGAGGCAGGTTGTCCCTATTGGCTGTGAGACTGTTATAAGGCATGAACACCCTGAAGCGATTTGCTCCATGTAGCTGGAAACTGCAGGGACAGACACCTTACATAACAGTGACATCTGTGACAGTTCTCTATAACGAGAGTTTGTGGCAGCCAGAATGTGGACTCGGGCTGGCGAGAGGAACTGTCCTCTCTGAGGTCACCTGGGATGGCAGGCGGCCCAGTAGCTGGAGCTTCGTGGTGCAGTGAAGTCAGCCTTGAAGGTGAGGTGGTGCCCAGCCTCTGGCGACAGCCACCAGACTGCAGACGGGGCTCGTCCCTTGTTCCGGCACTGGGAATGAGCATGATCCTGTTAAGTTGCATTTTCTTTCTGTTTTTTATTTGTTCATTTGTTTCTGTAGCCATGAATCTCTGACCACTAACAGTGCCTGGGAAAATCCAACAGTGAGCAGGACGCAGTGGACACTCACTGTACGTGTGGTTATCTGGACGACAGAGGGGCTGGGGGCCAGCTGCGCTTCCATCTTCTGCCTTCTGCAGCTCAGCATGAACCTGCTGCAACACCTCCTCCTGCAACGACAGCGAGGGTCCTCGTCCAGGCTGAGAGAGGCCACTCCTGCTGTGCAGAGCAAGTCCTGTGAAGCGCTGTGCGAGGTTCCACCTGGGTCCTCGGGCACCCCGGCCCGTCACAGGGCGGCCTGCAGTTCACCACCAGATTCTGCACAGCACTCCTGATGCCAAAGCCAGACCAGCAGACAGATTCATGGTCAGGCAGGACACGTGTCACCGTCCTTGTCCCATCTCACCATCCCTGGATTCCTGGGTTCTTTCTTACCCTTTGACTCCAGTGAGTGCTTCTCTGGTGGTCCTGAGGCTCAGCACCAGGACAGGACGGTGCCGCTGGGCCTCCCACGTGGCCCGTGGGGACCCGTGGCTGGCTCCTCTCCCTGCCGAGTCGCTCTCGCTGTGCGAAAGCACCACGGTTCCTGGGTCCATCCGTGCTGAAGGGCGACGGGCTGTCTGTGGCGAGAGGCGGTGGGGAAAGCTGTGGTGGCTCTCAGAGGCCTGTGGTGGGTGGCAGGAGCTCTCCGTCTACTCAGGAGCATGTGGGGAGTGTGTCCTGGCCTCGGGGAGAAGCTGACACTTGCCAACCAGGTGCAGTGCCCCCTGAGCCGAGGGTGAGCGTCCTGTGGTCCGCAGACACGCCAGTCAGGACCGAGGGACACCCAGGAAGCACTGGGCCCGGTGACATGCAGGTGGCTCCTGCACGCCCGGCCATCTTGTCTCTGGTTCCCAGAAGACTCTGCAGGACTCCAGATCTCGGTTGGAGGGACAGTCCCTCTGTGACCAGGCTCGGGTGGGTCTACAGGCTCCTCTCCTGCCCGTGCCTTGTGCTGTGTGGAACTTTCTTTGGGAGTCTGGACGTTTGCCCTTCTGCATGGGGGCTACGATTCCTGGAGGGTCCCCACCTGCCCGGCGAGCAGGTGTAGGCCAGGGCTCCTTGGGCATGTGAACCCGCTGTTTCCACACCAGTATCTATAAGTCTCTCTCTCCATGAAAACGCCTGCCCTTAGCAGCTCCCTTGTCCACAGCGGGGTGAGTCTGTGGCCCATGTGTCCACCGTAACCGCAACACCACGCTGTACTTATTACTGTGGCTGAAGGTCAGTCTGGAAAATGGGTCATGTGAGCTACAGAAACTTGTTTTTCCAAAATGGATTTGGTTGGTCTTTGTTTTATCCTTCCAGAATGATTGTGGCTGTTCTGATTCCTTCCCCTTTCTACTAGAAGTTTAGACTCAGTTCCTTGATTTCTACCGGGAAGACCTGCTGGGATTTGGTGGGGGGACATGTGGCCGGGGACAGCAGAGGCCTAGGAACCCTGAGCCCCGACTGTGCATGACTCCGTTTCTTTAGGTTCTTTCTCCTTCTTACACAGATGCTCTGGAGCCTTGGTCACAGAAGTCCTGGACGCATTGGCTGTGTTCTAGCTGATTACCCACTTGTTCCAGGGCCGTTGAAAATGGTGGTTTAAATTCCAAATGCTCGTTTCTCTGCACAGACGTGTTTTGGATTTACATAAACTGTTTGATTTCTGGCACAGAGGTACTTGTGATTGTGTTATTTTCTGTCAGTGTAACCAAAACACCTGCCACGAACCATTCAGAGGAGGGAAGGTCATTGTGACGGGGTCTCAGAGGTCTCAGTTGGTGGACGGCTGACTCCACGGCGGTGCCCAGGGAAGCCACACAACATGGCAGATGGGCCTCTGGAGGGCAGAGGCCCGGCTCATGGCGCCTGGACGCAGAGAGAGGGAAAGGGCCAGGGGCAAGGTATGATCCCCAGGGCACACCCCAGTGACCTGCTTCTCAACCCTGCCTCCCCAGCCCGAAGTCCCCCACAATTGAACCCAAGGGCACTTGACCACTGAGCCACATCCCCAGCCTTTTTGTAAAATAAAGATATTGTGTCCATGCCCTGGATTCTTCTATCCTTGAGTTTTTAAAATACAACATGTTTTCTGAATTTTTTTGGTTAAAACCCGGTCATAAATCCGACAGTGTTTATCTTGTTCCATTTTCCTCCGTGTCCTCCTTGGAGTCTCCCAGACAGTGATCCCAATCTGGTTTCTTCTGCCCCAAACGTATCCTAAATCCACCTGCTTCCACCTTCTTTCCATCTCTAAGGCCCCAGTCTCTTTGGGTCCCCATCTGCAGTTTCCCCCGGACACCACATCCCTTACAGAGCCTGCCCCTGTCCCCCTCAAACCTTCTGTGGCTCCCCTCTGTTCATAGAGGAGATGCTTGAGACGACATGAGTTTTAGAATTTTGAGTTCTGGTTTTCAGAGAGGCAATTGGCAGGTACACAGACTGTCACACAACATCCTCAGTTATGGAGCATACTAGAGGGGAGCACCCTCTAATCAAAGCCATTGATATGACTGTAGTAAACATGACAGACATCAGGACACATACACTCACATGGCTCAGGATGCTTGTGCAGCCAAGGGAGTTTGTGCCAAAGCCAGAAAAGAACTCAAGGCTCTCAGACACGTTTAGAGTCCAGAACAAGGTACAAAAGGTCTGTGGAGCTGGACAGAGCCCAGCACCTCAGCAAGCTGAACTAACCCCACCCGTCTTTCCAGTTTCATTCCCCGACCCCAGACAGTATCCCTTAAAAACAGAAGCATAGCATAGAGTACAGACCTACTTCCAAACACACTCAGGCCTGCAGCACAACTCAAGTCTCCCCTTCTACCCACAGGCCTCAGATATGATCCTACTCTTCTCCAGCACCCTGAAGTCCCACCCCTACCTGAAGTCCCACCCCTCCCAGCCAGGCCATTCCAGTTATGTACCCTCCCCTGGGTTAGTCCACAGATGAGGCCCGGCTCCAGGTCCCAGCATCTCATCAAAGTCTCCCCTCTGCACATTGCTATATCGAGGCCAAACTTGTACACGTGGGCCTTTGGGGAACCTTCTAGATCTGAACAGTACTGCAGTCTCACAGATTTGGGATGCTTCTCATTTTCTGATATATGCTTTTAATATTCTAAATCCCCTCTAGCTTTTGAGTTATCTTACAGAATTTTATGCTCTTTTTAAATTTTGATTGAGTTAAAATATTTTTAATTTATCAAAAGTTCTTACTTTCTTTTTTGGTTGTTAGTCTTTTTAAAAGTATAAAAAATGTTTCTCTTTGGTAGAGACTTCCACAAATACCAGTATTTCCTGGTTAATAGTCTTTATAGAAAAAAGTAAAAGAAATAATTAATGATCTTCTGTTTGTCAAAGTTTTCCTAATGAAAATACAAAAATTATACAATTATGAATGAAAACATAAAAATGATACCCTTTGCTTTCCAAAGACCCAATTAAAATGATTTCACAAACTAGAGGGAAATATTTGCAAATCAAATACCTGATAAATGACTTTTTTCTTAGTAAATAAATAACTTACAATGCAATGATAGGAACATGGACCGAGAGATGCTCCAACCAGGAGAGATGGTGGGCCACTGGGACAGGGTGCTCGTGACCAGGCCCAGGTAAGGCAGGCGAGGCCAAGGGCATGAGCCAGGTGTGCTGCTGCCCACACTGTGAAACGTGACCACACAAGTGTCAGCAAGGACGAATGGCAGCTCAAACGCTTGCACACTTCTCAAAAACAGTTTGACAAGCTTATAAAATATTAAACACACACCTGCCATGTGACCTGGTTAATCTACTCCCAGAAGAAGATACCTGTAGCACAAGTGTTTAGATTATATTATCTTATCAATTTTTATTTATAATAACCAAAAAGTAAAAATCCAAATGTCCATCAAGAGGGAAACAATCATGTATCCTCCTGCAGAGGAGTGCTATGCAGCCATACAAACTGATCTAAATGTCTGTCAAGAGGTAAATGGATAAAGAAACTATATGATTCTCATGCAATGGAATACCATGCAGTGAAAAATGAAACAAAATCATTGCATGAATTAAAAGAAGCCAGACAGAAGCCAAGAAAGAGCATGTACTAAAAGACTACTTACATAAAATTCTAGAAAATGAAAACTACTGTGAAAGAAATCAGGTTGGTGCTTGCTAATTGACAGGGATGGCTGGGTTGATGGAAGTGTGTCTCCATGTGGGTGTTAGATACATGCATATCGTATATATATCTGTCTATATAACACGTAGGTAGAAATCAAGATTTCCCTAGACCATGCTTCAAATGTGTGCGATTTATTTTTCAGAATCCAAGACTCGATGCGGACATTCCCAGTTAAGTGAAGTCCCACCTCAGAGCTGCGGGAGAAGTCCAGATGGTTTCTTCCAGCTGAAGTCAGCAGGCGGAGTCTGAGTGTGTGGAGAGCCAGGTCCCCAGAGCTCCCGCTGGCCGGGCGGACCCCACGAGCCAGCCTCAGCCCCTCCTTGGGCCCTGAGGCTTCTTGCCAAGGCCGCCTGGCCGTGAATCCCGGCTCCGACCCTCTGAGCTGCCAAGTGCGCCACCTGGGCAGGCAGGCTTTCCTGTACCTGTGGTCGGCCTCCGCTCTCAGCAGGGAGGTGCAGCTGAGAATCTGGCCTGACGGACAGCGAGCCTGGCCCAGTGCAGCTCCTGGGGTGGAGGTAAGTGGTGCAGAGCAAGCTCCATGGGCTCAGGTGTGAGGATGCAAGGACAGGGCAGGTGAGAGGCAGAGAGGGGATGGGCCTGGACAGGGCCTGCGGGCCAGGCAGGTGGGGCCACCCACAGCCCTGGGCCCAGGGCAGGAGGATGGGGCCTGGGCAGGGCTTGCAGACGGCCTGTGTCCAGGGAGGGGTCAGGCTCAGTGGCTCTGTCCTCCCACCTGGCCCCGCCTGCGGCTCGCAGGTGAGCTGTGCGCCTTCTTCTCTTCAGCCCTGCTTGGCCCGTGCGCTGCTACCCAGGGGACGGTCCACTAGAGAGCCAAGGCTGCCCCAGGGCTGGCACGGGAAGTGCCCTGGTGGAGGCCCATTCCTAGAAAGGTGGGGCGGGGGCACGGAGCTAAGGGGCCTCAGACGTGTGTGGACCGACCCTCCGTCTGCACCCACCAGGCCAGGCCCCAGGCCCCAGCTGCTCTGCAGCAGCAGGAGATCCCGCCTCAGGCGGACCTGTGACACGGAGGAGGGCCCAGGGCGCGCCAACAGCTGTCGCTGTGGAGCCTTGGCCCTGGCACCACGCACCCCCCAGACTGAGAATGCTCCAGCCTCAGTCATGGGAACGGAAGTCCAAGCAGCAAAACAAAGTTACGTAACTGGACGACAAAGCCAGGAGCCAAGCCGCAGATGTGATGGGGAGGGCGGCCCAGCAGCCGGGTGTCCCCAGCTCCCGCCCTGGGGGGTTCAGAATGTGTCGCACAGGACGCAGGACACCAGTGCCCAGGGTTGGCTGGGCCACTGTGACAGAGGTTCCGAGGAGCAGAGAGTTAACGGTTGTAGTTCAGGTTTGTCAAATGGGGGCTGTTCCTGAACCCGGGCTGTAGGAGTCAGGGCCTCAGCGCACGGCGGTCAGTCTCTGTGACTTAGGGAAACACCCCTGGCCGGGTGCTGGGGATGCGCACTGACCTCCCTCCGGGGGCTCCAGTGAATGCCTCTCTGCGGTGACGGTGACGCAAAGGAGCACCTGAGTTTCAAGTTCACAAAACTTTACAGTGTGGAGTGACTTCTCCTAATAGTGTCCGACGCTCCAGCTGCCAGGCCCTGGGCAGTCCAGCTGCCCTCCTGCTGGTGCTGTCTCCTTGCCCCCAAGGTGAAAGGCAGCGCGCCAACAGAGGGTCGCTGCACCCGTGAGGAACGGCGCGGAGGCCGGGGCTTCCTGTCAGGTCTGCAGCGCAGCTTCCTCAGGCTCCGGCCCCTCCAAGTGGCTCTTTCCTCCCCCGTTCCCTGTAAACATAGGTTTCTAGGTACAATAAGCCGGAGTGAGTGAGCCGCGGGGAGTGGGAGGCCGTGTCGCCACTTCTGTCAAGACGAGGAGAGGTGGGGAAGTGAAGCAGGCAGTGGGCAGGGGTCCTTCCGTCCAGAGAGGAGGGGTGCCGACTCCTTCAGAACCTCCCTCCGCTGCCCTGCCCCAACGGCTGCTCAGCTGACCTGCCCCAGGGACTGTCCCTCCCTGCAGGGCGTTAATCACGCCCCTTCCTGCCAGGCCATTCCAGCTTGGCCCTCCTGTGGCCATCCCACTGGGCATGGCCTGGGCCTGGTCAGGAGGGAGAGGGATGGGGAAGAGGCAGGAGAACGAAGGAGACCCAGGACTATGAAAGGGGCAGAGGGCACCCCCGCTCTGGACACCGGACACCAGCTCTGGCCCTCCCCCCGGGAGAAGTCTGGGTCCCTTTAAACCAACTTCACCTCTAGTGCCACGCACGTCGGGAGCAGGACTCGCCACCGACAACTGGTGGTCTCCAAAGTCTGGGCAGGGGACTTCAGAACCTGGAGGGCACTCCAGGCACAGGACACACCCCAGGGCTTGGGGGCCGGCCATCGGAGCCTGGGCCTGACTCTGAGAGCTGCGGTTCCTTGCCAGCCCACTAGGGGGCCTGTGACCTCTGGAGGAACAGCCCCTGCTGACCTTGGCCAAGGAGGACCAAGGAGGACCAGGGAACCAGGACGACGGCCACTTCAGCTGCCCCATCCTGGTTCCACCAGCACCCCAGCTCCCACCTGAGGGCAGGAGCCTGTGGACAGGCTGCCGGAGGTTCTGCTCTGACATCACCACAGAGAGGTCACTGGGCGGCCGAGGCGCAGAGCCTTGTCCCCCTGCATGGGTCACCTGGGGCAATGGGGGCCAGGGAAGACCCGGTCAGGTAGTGTCCCTGAGCAGCGGCCCGGTCATCGTGGTGGACGCTGGAGGAAGGCCGACCAGAGCAGGGTTCCGGGCGGCTCCAGGGCCTGGGCCAGGAGGGCGGGGCTCTCTGGAAGCTCCGCCTCCCCTGGGCAGCACCCACTGCGGGTGCGGGTGGCTTGGGTCTGCGAGGTGAGACCACGGGCCTACAGCACCGGGCCGAGGGCAGACGCGTGTTTCCCAGGCGAGGACCTGCAGCGGGAGCTGGTCAGGGAGAGGGTGGGTCTCTGTGCTGAGGCTGAAGTGAGGAAGGGGGCACATGGCCCGGGGGACAGGAGGGGCTGGCTCTGGGGTCCAGGGTGAGATGAAACTGAGCTCCTAGACTGGGCACACTCCATCCACGTGCAGGTGCCCGGCACAGAGTCGGGGTCTCCCTCTTACGCTCCATCTCCCTCCTGTCCACTCTGTCCTCTTCACTGTCCATCCAGTGTCCTGGAAGACTGTTCTCTACAAGGTGGTCGGCTGCTTCTCCCTGACCCTCCCGGTGAGAACCCTGGACTCTGAGGTGGGAACAGCCCCAGGAGCAGCACGGGGGCCTCTGGGTGGGGACGGTCAGGTCACGGCTGGGTCCACGGCTGACCACACACCAGCACAGTTGGCCCAGAGGCTGGGCTTCTGCACAGATGGCCATTCTGGTCACAGAGGCCTGGACTCTCCCCTCCCCAGAGGGCTCAGGGTCTGAGGGTCACCGTGACGGGACAGCCAGCGTCCTTCTTCAGCCATGGAAGGAGCTCTGTGCACCAGGTCTGAGAAACCCTCAGGGGCAGAGGCAAGGGAAGGGCGGCTTGTACGAGGAAGGACACTGAAGGCCTGTCCAGATCAGGGGACGCGTTCTGCCGCTGTCCAGCAGGGGCTCCCACGGGGCTCTCACAGGAAAAAGGGCACCATTCTCTTGAGACAAATGGAAACATGGAAAATCCCAGCAAGAACAAAGAAGCCGTAGAGACGATTCAAGTACAGGGACCAGAACACTCTCCGGATGTGCTCAGCGGAGAACTGACATTGAGATGACAGAGGACCGTCTGTGACCTCAGGAGGTCAACAGCACCCACCCAGCCCACCGCCAGAGAAAAGGACCCAGGAAAACGCACAGAATTCCAGGAACCCAAGGGCGACCCCAGGATTCAACCTGCTCGCCACAGCGTCCAGGGAGGGGTGCAGAGACGCGGCCCAGCCTGGGGGCCGGCCAGGAGACGGAGACCACATCCTGTTACGTGCAGATGCGAGGCGTCCCCAGAGGCTCACGTGGGAGGGACGCAGGAAGGTTCAGAGGAGAGACGACTGGGCTCGGAGAGCCCTCACCTGGTCAGTGTGCCCGTCCCCTGCCAGGGAGGAACGGGGGTGACCGCGGGCAGGGGCTGTGTGCAGGAGGTGGCCCGGGGTGTGCCGTGGTTCACATCTTGTCCTTGTTGAGAAGAGCCCCCTCCGATTCCTGGTGCCCTGACCCACTGCTTCCCTCGGCCTCACTCTTCTGCATGATGTGTCCCACCTCAGGTCCCAGATGAGAGGCCATCGATGGAGTGAGACCTCTGAAACCTGAGCCCAAATCAGCTTCCTCCTTAAAATGGTCCCCGTCAGGTCTGTTGGTTGAAGCTTGAAAAAGCTGCCTAGACCACGTCTCCAGCAACAGGATGGAGGAAGGACCACAGGAAGGGTAGGGACAGAAGTGCCGTCAAGACTCCTGTCCTCTCGGGCTCTTTGAATCATGTTTGATTATTATAACCCAAACCCACTGCCCCTGATAAGCAATGGATCTTGTTTAACCGGAGGGAAGACAAAGGGACCAGGAAGTGAGATTTTACTCCAAGTGCAGTGTTGTTGGTGCAGCAGATTGTGATAAGCCATCGATTGCAATATCAAAAAGAGTCACCCTGAAAATGACAAACAGAAACACCATCAATGAATCAAGATGGAATCCCGAAATGATGTTGAAATATCACAAAGGAGGAGGAGATGATGAAGAGGACTGAGAAACAGAGGAAACAAACAGAAACCAAACAGTGAAATGGCAGAGATGAGCACTAACGTTAAATAGTACACTAAATGTAAGTGGTCTAGATGTGCCAATCAAAAGTCACAGACTGCTGAGTGAATAAAGAAAATCCTCCCAGCTACAAACACTTGAGGGAAACTCACTTCAAACTCAGGGGCACAGTAAGCCTGAAAGTAGGATGAAGCAAGATACAATGGGCAGCACTGAATTTTTTTTAAAAAGAGGCAGCTGATAACTACAAAGTAGAACTAAGAGCAATAATAATAATAATAATAATAATAATAATAATAATGCTGAGCAAAGAGGGACATTACATGTAGGGTGGAAGGATCAATCCACTCGGAAATGCTAGTGACTCCAAGTGTGTTGCACCAAGCAACAGAGCTCAAAACATGGGTCAAGACCTGAGAGGGCCACAAGGAGAAATGGGCAAGTCCCAGGGTGGTCCTGGAGCTGACGGAACCAGCGGCGACCACAGCCAGGACCTACCAGTCTGAGCAGCAAGGTGGACCAGCAGCATGTGGTGGACAGAGCAGAACATTCACAGAGTGGGCGCTTTGACAAGTGTCCACGTGACAGCCGCAAGGAAAATCTCACTCATATCTGTGCCGCAGAACCAACCTTAACCAGAAGGAGAAGAATGCAGGAGAAGACTGCAGGAGGAAACACCAATTTATGCTCAGGAACCCACGAGCAATCGGTGACCGCAAGCCCAGGGAAGTCAGCAGCGACGTAGCCCTGCCCAGGTCTGAAGTCAAGATCAGTGTTAAGAACATACATAGGAGGGAGGGAGGAAGGATTTCAAAGTGTGTGGCGTCCAGCTCGAGAGGGGCAGGAGAGGGAGTGGGGTGACCCTATTGCTCTCTCCACAAAAGGGTGCACCCTTCATGGGTGATCTCAGTTGCTACCTGAAGAGGTCAGGAAAGCAGAATGAACTCAGTAAGTAGATCAGAACGAATTCTCAAGGGCAGAAATCAAGGACCTGGGAATAGAAATCGAAAAGAAAACTGCTTCTTAGAGAATCAGTTAAAGGAATAAACTCTAGTAAGACTGACCCGAGGGAGGAGGAAGGGGGGGAGGAAGAGAGAGGCCACAGTCTGCAGGGTCAGGAGTACATAAGGAGGGTCACTGAAGACCTCCAGGGGCTAAGAGGGAAACAGGAGGACCCACCGATTTAGGCTCAAGGATTCGATGACTTAGAGGTATGACCAGCTCCTTAAGAGCCAGGCACTACAAACCCCACCTGATGACCAGGTGACGGGGCAGTTGTGCAGATGTTGCACTGACCTGTGCCCAGGTCCCCAACACCATCTCCAGGCTGCGACTTCACTGGGGGACTCAGACAGGCGTGTAAAGGGTCAGCACCAAGCTTACGCGGTCTCTGCTGATCGTCAAAGAGGGAGCATCTAAACCTCCGAGTCAGGCCAGAATCATCCTGAAAGGCCACTGTGACTTCAGCCTTGTCCGCAGGGCCCTGGACCTGGGCCTCAGGACCTTTGCACCTGTTCTTGTGCTCCTTCTCTTCCGCCACTGGGCCTGTGGGTCAGTGCCCCGGGGCCCTTCCCCAGGAGCTGCCCCGGCTCCCGTCCTGGGCCATGGGTGGCTCATGGCCCACACTCTGGGCACCCCTCCCCCTTCCCTTCCCTCTGCAGACCTTCGGTCCCCTTCTGGGGTGTGTCCTTCAGTGCTCCTCACTGACCTCCCACTGGTGGGTGGCATGGCTTCCTCCACCCGCAGTGCCCAGTACGCTCTTGTCTTCGAGCCTGGTATTGCCCGGCTCCGCCATCCCCAGCTGGGGGTCCTCCATGTCCAGCCCTTTGAGAGGCCACTCCCCGCCCCGTCCACAGCCTCTCTTTGCAGAACTCGGCAGTCACTTACTGCTTCAGCTGTCGCTGGCCCACCGAGGACACAGGGTCAGGAGAGGGGACGCCAGAGCTGGGCGTGGAAGGGTCTGTAGCCCTTTGGGCAGCAGGGAGGAGCCCACCTGCTGGGCCTGTGCAGACCAGCCGGGGGCCCACGTGGCGGAGGCTGTGGCAGGGGGCCCACCCCCCCAAGGCCCCCCTGGGG
>KZ295547.1:133555-169328 GCA_002406435.1 Spermophilus dauricus
ACACGCACACACGGGCCCACACGCACACACGGGCTCACACACACAGGCTCACACACACACACGGGCTCACACACACACACGGGCTCACACACACACACGGGCTCACACACACACACGGGCTCACACACACACACGGGCTCACACACACACACGGGCTCACACACACACACGGGCTCACACACACACACGGGCTCACACACACACACGGGCTCACACACACACACGGGCTCACACACACACACGGGCTCACACACACACACGGGCTCACACACACACACGGGCTCACACACACACACGGGCTCACACACACACACGGGCTCACACACACACACGGGCTCACACACACACACGGGCTCACACACACACACGGGCTCACACACACACACGGGCTCACACACACACACGGGCCCACACGCGCACATGGGCTCACACGCACACAGGCTCACACACACACACGGGCTCACACACACACACATGGGCTCACACACACACACAGTCCCACACGCACACATGGGCTCACACGCACACACGGGCTCACACGCACACAGGCTCACACACACACACAAGCTCACACACACACACACGGGCTCACACACACACATGTTCACACACACATAGACTCTCACACACACACACACGGGCTCACACACACACACATGGGCTCACACACACACACAGTCCCACACGCACACATGGGCTCACACGCACACACGGGCTCACACGCACACAGGCTCACACACACACACAAGCTCACACACACACACACGGGCTCACACACACACACATGGGCTCACACACACACACAGTCCCACACGCACACATGGGCTCACACGCACACACGGGCTCACACGCACACAGGCTCACACACACACACAAGCTCACACACACACACACGGGCTCACACACACACATGTTCACACACACATAGACTCTCACACACACACACACGGGCTCACACACACACATGTTCACACACACATAGACTCTCACACACACACACACGGGCTCACACACACACATGTTCACACACACATAGACTCTCACACACACACACACGGGCTCACACACACACATGTTCACACACACATAGACTCTCACACACACACACACGGGCTCACACACACACATGTTCACACACACATAGACTCTCACACACAGGCTCACATGCACACAGGGCAAGTACATTTTCAGAGAATAGAAGTTTCATTCAGTTCTTTCTAGATCCCAAATATTGTTGAGAACTTATACAAAGGGTTTATTGTTGTGCTTCATTAGCTTCCATGCAGCCCACATGCTTCTCTGACAGGGTCACGAAGGGGCACGCCCCAGGAGCAGACTGACCAGAGGCCACCTCTAATTGTGGAGAACTGAAGATAAAAGGTGGGCTTCGAGTGCCCTCTAGTGGCCTTGCCTGGGCATTGCGCCACAGCAGAAAGGGATGTGTTTCCCAGACTGAAGGTAAACCCCCGGGGCTTTTTGCATATGATTGAAATTAATTAGATTGAACTGTCAGTCTTTAAATCATGAACATGATCTTTTTTTGGCAAGCGCCAAGAATTGTTTCCACATGACCACTGAGGATGGATGAGCCTCAGGGGACCCTCTGCTCTGTGCCATCCACGGTGGCAAAGGTGGCCTCCAGTCCTGACTCTCCGCTTCGTAGGATAGTTTAATCTGTTCCATGCGCATCTGAGCTCAGCATCTAGTGAGAGGAAACACAGGCCACTGTGGGACTTTCCAGACTCTCGGGACCCTGTGCACCCAGGTGATGGCACTCACAGGGCAGTAAGACAGGGGAGGAGCCAAGGAAGGGTTAGGGCAGACTTCAAGACAATGGGGACGTGGAGGCGCGGAAGGCGAAGGCAAAGGGAACAGGAGAAAGCCTTCAGACACTCTGCCTTGAAAGCACCTGTGTGACGTGCCCTCGGAGCCTCAAAGCCTCGGTCCCATGCGGAGAGCCGCTCACTCGGCCTCACCTGATGGAGCAGGGTGGGCCCGGGTCCCTGAGGGCCAGGGCAGCCAGAGGACAGCCCTAGGGAAGGACCGGCCTCTGGGGGCACAGGAAGCGCAGCGGGGCTCTTGCCAGGGGCTCATGTTGGCACCCAGCTGGGCCGGAGGCTCCCTGCTCCTTACCATCGCTCTCTGAGCACCCGGTTAGACAAGGTGCAGTATGAGGAGCAGATTCTGCAGCACTTTTCAGAGATCGAAAGGCCCTTTCCACAGGAAAGACCCCTTTTCCGTAGGAGAGACCTTTTCCATAGGAGAGACCCCCTTTCTGTAGTAGAGACCCCTTTCCATAGGAGAGACCCCCTTTCCATAGGAGAGACCCCCTTTCCATAGGAGAGACCCCCTTTCCATAGGAGAGACCCCCTTTCCATAGGAGAGACCCCCTTTCCATAGGAGAGACCCCCTTTCCATAGGAGAGACCCCCTTTCCATAGGAGAGACCCCCTTTCCATAGGAGAGACCCCCTTTCCATAGGAGAGACCCCCTTTCCATAGGAGAGACCCCCTTTCCATAGGAGAGACCCCCTTTCCATAGGAGAGACCCCCTTTCCATAGGAGAGACCCCCTTTCCATAGGAGAGACCCCCTTTCCATAGGAGAGACCTTTTCCATAGGAGAGACTCCCTTTCCGTAGGAGAGACCCCTTTTCCGAAGGAGAGACCCCCTTCCCATAGGAGAGACCCTTTTCTATAGGAGAGACCCCTTTTCCATAGGAGAGAGACCCCCTTTCCATAGGAGAGACTCCTTTCCATAGTAGACCCTTTTCCATAGGAGACACCCTTTCTGTAGGAGAGACCCCTTTCCGTAGGAGAGACCCCTTTCCGTAGGAGAGACCCCTTTCCATAGGAGAGACCTTTTCCATAGGAGAGACCCCCTTTCCGTAGGAGAGACCCCTTTCCGTAGGAGAGACCTTTTCCGTAGGAGAGACCCCCTTTCCGTAGGAGAGACCCCTTTCCGTAGGAGAGACCCCTTTCCATAGGAGAGACCCCTTTCCGTAGGAGAGACCCCTTTCCGTAGGAGAGACCTCCTTTCCGTAGGAGAGACCCCCTTTCCGTAGGAGAGACACCTTTTCATAGGAGAGACCCCCTTTCCATAGGAGAGACTCCTTTCCATAGTAGATCCTTTTCCGTAGGAGAGACCCCCTTTCCCGTAGGAGAGACCCCTTTCTGCAGGTGGCGAGCGAAGCTGGCGCTCACAGCTCACCTCCCAAGGTGGCAGTCGCTCCTCACCCTGCGGGTTGGGCTGCAGCCACAGGCTGGGCTACTTGCCTGGCCCTGGTCCAGGACGGGGCTCGCGAGCTGCCGAGGTCCAGAGCCCAGATTGGAACGCACCCTAACAGTCTAGCTGCCAGCCCTCCTTGCTCATGTGGAGGGGAGTGTGACCAAGCAATTGGTGGGAGTAGACTTGCGCAGCCCTTGGGCCTTCTCCCCCTGAAGCAGCCAGAGCAGAGGGTCCTCTACAGACAGCTTAGCAGGCCGCCCCTCAGCCTTGGGCTTGAGCAGGTGGAGAAGCCTTGGCCTAGCAGCTCTGTGGGGCGCAGAGGGTCCTGTTCCCGCAGGCTCGGGCGCTCACCTGCACAGGGTGAGCTCGCCCCAAACCAACCTGCACACTGAGAATCCTTCCTGGGTCTCACTCTAGTGTCCAGGGACAGGAAAGCATTCCGTCACAGTGGATCAGGACCTCGGGAGCCTGTGAAGCAGCAGGGGACGGCAGCAGAGGAACCGGGAAGGCGCAGAAGCCTGGAGCCTCCTCCAAGCAGCCACCTCAGGTTACCAGTGCACCTGTCCCTCGGGAGTAGGCTCAGGCAGGCGACGGAGACGGGTACAAAAGGTGCGCATGTGCACGGCTGCATGGTGACCTAGTAAGGTCTGGGAACACAGACCTTCGATTCACTCAAACATTAAATCTCTGCTCTGTGCATTTTACAATGTTTTGAATCCTTTTTAAATTCCTTTTGTAGACTCCCTTTTAACATCTGCTTGCCCTGGCTTACCCCACACGGAGTACGGCTTCTCTGGGATAAGCCATCTCGTTATCCAGACACTAGATGAAAACGCTTCTTGTACTTCCACACACGCCTTCCGGGTAATGGGAGCACGAGCTGGAGTTCCACCAAGACCACCCTGGCAGGGCGCGGCCGGCTTCCCCAGCTCACGCACACGCCCAGCACTAACGAGGTTCTTGATGGGGCGCATTCATCCTGAAGTGCATGTTTCGGCCAAGATGCAGACAAAGTGTGCTGGGTTGCCTTGCTGCCAAAGGGGACTCCAGGGTCTCGAGGCAGCAATCGCTCAGCCTCCCAGGTGAGCCTGGGCTCCTGGGACAAGCCCAGGTGGGTCAGGCGAACTGGTGGAGGGGCCTGGGAGCCAGCCAAACCTCGCGCCCCGTCTCCACAGCCATAGAGCTGGGGGACCCTCAGCAAGTTACACCCCAAATCTGTTGCTAAGTGTCGCTCATCAAATCAGACATCTCTCTAATTTATCGTAAGGATTAAATGAGCCAATATTTATAGAGCTTTCATAACAGGACCTGACACGTGGAAAGGGTTATGTAAATGTCTGCTGAATAACCTCCTGGCACTGCGCAGGATTCCTTAAGCTGAGACGCACCCCAGGGAGCTGATTCCCAGAACGACTGGCACGGGGTGCACAGCGACCTTCGTGGCTTTTGAGGTCAGTCCCCCTAGGCACAGCGGCGGAGTAGTCATCGCACACAGGGTCCCAAGAGCCCAGGGTCACACGCACGCAGGGTCCGGCAGTGTTCTGTCCATGCACACACGGGGCTTCAACATCTGGGATACTCTGCAGGCCACGCCCCTCTGCAGGCCCAGCACCAGCTCACGGCGTGGGTGCATGTGTGCCCTGCAGGTACTCGTGGGGAGCACACTTTTCCTTGTGAATTTTTGTATATTTCCCTAAATTAAAAAAATGTTCAAAAAAATGACAGTGAGCATTTATTAGAATCACAGCTAAATTAAAAAATAACCTAGACATTCTTGCGAGCTGGGAGCAAGGGGACCCCAAGCAGGAGCCCAGGCTTGATCTGTCACCTGCTGAGCTCCAGATCTCAACTCAGAGTAGGTTGAGGACAGGGACCACCGTGAGGGGCCGGTGCTGGGTGGCCTTGGTGCAGCCCCTGGGGAAGACCTCAGGCAGGTAAGTCCTAGCCAGAGCTCACAGGTCCTTGGTCCTGGGGTTTCACCTGGCTGTGGGTCGGTCATGGGTGTCAGGATGTCATGACCACATCAGTGGTCACTGTACCGTGGGTGTGCGTGTCCCTTGTCTTCTCCTTAGAGGCGCCTGCGCTGTGCCCAACCATAAGTTGTGGCTCAGAGGACAGCAGCCACTCCTGCTCTGGTCTGTACCTGGGCCCTGCTCCGGCCCTCAGGGCCCCTGGCCATCCTGCCCAGCGTGAGAGGGACTTCCAGGGGACAGGAGGCAGGGGGCTTGGCAGTCGGTGGGAGTGGGATGAGGCTGAGCCTCCCGTTCAGGAAGTGACTAACACTTGAGGCATTAAATCAGGAAGCCTTATGGTTGAAGTAGATTACTTTCATGAAGATGCGAAAACTGTACTTCAATACACTCTTTTTAAAATTTATTTAGAAGTGGTTTGGGTTAAATTTCTCGTGCGTGGGCACATGCAGTGTGGAGCTGGGACGCGCGGTCTGGGAAGAGCTGCTTCTGTGATGGGTGCTGGGACACAGGGTGACGGGCTCTCTGCCTCCTGCTCACTGCATGCCCTCAGCCGCACAGGCTGACTCGGGCACAGCAGGGGCAGGTGGAGGGCGCTGCCTGGGTGGGGTTGCCGGTCCCGTTCAGCCTCCTGCCCGGCCGTTCAGGTCACCCCCTCTGCGATGCGCTGAACCCGTCTCTGTGGTCTAAGTCCCTCCAGCTTCCTTGGCAGTCACGGATTGAAGAAATGAACAAGTTGGTCTGAACTATTTTCTTTTTGAACTTTCAAAGAGAACTAAAATTGAGCTAGATTTGGAAAGCAATAAACAAACAGAAAAATAAATAGCCGCCTGCTCCCCTTTTTAAAAAACATCAGCACTTTTTAGTCCCATGTGTTTGGTTTAAACGTAGGTTGGAAAAAAGCCGTCCACATGGCCAACAGTCCTGCCATTTCCGCGGGACGACGCTGCTAATGAGAACTCTGAGTGCAGGTTGCTGCGTGGCCCAGAGTGGCCTCGGGAGGGTCTGCCATCTCCTGTCTCCTGAGGGCATCATTTGGGGGTGAGGACTTTAGTTCTTGAACGGGGAGGCTCAGCCTCATCCCACTCCCACCGACTGCCAAGCCCCCTGCCTCCTGCCTCCTGGAGGTCCCTCTCACGCTGGGCAGGATGGCCAGGGGCCCTGAGGGCCGGAGCAGGGCCCAGGTACAGACCAGAGCAGGAGTGGCTGCTGTCCTGAGCCACAACTTATGGTTGGGCACAGCGCAGGCGCCTCTAAGGAGAAGACAAGGGACACGCACACCCACGGTACTGTGACCACTGATGTGGTCATGACACCCTGACACCCATGACCGACCCGCAGCCAGTGGGACCCTGGTAGGAGTAGAAGACCCACGTGAGTGGCAGCTCCAGCACCCTCACCTTGGCGTTTACATGAACCTGGGAGGTGAGGCCGCTCCCTGGTCCGCCTGGTGGACAGTGGACGGGGCCTCTTGGGGGAGCTTCTCTGGGCTGCTGGCGTCCATCTCTCCAGCGGTTCTTCCCACGTGAACCTGTCGCACACGCTGTCCCACATTCAGGCCACTGAGAGCCCTGCTGTCTGTCACTGCCCGAGCTGCTCTCCAGGTCGAGTGATTGCTGAGACAGCGCAGGAGAGCCGCGTCCACACAGGGACGCCTGGGCCGTCCGGGGGCCTGACCCGACCACCCGTGCCTTCCAGCAGCCTGGGAATCTCCTCGACTGGCCTGCAGCTGATCGCTGCGGAACGCAGATGCCGGGCAGGGAGAGAAGGTGGCTTCCCCGGGACAGGGCTGTCACACCCAGGGCTGCTCCTGGCAGACCCAGGCCGCCTGGAGGCGGACAGCTTGGCCAGGCAAGGCTCAGGGCTCCAGCACGGTCAGCTGGAGGGAGACAGGACCTTTTCTCGGCCCATTGTTCCAACACTTCCTGGGGTGAGTCATACTGCCCAGTCCCCTGTACTGACCTGTGTGCGAATCCTCCTGGGTGCCTGGGTCCCCTCTCGACTCCCCAGTGCCATGCTGTGGCTGTCATCACGTGACAGCAGCCCAGAAGCCAGGTCCTCATGCCTACACGCACACACGGGCTCACACACACAGGCCCACACGCACACACGGGCCCACACGCACACACGGGCTCACACACACAGGCTCACACACACACACGGGCTCACACACACAGGCTCACATGCACACACAGGCTCACGCACACACACAGGCCAACACGTACACACGGGCCCACACGCACACACGGGCTCACACACACAGGCTCACACACACACACGGGCTCACACACACACACGGGCTCACACACACACATGTTCACACACACATAGACTCTCACACACAGGCTCACATGCACACAGGGCAAGTACATTTTCAGAGAATAGAAGTTTCATTCAGTTCTTTCTAGAAGGCTCACAGACACACAGTCTCACATGCACACACATGGGCTCACACACACACAAACACATACACATACACAGGCTCACACAAAGGCTCACACACACAGGCTCACATGCACACACATGGGCTCACACACACACACAGGCCAACACGCACACACGGGCCCACACGCACACACGGGCTCACACACACAGGCTCACAAACACACACGGGCTCACACACACACACGGGCTCACACACACACATGTTCACACACACATAGACTCTCACACACAGGCACACGGGCTCACACACACACACATGGGCTCACACACACACACAGTCCCACACACACACATGGGCTCACACGCACACACGGGCTCACACGCACACAGGCTCACACACACACACAAGCTCACACACACACACACGGGCTCACACACACACATGTTCACACACACATAGACTCTCACACACACACACACGGGCTCACACACACACATGTTCACACACACATAGACTCTCACACACAGGCTCACATGCACACAGGGCAAGTACATTTTCAGAGAATAGAAGTTTCATTCAGTTCTTTCTAGATCCCAAATATTGTTGAGAACTTATACAAAGGGTTTATTGTTGTGCTTCATTAGCTTCCATGCAGCCCACATGCTTCTCTGACAGGGTCACGAAGGGGCACGCCCCAGGAGCAGACTGACCAGAGGCCACCTCTAATTGTGGAGAACTGAAGATAAAAGGTGGGCTTCGAGTGCCCTCTAGTGGCCTTGCCTGGGCATTGCGCCACAGCAGAAAGGGATGTGTTTCCCAGACTGAAGGTAAACCCCCGGGGCTTTTTGCATATGATTGAAATTAATTAGATTGAACTGTCAGTCTTTAAATCATGAACATGATCTTTTTTTGGCAAGCGCCAAGAATTGTTTCCACATGACCACTGAGGATGGATGAGCCTCAGGGGACCCTCTGCTCTGTGCCATCCACGGTGGCAAAGGTGGCCTCCAGTCCTGACTCTCCGCTTCGTAGGATAGTTTAATCTGTTCCATGCGCATCTGAGCTCAGCATCTAGTGAGAGGAAACACAGGCCACTGTGGGACTTTCGAGACTCTCGGGACCCTGTGCACCCAGGTGATGGCACTCACAGGGCAGTAAGACAGGGGAGGAGCCAAGGAAGGGTTAGGGCAGACTTCAAGACAATGGGGACGTGGAGGCGCGGAAGGCGAAGGCAAAGGGAACAGGAGAAAGCCTTCAGACACTCTGCCTTGAAAGCACCTGTGTGACGTGCCCTCGGAGCCTCAAAGTTCCCGGCAGGTCAGAGACGGGTTAGAGACCGGATAGGAGGCAAGGGAGTGGGCTGAGGACCACGCAGCCACCCGCGTGGCTGGGCATGCAGTGGTGAGCCCTGGACAGACACATCCCTCTGCCAGGCTTAAAAGGGCTCCACTGAGCAGGTCCCCAAGCCCACCAGGCACCAGAGCAACTGACCCTCAGAAGGGAGTCAACCCTGGGAACAATGGCCAGGAAGGCAGTGCCACACCCTCTGGGGTCACATGACCCTGAGGGGAAGAAAGCAGATCCCAAGTCCAGGTGCCTTCAGGGGCTCCGAGCTCAGGGCAGAAGGATCCCACACAGCATACCAGGGAGAGGGGCCTGTGCTGTCCAACCCTGCTGCAGGCTGCACCTCCAACTTGAGACAGAAGCCTGGGGATCTGCCACTCCCCGGAATTAAAGTTTTGGCCTCTTAGTAAGCATGTAGAGTCCCCAAGCCGAGAAGACGGAGTCAGACCTAAAACCATCCAGGCACGAGCCTAGGAGACCAGGATCAGAAGACAAGACACAGGTGACGTCACCCGACCTAAGACCACAGAATCCAGTGACTCGAGTGAGGAAGAAGGGAAAGTCTGGCTACAGAGAGTTCCTGGTGCCTTAGAAAACACTGGGTGAAGTCACTGTCACACAGGCCCAGGCCACTGATGGTGACCCGCCCACTGGACCCTGGACCCAAGGAAGGATGCTCGACCTCCTTCCACCCTGGAACTGAACTCAACTGACAACACCAACAGCCCAGACGGAGGGCAGCTGCCAGCACAGGTCTGAGAGATTGTCAACTGTCTTCATGAGAATGCCCATGAGCAGGCAGGGAAGTGAGGCACATGACACCCAAGAGCCCACCTGGGGAAGCAGGAGACCAGGCAGGTGAGCTCAGACATGAGGACACTCGGGAGTCTACCTGGGGAAGCAGGAGACCAGGCAGGTGAGCTCAGACATGAGGACACTTGGGAGTCTACCTAGGGGCACAGAGACCAGGCAGGTGAGCTCAGACACGAGGACACTCGGGAGTCTACCTGGGGGAACATAGACCAGGCAGGTGAGCTCAGACATGAGGACACTCAGGAGTCTACCTGGGGGAACATAGACCAGGAAGGTGAGCTCAGACACGAGGACACTCGGGAGTCTACCTGGGGGAACATAGACCAGGAAGGTGAGCTCAGACATGAGGACACTCGGGAGTCTACCTGGAGGAACACAGAGCAGGCAGGTGAGCTCAGACATGAGGACACTTGGGAGTCTACCTAGGGGCACAGAGACCAGGCAGGTGAGCTCAGACATGTGGACACTCAGGAGTCTACCTAGGGGCACATAGACCAGGCAGGTTGGCTCAGACACGAGGACACGCGGGAGTCTACCTAGGGGCACAGAGACCAGGCAGGTGAGCTCAGACACGAGGACACGCGGGAGTCTACCTGGGGGAATATAGACCAGACAGCTGAGCTCACACATGAGGACACTAGGGAATCTACCTGGGGGAAAATAGACCAGGCAGCTGAGCTCAGACATGAGGATACTTGGGAGTCTAACTGGGGGCACATAGACCAGGCAGGTGAGCTCAGACATGAGGATACTTGGGAGTCTACCTGGGGGCACATAGTCCAGGCAGGTGACCTCAGACATGAGGACACTCAGGAGTCTACCTGGGGGCACATAGACCAGGCAGGTGGGCTCAGACATGAGGACACTCAGGAGTCTACCTGGGGCACATAGACCAGGCAGGTGAGCTCAGACATGAGGCACTCGGGAGTCTACCTGGGGTACATAGACCAGGCAGGTGAGCTCAGACATGAGGACACTTGGGAGTCTACCAGGGGCCACATAGACCAGGCAGGTGAGCTCAAACATGAGGACACTCAGGAGTCTAACTTGCGCACATAGACCAGGCAGGTGAGCTCAGATATGAGGACACTCAGGAGTCTACCTGGGGGCACATAGACCAGGCAGGTGAGCTCAGTCATGAGGACACTCAGGAGTCTAACTTGCGCACATAGACCAGGCAGGTGAGCTCAGACACGAGGACACTCGGAAGCCTACATGGGGGAACATAGACCAGGCAGGTGAGCTCAGTCATGAGGACACTCAGGAATTTACCTGGGGGCACAGAGACCAGGCAGGTGGGCTCAGACATGAGGACACTCGGGAGTCTACCTGGGGTCACATAGACCAGGCAGGTGGGCTCAGACATGAGGACACTCAGGAGTCTACCTGGGGGCACATAGACCAGGCAGGTGAACTCAGACATGAGGACACTGAGGAGTCTACCTGGGGGCACATAGACCAGGCAGGTGGGCTCAGACATGAGGACACTCGGGAGTCTACCTGGGGCACATAGATCAGGCAGGTGAGCTCAGACATGAGGACATTCAGGAGTCTATCTGGGGGCACATAGACCAGGAAGGTGAGCTCAGACATGAGGACACTCGGGAGTCTACCTGGGGGCACATAGACCAGGCAGGTGAGCTTAGACATTAGGACACTCAAGAGTCTACCTGGGGGAACATATACCAGGCAGGTGGGCTCAGACATTAGGACACTTGGGTGTCTACCTGGGGGCACATAGACCAGGCAGGTGGGCTCAGACATGTGGACACTCGGGAGTCTACCTGGGGCACATAGATCAGGCAGGTGAGCTCAGACATGAGGACACTCAGGAGTCTACCTGGGGGCACATAGACCAGGCAATTGAGCTCAGACATGAGGACACTGAGGAGTCTACCTGGGGGCACATAGACCAGGCAGGTGCGCTCAGACATGAGGACACTCAAGAGTCTACCTGGGGGAACATAGACCAGGCAGGTGAGCTCAGACATGAGGACACTCAGGAGTCTACCTGGGGGCACATAGACCAGGCAGGTGAGCTCAGACATGAGGACACTCAGAAGTCTACCTGGGGGCACATAGATCAGGCAGGTGAGCTCAGACATGTGGACACTCAGGAGTCTACCTGGGGGCACATAGATCAGGCAGGTGAGCTCAGACATGTGGACACTCAGGAGTCTACCTGTGGACATAGACCAGGCAGGTGAGCTCAGACATGAGGACACTCGGGAGTCTACCTGGTGGCACATAGACCAGGCAGGTGAGCTCAGTCATGAGGACACTCAGGAATTTACCTGGGGGCACAGAGACCAGGCAGGTGAGCTCAGACCACCTGTGTCCTGTCTTGCTGTTCTGCTTCTTGATTGTGTGACAGGTATACCTGGGCTGAACCCCAAGTCACCCTCCTGCAATACTGTCCCTGGAGGCGGACTCCCTGTCTTATACATTGTCCCTGTTGGGCCTGCAGGACGCTCCCAGTTGTGCTGCCCAGTGAAGGGCTACTGGCCACAGGTGGCCATCAATCATTGAAAGAGCAGGGCAAGGCCGCCCTTCGGGTGGCTACCTGGAGCACCTGGAGTTGTTCTTGTAGTTCTTGGCCTCACTCGATGTGCTGCTGTGCCAGTAGTATTTCCACGTATGGTTGTGGTATAAGCTGAAATGTCAATACATGTGTGCTTATTACACTTAGGTCCTTTCTCAGTGTGGCCCGTATCACTTCTGACATGGGACCTGTGGCCTCTTGCATCGCTGCCAAGCTGGTCCCGGGGGTGGACCCGGAGCAGCAGCCCCCATGCCCCTGGGTTTCCTTGGTGTCCCCAGTGAGACCCTATCGCCTCAGGACCAAAGACCAGATGAGGCGCAGCCGCACGGCAGGCAGAGCCATGGTCTCCTCGTTCCCCAGCCTCACCTGGCCAGCTGCCCTCCTTCAAAGCCGCCAGTCCAGTTGAGGACAGCGCCTCCCTGGGCGAGTCAGCTCCTGCATGTTGCTTCACAGTGGCGACTTGATTCACAATCAGGGACCCGGGCTGCGAAGGGGGACACCAGGAGGGTGAGGGCAGCTCCTCCTCTGTCCACTCCTGGGTCTCCCACCCCAGGCCTGCCAGCCCTGGGGTCAGTACCCCCTGCCTCAGGCTCAGAGCTCCCGGCAGTCACAGGTGGCATCAGGGTTGGCCTTGCCTGTGGTCCTCGTGGGAGCTGGACTCCTCGTGGGAAGTCAGTGTGCTGCCTGGTCCCCTCAGGTGTGCACGTCCCCAGGAGGAGAGCTGTGGTCATCTCTGTTCTGGAACTCTCCAGAAGGTGTCGTTCACCTACAGGAGAGGTCTTCAGGTTGGGGAGTCCATGGTGTTTGCCTCCCCAGAGGGCCCCCTGCCCAGGGGGGACCTCTCCATCCCCCTGGAGTGGGGCGTCGGGCAGAGCTGTGAGCGGGAATTGGGGCAGCAGAGTCAAGACTGGGTCCAGAGACACCAGGCTCAGGAAGCAGAGTCCCTGGTCCCACCAGTCCCCAGGAGGCACCCAGTGCCCTGTCTTTGCACAAAGACAATCACAAAACACTTGTCCTTTTGCTGAACGCCACTGAGATGCAGGACAGGAGCCCAGATGTGGCCAAATGAGAGGCCTGGCAGGGCTGTAGGAGAGGCCAGCAGAGTGGCCATTCTCCTGGGGTTCAGTGGAGCCTGTTCTGTACTCCCTGAGGTTAGCCTGTCCATCTGCTCAGTCAAAGGCATCTGGGACGAGGGCAGGGACACCTTAAGGTGCCCAGGAGCAGAAGGCAGCACTCTAAGCAGGTCTGGGCAGGAGGGGCTGGGGGTCAGGCTCTGGGGCAGCTCCCCAACTGCCCCAACGCTGTTCTGAAAGAAAGGCCACTTTCCGGAGCCTCTGTCTTGCTAGAAGCAATACTTTGACCCCCACAGCCACTGAAGCCCTTAGCAGACAGCCTTCTGGTGTCCAAAGTCCTTTGACCTCTGGCTGCCTCTGCCCCCCTGGGAGCACAGTGAGGCCGGGAGGCAGGGACACAGGGAGACCCTGACCTCCATTCCAGGGGCGTGCGCTCTGTGGAGAATGGGCTGTGGGCACACCTCCCGGCCCAGGGCGCCTCTGGCCCTGCCCGGTGGGTGATTCCCTGGGGGGGGATACCTCCGAGGAAGTCTGCCTGGGCGCTGGAGGGGCAGGGCTCTGCCAGCAGGTGGCAGCACTGGGCTGGGGGAGGGGGCCCCGCTGGGGCAGCGGCCCCTGGACACCATGTAGGAACCACAGCCTCTGGAGTCACCCTTGATTTACACCTTCATGGGGTCGAAACAGCAGAGATGGCTCTAGGGATGACATTCAGACACCTGGGGACTCTGGAAATCAAAGGGGAAAAGAGGACATTTGGTAGAGAGCACTGTGGGTCCCTGCCCTCTCCTGGCAAGTTCTAGCCTTCTGGGCTGAGGACAGCTGTCCCCAAGCCTCCTCCCTGCCCAGCCAAGGGCTCCCAGGCCAGGTGCCTTCATCAGGGATGGTCAGCCCTGGCTCACCTGGACACCTTGTCCTGTGGTGGCCTGGTGGGTTCTCCCCGTCCCAGGGTCAGCGATGTCTCTTCTGCCGGCTGGCGGATTTGCCGAGTGTCAGGAAGTCGCCAACTTCTCCAGGAGCCCAGGAGCCGTCCTCCTTAGTGCTTGGCTCCCATCTTTCCACTTTGTGTATGCAGCAGGTGCTCCCACTTTGAGTACACAGCAGGTGCTTATTTATGTTTGCTGAGCCACAGGTTTTGTAGAATTCAGTCGCAGTGAGGAGAGAAAGGGTCAGTGGGCCAGAAGGACCACCCACCAAAGGAGCCTGGACGGTCTCGGGAATCTGACGACGTGTGTGAGGCTGATTAAAGGGTCGACTTCCCAGTGTATCTGACGCAGTTTTTAACGTCTGGAGTCTGCTTCTGGGGTAATGAAATAAACAGGATTATCTTTCCCCACAGAAGCTCGGCAGTGGGGAGGCGCAGGGGCCTCTGGAGGTGTGAATTCAAGACCAACTCTCTCCATCCTCTGGAGCACCTCCAACAGCGGCCCACACCCGTCCTGAGAGCAGGCATGCAGCCTGGAGAGCAAGCCTTCTGCTGTCCAGGGGGCATAAGCCGCCAGGGAGCTGGCCTCAGTGCCAGGCGCCGGGAGCTGGGGGCTGTGTGTCCCGCAGCTGAGACACGCTGTGGCCCTGGGCCTGTGTGCCAGGGCAGAGCACCAAGGCTGGGGCCCTGGAAGCCAAGGCACTGTGTCTAGGTTTGCAAGAGCATTTCCTGCCCTGGCACCCAAGATGACGGCACTTGGGGGAAAGCTGGGGACCTCTGACTCCAGGAGGTAGAAGACCTCTGAGCACAGGTCTGCTTCCAGCCGGCTGCGTGGGTGTTCCTGGCATATTTGTGAGCCAGATTGGCTAATGTGTGTACAGAACGTCCTTTGAATGAAAGTGTGGCATAAATGTAAGCATTTGGATTTTCTTTTGGAATAAATCAAACAAAACATGTAGCCAGGTAATCAGACACAAAAACCTTAGGCGTGCAGAGTCCCAAGCTGCATTTCACAGTGTTTTACTGAACTTTGAACAGAGCAACGGACTGTGGCTTGTTTGCTCCGGGAGCTGCCTGCCCAGCCTTCCTGTGATAACTCTTACTGACAGGTACAGACCTCATTCTGATTATGTAAAAGCTGAACTTGGACATGAAGCCCTTTCCCAACATTAACCAGCTCTGCAAACCTTTCCACCCCTGAATCATGCTGCCCTTCAGGACAGGACAGCTGGCCACCTGCCGGGAGAGAGGTCTCCTTCCATTAAAGTGACAGCCCTGACAGCAGTGTCAAAGGACCACAGGCATCATTTTGGCAAACTTTTTGCATTTTCCTTTTGGGGGAACCAACTGGTAATGCATCCTGCATTTTTAACTGCCTTTTATAAAACAGAAGAAAGAGAAAACGAGGGACGGGCGGGCAGTGAACCTGGAGACTGACAGACGCTGTCCCACATGTCTAGGACCCTCATCTCCTGCAGGGCGGGGCTGGAAATCTCAGAAGATTTCCCACTTTTGTCGACAGACACCTCAGATAACCTTCTGGGAGACAGAAAAACAAAAGCCTCTCAGGACTTGCAGATTCTGGGGCTGTCAGGAGCCACAGGCCTCCCCTGCCGCACTGAGGGCCAGCCCTGCCCAGCAGCACCAAGGGCAGCCTGGGGTGGGGATGAAGGTGAGATCTCTGGCTCTGTCATGGGTCCTGGCCCATGCCCAGGGCCACGTCTGACCACAGCCCCCAGGACACGACCTGTGGAGGTCCCCTTGGTCACAGCACCCTCTTACTGGAAAGGATGCAGCCAGGTCTGTGGCCATTTCTGCTGCCCTAAATAGTAGCTTCCAGCACTGCGTTTTCTATTTCCAGACACCCCCCCAGGAGCCCAGATGTGGCCAAATGAGAGGCCTGGCAGGGCTGTAGGAGAGGCCAGCAGAGTGGCCATTCTCCTGGGGTTCAGTGGAGCCTGTTCTGTACTCCCTGAGGTTAGCCTGTCCATCTGCTCAGTCAAAGGCATCTGGGACGAGGGCAGGGACACCTTAAGGTGCCCAGGAGCAGAAGGCAGCACTCTAAGCAGGTCTGGGCAGGAGGGGCTGGGGGTCAGGCCCCACTGAACGGCTGCTGTTCCCAGGACACTGTGGTCAGAGTGAATGAAAGCAGCAGTGTCCCTGGCCACCACAGACATGCCATGAACAGACCATTATTAATCGCTGCTCGATAAAGGGACGGCAGCGGGCCGAGGGGCCGCGCAGCACCCGTCAGTGGCCTCTTTGTTCCTGGAGCGGGGTGGGAGTCGTGTTGTCACCCAGAGAGGAGATGAGGGCCACCACAGTGTCCTGAAGCGCCCTGCTGACTCAGGTAGACTGCAGAGCTTGAAATTTGGGAAGGACGCACACTCGTTAGCCTCGGCTTGCGACTGGTGGGGCTTCTGGAGTAAGTGTCCGTCCTCCGGGAGTGCAGGAGTCTGCGTGGCTGCCCCTGCACAGGCCTTCACGCTGGGCACGGGGACGTGGCCTCTGCAACGTGGCAGGCTGCCGGGCCTTCGATGCCCACGAGGGCCTAGCACATCCCCTAGAAGACGCTGTTCTTTATGTCTTTATTTTTAAGATTAAACCCCAAACGTGTACGATTCAAAACGAGGTGGCCCCTCTCCCAGGTCTCTATGAGTGAATAAAGTAGGAGCGAGACCAGATCTCAGGGACTCGAACGGGTCTGGCCCTGGGTGGTGGGTACCAGGTGATGAGCTTGGGCCTCCCACACGGAGTCCTGGGCATCCTCCTGGGCCTCCCTGGCTGTCCTCCGCTGCCCCAGGGCCTTTGGCAGTAGGAACTCTAACAAGGAGCTCACAGAAATAGAAAACGCACTGATCCCTTCAAACTTGCCTGCGCTAGGCCTCCTGAAGGCCTGGCCTCTGGAGCCTGGCTCCCCAGAGCTCCTGAGAGGGCCAGCTGCAGAGTGGCCACCAGGGGGCGCAGGCTCCCCTTAGAAGGGAAGCACCTCAGACCTGTGTGTCACGGTGGCCACATCCAAGGACTTCAAAACCGTCAGTGCTGATATTTGTTCACATAATTAAAGCACAAGCCCATGTTTTTAAGTCTGCTAATGTGACTCATCTGGGTTTCAGACACATCTCATGCATATGGACACATCTGGGGCCAGTCCAGGTTGTGACCCTGAGTGACCTGGAAGCCCTGTCAGAAAACTACAATGAAGCGAAAACTGGAAGTGAGCTGAAAATGGAGAATTCACTCACTCAGCAAGATTTTACTTTCTACAATACTTCAAATACAGAAACATAAGAAGGATGCCCTGATTTTATTGAGCAACTACCTAACAGACACTGGAATTCCCCTCAGTGTGTTCGTATTCTTCAACCACCTCTTCATGTACTTTCCACTCTTTCTATTTCCATGTTGTTTTCTGTAGAAATTCAGTTTCCATAGGTGCATGAGATCCTTCTGCGGCCCAGCGGGCACTTCCTACATGGGGACTTACTTCCACTCGGTGCTTTTGAGCACAGGGCCCAAGAGCGGAAGTGACAGAGTGCAGAGGGAATGTCTGGAAGCCTCTTGTTCCTACCTGGGGAGATCAGCAGGGGCCTAGCTGACCTCAGAAACAGCAAACAGCACACACAGGTCCCACCAGGCCCGCGGGCGTCACAAACACGTGGCTCTCTGGACTGGACCTCACACGCTGTGATCTTGCCAGTGCCACCAGGCTTCAGGAAGGCATGTGACCATGCAGACCCTCTTCAGTGTCCCTTGGGCCTGGAAGGGACATGACACCTGGAGGCTGGCACTGAGTGCCTCACAGCACAGAGGGTCCACCTCTGTGTGTGTTTGGAATGACAGGGAGTGGCCGTAGGACCATCTGCTGGACCTCTGCTTGGCCAGTGGGGCCCGCCATGCCACCAACCCCAGAGGTCCGCTCTGCTCATGTAGAGGCACTTTCTCTATTGGAGGCCGGCTGCAGGGGTCAGTGCCCATCTGTCCAGTGAGCTTCATGTGCTCTCAAAGTTCAACATTGCAAGACCAGGCTCTGCGGCAGAACCTTAAAAGAAGCCGAAGGCCCACAGAGCTGCTCCTGTGGGACATGAAGTGGGAGGAAGAGAACGTCCTTTCATTAAGTGAGGCTTGACGACCAGCGTGGGGGGGCACACCGTCGCGCTGTGGCCAGCACCGTGCTGGCTCTTGGCGAAGGCCACATCCGGCGCTCACTAGGGTGCACCTTGGTCTCCGCACCTTCTCCTGCCATGTTCTTAAAGATGGTGACATTGTTTGTCAGGAGCAGATGTGGGACAAAAGGAGATGCTGGGTGGGCTACGTGAGCATGTGACACGTCTCTTCTGTACCGCAGAAAGACCAAAGCGCAAGTATGAGATCCCTCAGGGGGTATGGGGCATGTGCTTGCCCTTGTGGGGCCCAGTCCCTGGCCCCCACGGCCTGGCTGTAGGAGGCTCTCGGCTCTCACTAGACATTTGCTCCTGTGTGTTTACGTGGAGCGACAGCAATACCGCGTGTGCTTTCTGCAGTTAAGGCTGGAGGGTGGGACTGCTGCCCAGGGTCCAGTGAGCTGCTTAGTGGACACTTGGAGCCTTTCTTCTGGAAGACTCTATGGTCCCCAATACCTGAACGTGACCGACCCACATCAGCCTGGCCCCCACAGTTGGTCCAGATTCTCTGGTTCTGTATGAAAGAACTGCGTCTGCTTTCAGGCTGCGCTTCTCCACGCTGCCCCTGCTGACACACGTTCCCAGGAGACACCCTCCTGGCCAGTCGCTGTGGAGGTGCTGTGGTGCACACAGTGCGACTGACTTCTCCTGCGTCTCCCAACCCTGGCCCTCTGTGGCACTCTCACCCAGCCTCTGAAAATCCACTTCCCAACTCCAGGTGTCCGTCCCCACCTGTCCAAGGCCACATTCGACCTCGTCTCTGGGGGCTCTTTCCCAGCCCGGGGAACGTCAGGGCTCCTCAGCTGGGAGAAGGCAGGACCCTGTGGTGGCCTCAGCTCCCACCTGTGGGCTCCGGCGTTGGCTCGTCCCGTCCTTGCTGCCCGCCAGGCCGAGCCCGCCTTGGCAAGCTGAGCCGCCCCGCTGAGCCTGGCTCCCTGCACGCCAGCCCACCTCCACCTGCGAAGGAGACCTGGGACTCGGCCAGACTGCGTGCCCCTCTGGCCTTCTCGCACCGTGCCGTGACCTTCTCTGAACTCTGGGCTCACACCTGCTTCCCCGGCCAGGGCTCCTTCAGTGCCACCAGGTTTGTGCTGATACCGAGCCCAGCGCCCCAGAGGACCTCCTTCAGGAGGTGGCCAAGGGCACCTGTGAACAGATGCGGAAGGTTCCGGATGATCATCCAAGTTATAAGCTGGGGAAACACCCGAGTCACAGAAGGACCTTCAGTTCTCTACAGAGGCAGCACCAGGAGCCGGGTGACCCAGTGCGACCTCTCAGGCCTGCTGGCTCCTGGGTGTGTCCTGGTCATCAGGAATGTCCCCTTAGGGGGCCCTGAGCTGTGTCTCCTGAGCTCTGCGGGCCCATGGCTGTGCCACCCAGCAGCCGATTGAAGAGGAACGAGCTTGGGTCTGGCTCATCTCAAGCAGGAGGCCCACTCTGGCTTGCCCATTGGGAAGGCAAGCAAGCCCATGAGAGAGAGCCACTGAGGCCACCTGCCTGCACGGGTTAGGCGAGTCAAGGCTGTGGGAGGCCAGGGAGGAGCTGGCTGGACAGCGACCCAGGCTGCCCTCTGCGTGTCCCTTCCCTGGGGACTGCATGGTGGCAACAGAGCTCCAGGACCTTCCTCAGCTGGCCTGCCCTGCCACGGCCACCCCTCCTCTACCCACTTCATTTCCCCAATAAGAAGGTCAGCGGGGCCGAGGCCAAGCACCGATGCTGGACACTGACTAGTTTCTGATATCACTTAACTTATCCTTTCATCCTTGCAAACAGTTAGTCTTTGCGGTAGGTAATGTCACCAGGAGGGACCCGAGACAGGGGATGATGGACCCGAGGCCATGGACTCTCAGGAGAGGGAAACAGGGGGCCCAATTAGGGACAGCTCTGAGAAATCTGTGCAGAGACCCCAGGGGGCAGGAGAGACTCCAACAAAGGTGGCCGCTGAGACAGAAGAACGCTTCTCAGGGGCTACTGTGAAAGGGGCAGCAAAGGGGCCACCAGAGGCCGAGGAAGGGTGTGAGCAGCAGCCCCGAGCTCACCCCTCTGAGGCAGCTGGAGAGGAGAGCCTGCACCCGGGAGCTTAGGTAGGCCTGCTGCAGGAGACCCCCGGAGAGGGTCCCGCGACTCCCGAGCCAGAGCTCAGGCCCAGCCCCAGCGCGGCAGGCCCAGGCCCTCTTTCAGGCTGGATGTGAAACAGATGCTGGCGCGGAGCGTCTGGCGGAATGCGATTCCAGTATGGAATCCAACGTGACTTTCTTTGGCTGAGGCTCCAACAGTTGCATCACTTCTAAATACACCTACCCTGAATATGTAGGTTACTAACAGCCCTCAGCTCAGATGCCATGGTCCAGCCCCAACCAACGGGCAGGCGCTGACTCCAGCCAAAACTTGGAAGAGTCTTAAACCCTCCATTTATTATAAATGGAGATTTATGCTTATAAATATTGAAATCGACACTCGTAAGCTATCACAGCACACTTTACTATATTTGGATGTGGTTTGAGCAGCTCTTAAAAATTGTTCTGATCAGCTCTGGGAATTCTGAAACTTTTTGGAATCATTAGATTTTGCAACTGTTACCATCTTAAACAATGCTTACTACACAGTTACTGTTTTATTGTAGTCCATTAAAAGTTGTGTTTTAAGGAGAATGTGTCTTTTAAATTTTCTTTTTTCCCCCTAACATCCATGTTGTAAATTGAGAAGAGAGTCCTTGCTAAATTGCTACTGCATGATAAATGTGCTCATGCTGAAGATGGAGAGTAGGAGTCGCCGTGGTCAGATGGTGTCAACGTCCACCTCCATGGGCTCATGGCTACCAGGTAAAAACACGGGTCCTAAGGAACATATGAGGGGCTGGGGCCCATCTGTCTCTTCTCTTGCCCCAAATCCCCATTTTTAAAAACTGTTCTTAATATTTTTTTAAAAAATCGATGCTACCCCTTGTCCTGGGGATGGATGTGACATGGGCTTAGCTTGCACTGGGCAAGGCCCTTCACCTCTGCTCTCTGGGAAACGTTCCTGGAGGCCACACCTGGGCCCCGCCAGAGAGTCAGCAAAGGCAGGAAACGGGCCTCTCTTCTTCAGTGGTGCGCAGCTGTCCACGGGAACTGCGAAGCAGTGCTCCACGGGCTGCCGAGTGCCCTGTGGGGTGGTAGGCCGCGTCCCTCCTGAAGAGCAGAGCAGTCTCAGGTTGGTCACTTTTGTTGCCTCCTGGGGCCTCTGCACAGGGATTCAGGAGGCTGGCACCTGCCCAGGCTGTGTCCCGACTTCTCTCTAATCCACAGTGGCCATGGCCCGTGGCAGCCCCTCTGAGCAGTGCCCGCTCCTCTCCTCCGCTCCCGGGCCGAACGTCCACCTCATGTCTTAGATTGACGGGTGGCAGAGCCTCTGGCCATCAGGCCATCACAGTTTATAGGCCGTATGTTCCACAGAACCCTCGTCTATGACAGGACGGCCCGCCCACAGCTGGGACACACTTTGCCTTGGCTTGTCGCCAACACCTCCCCCTGCCACCTGCTGTAAGAGCTTGTTTTCAGATGGTGTGTGCCTGGAGGGCGCCCTGCCTCTGCTCACCAGTTCCCTTGATCTGCAAGCCCGTGCTGCTGACCACTGGCTGCCAGCAGTTTCCCATTGCAGCGGGCACCAGCAGGACTGGAGGGCATCGGAGAGCAGAAACAGAGCCTTCACGTCCAACCAAGACAGTGAGGCCTCAGCAAGGTCGGATGCAGGACCTTGCGGTGGTCTGCAGTGGAGTCCTGCGGGGCTGGTGTGGACGTGCAGAGGAGGGGCAGCCCAGGCTGACGTCCAACCATGAGGCTTTCCATCCAGGTGGAAAACAAAGCAAAGGTGACGGGCTGCCGATTCCTCATCTTCAGGAGCCTGTCTGGTGTGTAGGGCGTTACGACTCTCAGTGGCCAGTGCACCCCTGTCTTCTCCAAACAGACCCTGGTTCTCTGAAGGAGTTTTGTGAAAGTGTCTGACACACAACACCAGTGGGCAGGCAAAGGGTCTGCCTGACCCCAGGGAGCTCCAGAGGCACAGGGTGTGTGCCCAGTGCAGGGCACCCCACAGGGGCCAGTGCGGGGTTCTCTGAAGGTGCCCGGCTGAGGACTGGTGAATCCGGGTGATCTGGAGCCAAGGGAGCCTCACCAGGGGCTTCTCACAGCCGCCCTCACCCTCACCCACCAGAGGGTCTCAGGGGGCCCAGCTGTCCCCAGGAACTCTAGTCCTAATAGAGGACAGTGGGGCACTGCAGGGGCAGAGGGTCCTGGCTCAGCTCCTCTGGCTCAGTGGACTGGAAGGCAGCAGGACCTTTTGTTTCAAATGGTCACTCTAGAGACAGCCGGAGGCTGCCACTCCCCCCTCCACGACTCGGTCATTCCTGAGTCTCTGAAGGCCACGACAGTTCTGAGAGCCACTGGGCACAAGCACCAGCTTCTCTCCCGAGGCGCGAGGACCCTGCTCCCAGAGCTCTTGCTCCCGACATCTGCTCCCCTGAACCTCACGCTCCCTTGGCTTCCTGTTCACTAGCTTGGCGTCTTCCCCATCCTGTGCTGTGATCTGTGCCTGACCTTGCCCACCGGGGGTTTCCTGCAGACGGCGCACAGTGGGTCTTTGCCACTGTGGTTTCCCCCGACCGTCTTTGTCTTCTGATTCTACACGAGAATCAGGACCGCCGCGTCAAGTGAGGCTGGAGGCTTGTGGGCCCCGCCGCGCTTGCAGCTGGTCTCCATCCATGGCCCCTGTGCCATTTCCCTCTCCAGCTTGTCCGCCGTCACTGGTTTCAGGGAACAGTGACCATGACTCCATTCTCCCTCTGCTCTGGATGCCGATCACACTCCTGTCTTGCCTCTCCCTCTCCGGTTGCGACCACGACCCGCCCCTTTCCTCCTTCTCACTTCCCTTTGTCTAAGCTTTCCGCGAGCTGACCCCCACAGTGGTGCATTTGGGAGAATCATCTGCAAGTTATTAAAATCTGTGAACGCAGCGCAGATGAAAGACGGAGTGGGGTGGAGGCTGCCTCAGACAGACTCTTAGCTGTAGGCAATGGAATCTTTCCCTGATTTCTTAACAATCAATCAAGAGTGAATTTAAACAGAAGGGTTTCTGAAGATGCTCATTACCTCCCTTCCTCCCGACACCCCTCCTCCACTGCTCCCTCTCTCTCGCGCCACCCATGGCGTGGGACTCTGTGCCACCCAGCTCCCTCTCCTCTGGGAAGAGGGGCAACCACCATTTCCTGGCAGAGGCTGTGGGACCCTCCGGAGGGACACAATCAGGAACTGGAAGCCCCCCAGCCACATCTCTTCCACATCAACTTGATCATTCCCTTCCAGGCTGCGTCTCGGAGCACCGCCCTGTGCTGTGGCCAGCAAGGGATCTTGCCAATGGCTAGTACTGGCCAGCAAGCAGGGACACCTGAGCCTGAGGAAGGGTATTGAGTTTCTCTTATTTTAAATTTTTCTTGAAAATGTCAAAAAATCCCAGAGCTCAGAAGAAATTTTCACCGGCTCTAGTCCGAGCCCTCGTTTGTACCAGGGGCCAGTCAGCGCAGCACAGGTGCCTGGGCAGCGTGCACCCCCTCCCTGTGGGAGCAGCCAGGCCTGCCTCCTCTCACAGCAGCGCGGACAAGAAGTTCCACTTTGCTCTAACAGGTGGTAGCTCGCTCAGAATTCCCTCATTGCTGAGTGGTACCAGTCTTAGAGCTGAGGTGAGGAACACTCTTAATCTAATTCCTGCATTTCTCAGATGGGCTGAAGGAGGCCAGCGGGTTCTGGAGACCCGCCTGAGGCTGCGTGGGTGAACTGCAGAGCTGAACTCCGGCCCCCAGCTCAGCCGCCTCCGCCAGGTGTCTGGCCTCACACTGTGGGAAGCCATCCTCCAGGGCAGGGCAGGGACACCCAGGCTGAGGGGCATGGGCCAAAGCAAGGTGCTTCCCTGCTCTCAGAGTCCAGCTCTTCCCAGGACCCAGGGACTGTGACGAGGGGCCCGCAGAGGTTCAGACAAACCTGGCAACTTTGGTAAAAGACAGCGTAAAAACAAATTAGGAGGAAAAGCAAGGCTAACAAAGTGAAGACACAAAGTACCAGCCGGGCTCCAGATTGCCACGTCCAGTGGGTGGCCTGGCCTGTCACTTGCCTTCCCTGGACAGCGGCACATGGAGTCCCTGTCCACGCAGCGCGCCTGCAGGCTAGGCGTGGGAATGCTGAACATCCTTGGTTTCTAATGAAACATATTCCCACATCGTCACAGAGCTCCTTTATGGAAATCAGGCAATGAGTTCCCGGGCGGTGCCTGGCGGCCCTGGAGTGGTGAACAGCGCCTTCCTGTTTATAAGAAAGTCAGGGACTGTCCGTGTGGACCCCCTCCCTCCCCTGCCTCCCAATGCAGACGGTCGCTGCCAATGGCGCACTGAGGTGCTGGTCTGCTGTCACTCTGGGAAATAATGGGGTGCCTGGGCCAAGGCTGGCTGTGAGAGGTGCCTGGCCCTGGAGTCAGGGCCTCCGTCAGAGGCAGCCGGAGCTCCATCCACGGAGACGAGGGAGACACAGCATGGGGGCCTCGCTCAGGCGGGCAATGGGGCCGGGCAGTGGAGGGGGGGCCCCGCGGAATGGGGCCGGGCAGTGGAGGGTGAGCCCTGTGGCGGTCCTGCCCAGAGCCCAGCCTGGACCCTGCAGGGCGCTGGCCTGGGTTCTCTCTGGAGGCCTCTGCTCGGGCCTCACTGGTGACCCGGGTACTCGCTGTTCAGGATGCACGAGAGGGCAGAGTGGACACTCCAGAAGCTTTTCTCTGCATGGTGTGGGCACTGGCCCTGGGCCTGGTGCCCAGGCACCTCAGGTTTAACATTTTGGGTGACAAAGGTCTCTGCTGTGAGGCGCCCCGCACCTGGGGCTTAGAGAGCTGGAGATGAGCCTCTGGGATGCAGAGATCCTGCCTTCGCGCCCTAGTTCCTCGCTCCAGCCCTGCGGGTAAAGCCCAGACCTCTCGAGGTGTTTAAGATTTAAAAGTGCTCACGTCACTGTTTAAAGTCTGATTTTCAATATCTCCTGATAGTCTAAAATTGCTTCCACGTGCAGCATTTTATTTATGGCCACAAAGACCCAGGTTGCGCCCGTGATTCTGGAGCTCAGGTGTGGCTCCCGTGGCATCCAGGAGGGTGGGTGGGCACAGGGCAGGGCTCACACCTGTGTGAGTGGGTGGGGGCATGCTGGCTGAGGGTGCTGAAGGGTGCAGCCCCCCTCGGGGCAGGAAGCAATCCTTAACACAGGGGTGCCTTTCGAGGTGCTCCTCCACAGGGGGCTGGAGCCCAGCCCGAGCCCTTAGCCATCATGGCCAGACGTCCCTTGTCATGGGGCCTTCCTCAGCAGAGGATGAGGACAGTCTGCAGGGCTCTGTGTAGTCTGTAGGACAGTCTGCAGGCCCTCTGCTAGGAGGCCCAGGGGAGCAGGGCTCCTGTGCGGATGAAGGAGGCAGGGGACGATGGGTGTACTTGGTACTTTCCACCCTGTGTCCAGGGAGACTCTGATTCATATTGATCCATGATTTAGAGTCTGGTGGTCCAAGTCCTAGGTGTGGGGGTCGCCCATCTCAGCAGCCGATGCAAACACTTCTCAGGAAAACAGAAGGATGGCAAGTCAAGGCCATCCCAGGAAATGTAGTGAGACCCTCAGCAACTGAGCAGGACCCTGCTCAAAATACACAGTAAAAAGTCCTGGGGAGGTGGCTTAGTGGCAAAGTGGCCCTGTGTTCAAGCCCAGTACCAAAGAGAAGGAAAGGCCCAGGTGGCTTCTGTGCATCATCTGTGAGACCATGAGGGAGGATTAAAGAAAGAGCGATTCTCCCGGCACGGGACTCACCCCAGGGTGTGTGTGGCAGACCCTTCAATCACACACGTGCTGCTTTGCAGACAGTCACATATATATGGTGGTGTTTCCTTAGGGCTTAGTTTATTAAAAACACAAATACGTTTTCCCCCTTAAGAGTTTTCCATGTAACTCTACGAACCAGAATGCATGCTTAGCAGCTTCATGATGAACTGAGTATAAAAGATGCAGAAGAACAACTTGAGGAAAGCATTGCTTTTTTAAAAGTGGCCTGTTTCAATAGTTCATTTTCTATCACTTTTCCAAATGTGCTGCACAGCATCTCCGTCTCCCGGAAATGTCTGTAACAGAGATAGGAAGGCCTGAGGAACCACCCATTTCCCTTACTTTCTGAAAGTTCATATGAGGTTCTTAGATGAACCGATTTTGATGTATTCTTAATCACTTAAGTGATTGTGACTTTTAAGCAATTTCTCATAGTTATTAATTATTCCAGGACAGTTCTCTCTAGCCATTCATTGGTCCCTTGTTCTTCATCTCTGGAAAAGGAATGGCGGGGCACACAATATGTTTTGCACAACAGACAGGCCAGGCCGAGCAGCAGGAGAGGGACAAGCAGGTGGTGGGCTGGCTGCAGGGCGTCCGTGACGGCCACACCTCCCTGTGCAGCCCTGGCCGTGCAGCTTGGTGGACGCATAGGGAAGACCCCACACAGCCCTGGGTGGAGCGGTTTATCACCAGCTGTGGCTACAGCAAGGGGCGAGGCCCCTGTGGGGCACCAGTGCTGTCTGTGCTGAAGCAGAGCTGAGTCCCGAGCCCAGCGGTGGGCGGAGGAGGCCGACCCAGCTCCTGACCACCGACTGCGGATGGCCCTGTTGCTCACGAGCCTGCGAGAGCCTGAGCCCCGTGACAGGACACTCACTCCCGGGGCCTGCACTCACAGAAGCAGTCTCACATGTCCACGCAGCTGGGCCACGGTGCCCAGCTGGTCCGTACAGCCCAGCCTGGATGCTACTCTGAGGCAGCTTTTTGGATGAACTAGCACCCCAGGCAGTAGACTGAGTGAAGCCGAGCGTCCTCTCCAGGTGGGTGGGTGTTGTCCAGTGGGCGGAAGCCCTGGGGGAAGGCGACGGGGCCTGCAGAGCTGGGCATTCTGCTCCCTGGCCTCACTGTCCAGCTGCAGCACCATCCTCCTGGGCCTCCAGCTCATGGCCTCTCCTAGGCCTTGGCCAGGCCAGAGGATGTCAGGCCCCTGCCCCATCTCCTGAGCCGGTGCTACCCTTCTTCTCTGACGAGCTGGACACCTGGGGACCTACTTTGCTATCTGGCCAGGGTGGTGTTCCTGCTGGGCCACTGCTGATGTCCTTGGGACAGGCTGCTGTGGACGGAGCTCTGCCCAGCTGGTGTCACCAGGCTCACTCCAGAGGGCCCAAGGGTGGGACTTCCTGTCCCTCCTGGCTGGCCACCGACATTTTCCTTTCTCGTCACTCGAGTGGCCCTTCGAGCCTCTGCAGAAAGCACTTTCCTGGAAGTGGCCTGGCTTGTCGGACTTCCCAAGGGGCCTCCATCTGGGTGACATCTTTTCCCACCACCCACAGTGCTCCGGGAAGGTCTCTTGAAGCTGAGGGGCGTCTGAGCAAGGCTCGGCCTCACCTGCCTTTAGCTACTGGCTTCAGGTTGATGCCAGGAGTCGCTGGCTCCAGGGGGACCAGTGGAGTATCTGCTGTGGACAATCCCTCGTGCGTGGGGCAGTGTGGCCATGTCTTCCTGGACACTGTCCAGGGACTTGAAGAATGCTTTAGACAGAACCACTGACTCCTCCCTGGGCCTGTGGTGTTCCCTGGTGAGTGGACAGGAGTGATGACCCCAAGGTGGGACATCACCAAGACTCACCATGTCCTTGTGATTAAGACACAGAACCAGCTCCTGAATGCCTGCTGCCTCTCCTGCTGCAGCTGCTGGAGTGGAGGAGCCACAGGAGGGCGTGATGTCCTGGGGAAAAGAAGCTGAAGTTTACCAAGATCACTAGGCAATGCTGAGCTGACGTGGATCTGGGGAGAACAGTCTGGGCCTCTCAGAACACACACTGAGCCCGGATCGGCTGAATTCAAGCTCCCGTGTGCCTGCTTCCCGCAGACAAACAGCTGTGACTCAGCACTAGTCCATCCAGCTGAAACAACTGGTCAGCCCTTCTCATCCTACGGAGGTAAATGCCTACCGAGCCTTCATAGGTAGTGGCCACAGGTTTGAAACGGGGCTTGGGAGAGACAGTCAGGACCCACCCGTTGCATTGGTCGCCCGGCAAAGGGAAACGAACTGTCGCCATTTGCAAGAGACACCACCATGGCAGAGAACTGACGTCATCAGACTGCGGCGGAGGAGATAACTTCATTGAAACCTGTGGCTACAGGTGTGTAATTCCCTAGCCTTCCCTCTCCACACATCGGGGAAACCTTAAGGGCCCCTCCCAGCTCTCCCGTGAGTGCGACAGCCAGACCGAGGGAATCAGACATGGCGCGGAATCCGCGGCTCCAAACTCCCGACTACCGCTCCCACCAGGGCTGACAGCTGAGGTCTCTTGCACCAGCTACCAGGGGCGTGGCTACCGGAGTGCAAGTAAAATTCGCTGAGGATTCTCAGCCCCAAGCTCTACAAACTTAGGGTCTGAGGGAATGGCAAACTGGAAGAGTGTGCCCAGTCATTCATGAAAACAGGGCTCCCGGGAGCAGCAGACCTGGCGTATAGCCACTATTGTGGTGAGCGGCACCCGTGAGAAGGACCTGGCTAGAGGAAAAGTGGGAAGTGACTAGACACAAGAGGAGGCCCTAGGCACTCAGGATTGGAGACTCGCCCAGTCTGGGAGGAGCTGCTGCACAGTGATGGGTTCCCGCATATTGACAGGAGAAACTTGGCCTAGTGGGCAGAGCGCCACCTACTGGAAGAGAAGTTAATCAAACTCTAAGACTGCATTTATTAGTCTTTTTTTTCTTTTCTCTCTCTTTTTTTTTGATTTGGGTTTTTCTTTCATTTTCATTTTTATTTCTTGTTGTTTTTTATATAAAGAACTCAAGGAACACCTTAGACAGATGGAATGGAACCTTAAAGAGGATACAAGACAGCAAATTCAAGCAGCGAAAGAACACATTGAGAATGAATTACATAAACAGATAAAAGAAGAAGTTAAGCATCTTTATCAGGAGATAGAGATTATAAAAAATAATCAAACAATAATTCTAGAAATGAAGGAAACGATAAACCAAATTAAAAACTCAATTGAGAGTATCACTAACAGAGTGGAGCAAGTAGAAGCCAGAACGTCAGATAATGAAGACAAAATATATCATCTTGAAAAGAGTCTAGCCAACTCAGAAAGGCTGGTAAAAAATCACGAGAAAAACATCCAAGAGTTATGGGATAACATAAAAAAACCAAACTTACGAGTCATCGGGATAGAAGAAGGTACAGAGATTCAAACCAAGGGAATGAGTAACCTGCTGAATGAAATAATTACAGAAAACTTTCCAGAAATAAAAAAGGAAACAGATATACAAATTGAAGATGCATACAGGACACCGAGCACACAAAATCACAGTAGACCAACGCCAAGACACATTGTTATGAAGATATCCAATATACAGAACAAATAGAAAATATTAAAAGCTACAAGAGAAAGGAGACAGATTACATTCAGGGGTAAACCAATAAGGTTAACAACAGATTTTTCATCACAGACGCTGAAAGCAAGAAGGTCATGGAACAATGTATTTCAAACACTGAAAGAAAATGGATGCCAACCAAGAATTCTGTATCCAGCAAAATTAAGCTTCAGGTATGACAATGAAATAAAAATCTTTCATGATAAACAAAAGTTAAAAGAATTTGCAGCCAGAAAACCAGCATTGCAAAGCATTTTGAGCAAAACACTACACGAGGAAGAAATGAAAAACAATAACCAAAACCATCAGTGGGAAGTGCCTCGGTAAAGACAGAGGGTGAGGGGAAAAGAAATCATGGAGAATCAATAAATGTTATTCACCACATCAATAGACTTAAAGATAAGAACCATATGATCATCTCGATAGACGCAGAGAAAGCATTCGACAAAGTACAGCATCCCTTTATGTTCAAAACATTAGAAAAACTAGGGATAACAGGAACTTACCTTGACATTGTAAAAGCTATCTATGCTAAGCCTCAGGCTAGCATCATTCTGAATGGACAAAAGTTAAAGGCATTCCCTCTAAAATCTGGAACAAGACAGGGATGCCCTCTATCACCACTTCTATTCAATATAGTTCTCGAAACACTGGCCAGAGCAATTAGACAGACGAAAGAAATTAAAGGCATAAAAATAGGAAAAGAAGAACTTAAATTATCACTATTTGCAGATGACATGATTCTATACCTAGAAGACCCAAAAGGGTCTACAAAGAAACTACTAGAACTAATAAATGAATTCAGCAAAGTGGCAGGATATAAAATCAACACGCATAAATCAAAGGCATTTCTGTATATCAGCGACAAAACTTCTGAAACGGAAATGAGGAAAAACACTCCATTCACAATATCCTCAAAAAAAATAAAATACTTGGGAATCAACCTAACAAAAGAGGTGAAAGATTTATACAATGAAAACTACAGAACCCTAAAGAGAGAAGTAGAAGAAGATCTTAGAAGATGGAAAAATATACCCTGTTCATGGATAGGCAGAACTAACATCATCAAAATGGCGATATTACCAAAAGTTCTCTATAGGTTTAATGCAATGCCAATCAAAATCCCAACGGCATTTCTTGTAGAAATAGATAAAGCAATCATGAAATTCATATGGAAAAATAAAAGACCCAGAATAGCAAAAGCAATTCTAAGCAGGAAGTGTGAATCAGGCGGTATAGCGATACCAGATTTCAAACTATATTACAGAGCAATAGTGACAAAAACAGCATGGTACTGGTACCAAAACAGGCGGGTGGACCAATGGTATAGAATAGAGGACACAGAGACTAATCCACAAAGTTACAACTATCTTATATTTGATAAAGGGGCTAAAAGCATGCAATGGAGGAAGGATAGCATCTTCAACAAATGGTGTTGGGAAAACTGGAAATCCATATGCAACAAAATGAAACTGAATCCCTTTCTCTCGCCATGCACAAAAGTTAACTCAAAATGGATCAAGGAGCTTGATATCAAATCAGAGACTCTGCGTCTGATAGAAGAAAAAGTTGGCTCCGATCTACATATTGTGGGGTCGGGCTCCAAATTCCTTAATAGGACACCCATAGCACAAGAGTTAATAACAAGAATCAACAAATGGGACTTACTTAAACTAAAAAGTTTTTTCTCAGCAAGAGAAACAATAAGAGAGGTAAATAGGGAGCCTACATCCTGGGAACAAATTTTTACTCCTCACACTTCAGATAGAGCCCTAATATCCAGAGTATACAAAGAACTCAAAAAATTAGACAATAAGATAACAAATAACCCAATCAACAAATGGGCCAAGGACCTGAACAGACACTTCTCAGAGGAGGATATACAATCAATCAACAAGTACATGAAAAAATGCTCACCATCTCTAGCAGTCAGAGAAATGCAAATCAAAACCACCCTAAGATACCATCTCACTCCAGTAAGATTGGCAGCCACTATGAAGTCAAACAACAACAAGTGCTGGCGAGGATGTGGAGAAAAGGGTACACTTGTACATTGCTGGTGGGACTGCAAATTGGTGCGGCCAATTTGGAAAGCAGTTTGGAGATTCCTGGGAAAGCTGGGAATGGAACCACCATTTGACCCTGCTATTGCCCTTCTCGGACTATTCCCTGAAGACCTTAAAAGAGCATGCTACAGGGATACTGCCACATCGATGTTCATAGCAGCACAATTCACAATAGCTAGACTGTGGAACCAACCCAGATGCCCTTCAATAGATGAATGGATAAAAAAAATGTGGCATCTATACACAATGGAGTACTATGCAGCAATAAAAAATGACAAAATCATAGAATTTGCAGGGAAATGGATGGCACTAGAGCAGATTATGCTTAGTGAAGCTAGCCAATCCCTAAAAAACAAATACCAAATGTCTTCTTTGATATAATGAGAGCAACTATGAACAGAGCAGGGAGGAAGAGCAGGAAGAAAAGATTAACATTAAACAGAGACATGAGATGGGAGGGAAAGGGAGAGAAAAGGGAAATTGCATGGAAATGAAGGGAGACCCTCATTGCTATACAAAATTACATATAAGAGGTTGTGAGGGGAATGGGAAAATAAACAAGGAGAGAAATGAATTACAGTAGATGGGGTAGAGAGAGAAGATGGGAGGGGAGGGGAGGGGGATAGTAGGGGATAGGAAAGGTAGCAGAATACAACAATTACTAATAGGGCAGTATGTAAAATTGTGGATGTGTAACCGACGTGATTCTGCAATCTGCATTTGGGGTAAAATTGGGAGTTCATAACCCACTTGAACCTAATGTATGAAATATGGTATGTCAAGAGCTTTGTAATGTTGTGAACAACCAATAAAAAAAAGAATAAAAAAAGACACAGAACCAGGAGTTTCACCGCATCAAGTCCTGGAGTCTGCAGAGGAGGTCAGGCCTCCGCCCGACTCCCAACCTCAGCCTCTTTCCTGGCCTCAGCCTCTCCCTGCACCTCCACTGAAGCCAGAAGGGGTCTGAAACTTACTTACACTGGTCCCCGGGGGCGGTAAGGCTGCAGGCCCACCATCTTGGTTTTGCTGGCTTACCAAAGAGCCCTTCCTCTGACCCCAGGACCCCTGGTCCCGAGGAGTGGAGAGTGAACACTGGAGGCACTGCGCGGACACCTCGCCACCTGATGGTGCGGGCTGCAGTGTGGAGCTGGAAGCAGGTCCTCGTGTTCACGTCCCCTGCCAGGGGACTGGCGTTGAACTAGGGCTTCCTGCGTGAGAGAGAGAAAGCACACGCAGAGCCAGCGGGGTGCTTCAGAGGCCTCGACGGCCCTTCGTAGGCCCTTCGTAGGCAGGGTGCCTGTTCAAGGTTCTTTTAAGGTGAATCTTTCTGAAATCACAAGATCTGACACTGCCACAGACACACTCCCTCCGTGGGACCTAGCAAGAGAGCCGTCCTCCAGTGCCGTCAGGGGTGACAGAGCCCCACACGTCCTGGATACGTCAATGGAAGACCCGCTCATCGGCCCCTCTGAGCCTCCCCTTTGAGAACGAGTTCTGGGAGAAGAGAGGTGCTGGACTCCCTCTCCCACCCGTCCATCTCTCCAAATGTCGGTGGGGAAAGGCGATGAGGAGCCAAGTCGGTCCCCAGCCCTAGAACCCTCCAGTGCCCGTCATGCAATCTTGAAATAATCCACACAAGCGTTTCCACTTCCAACTAATGGGATTTGGAAAAATCAGATCCTTTTCCACTAAGTTAAATTCGAATGTAATGTAATTTGTAATCACTGAGGAACAAAGCAAGACCAGGATAATTAATTATATGACGTATTCAAAGAAAAAGTTTGAGTGGAAGTATTTACAATGACTTTGGGGTATATTGAAACGTAAAAAATAGGAGAAATCTGGCTGACACCTGGTTCAAGTTAGAACAAGTCTGACTCAGAATATTAATTTTAAAATCCTGTACAAATGGATATGAGCTACATCCTCTGCGTAACTTCGACTTTTAGGACAAGCTTGTAGGAGCCAGAGCTCCCTGTGTGTCTAGACCCCTTACGGGACCTTAGTGAAGTATGCTCAATCCGTGGCTCTAGATCTCTCCCCTCTGACGGACACGTCTGCAGGAAGAAGGTTTGGAGCCACGTTGACTGATTATGTGAGGGCTAGACACAGCACCAGAGCCGCTGCCCCGCCGGTGCCCTGAGCCCAGCTGTCGGGGGCAGGGGGCTGGCGATGCTCTCTGGGGTCTGCTGTGCCAGGGAGTGGTGTGGTGGCTCGATTTGCCACGGGCCTGATGCTGTGGGCATTATCAAAGCCGTCCTCAGTGACAAGACAGAGGCTCTTTAGCTGTGCAGGACCCTTCCTCAGTGATAACTGGACTGAGCCCTGTCTGCGTTTGCTAATTTCTGATGTTAGGTTCTTTTTCTGAATTTCACATGAATGCCTCCGAATGGTGTCACACCTAACCAGCTGGGACAGCAGCTAGGAGGGGAGGCTGAGGAGCAGTGGAGGAGGGGAGGCTGACTGGGGACACCAGCACTTGGGGCTGAGGAGGCTGGCGTCGTGGCTGCAGTCCTGCCCCTCCCCTGCCCCTGCCCACGAGTTAAACACAGCTGAGCTCCCTGCACAGCCAGGGGCGCGGGGCTTCCTGGGAGCACGGCATGGTCCTACGCAGCAGGCCTGGCGGGTGGGGGACTGCCGCAGTCTGGCTGGGCACAAATCACCGAGCTGCCACAAAGCTCTTGTATGTTCAAACAGGAAACTTTATTGCCTGAACTCCAACAGCACTCCACGCACACTCCCCGGGAACTCTCCAACACACCACCCATGCGGCCCCTCTCCAGCACACCACACCAATCGGAACTCCCTCCACCGGAACTTCACCAACCAATGGGAACTCCCCAGGAAATCCCTGGGAGAACTCCAAAGTAGTGGGCGCAGGGGTCTATATACAATTGAATCAATCCAGCATCATCTTAATGGCTCGCCTCTCAACCATTACTTCTGGCAAACGGCAGGGGCCATTCTGACTCGGCTGTGGCTCTCAACAGGGAAGAGGGAAGACAAGGGGCTGCTGTGGTGATAGCCCCAGGGCTCTGGGGACACGCACAGAGGACACTGTGCTCCGAGGAAGTGCCAGGGTCAGAGAAGGGTGGTGGTGCTGAGGAGGGCAGGGAAATGCCCGGAAGGGCCAGTAGGTCCAGGGCCTGAGAGGGAGGGAGCGGAGAGGTGAGAGTTGGTGGTTTCAAGTGGGCTCAGGGCAGGACTGTCCTTAGAGCAGGCAAGGCAAGGGCAGGCAAGCGCTCGCTCTGCTCAGAGCTGGCCACAGGACCAGTCCTGGTGTCCCCATCTAGGGAGCTCAGTAAAGGACTGAAGGACAGGACAGAGACAGCGCAGGCAGAGGGCTATTGCAGAGGGACAGAGGTGCAGAGACAGACTCCCTCAGAGAAGGCCCAGAGCTGGGTCAGTGGGTTGGCCTGGTCTTTTCATGGTCTCTGGAATTCCCTCCTTTCCTACTCCTCCCTGTCCACGGGCTCCTCACTATTACTGACTGGTGCCCCCTCTGTCCACAGGGCTGTTTTAGTTTCTCTGCTGGATCCCCCACTTGGGAGCACGGTGCAGAAGGGTCTGCCTGCTGGGGTCCCCGCTTGTGTCCACGAGCACTTCCACCAGGCAGGAAGCTGAGCGCATCTGGAGACCCTCCATGCCCCTCTGTTCTGGCCCTGCCCGACCACACCCTGGCCATGTGTGCCAGCCCAGCCTCTCCATCCTTCCCTGTGGCCCAGGCCCTTCCACATCCCTCCCCCAGGGTGACAAGGGGCTGTCCACGGCCACAGGCTGCGGGGAA
>KZ295547.1:187645-203172 GCA_002406435.1 Spermophilus dauricus
GGCCCTCACCTGCTCACAGGCTGCCCTGGTCTCCCTGCCCTGTGACCTGGATCTCCCAGGTGAGCTGCGTGCACACTCTGAGCTTCCCGTCCAGTTCCCCGTGGCCCTGCACCTTTGCCTGATCTCAATCTAGCTTGTCCTTCCCTGGAGTCCTCCCGCCCTGGCCAGCCCTCAGGCCTCGGATCAGAGTGCTGACCACGCCTCCTTCACATTGTGCCCACGCCCCACTGCCCAGCAGGTCGCAGCCCCCCGAGGGAGAATCCCGTCTCCCTTCTCCAGGCAGAGCCTGGCGACCGTCCTTCTGCATGGAACTGTTCTCTGGGTGGGAAGGGCCTGTGTCTTTCCGTCCCCCTCAGGACCACCGAGTCCATCACAGACACCCAGCAGCCTGTCCTGGGCCTGGCTGACTCCTCGGTGGCTGTGTCCCTGGCTTGTGTGTGTCCCAGGGTCTGTCGGCTCTGGGCCTCACTGAGTCCACTCTGCCGCCCACGGTCGCTGGGTGCTGCCGCGGGGAGCCCGCTGCGCCTGGGAACCCTGAGTCGCCAGCCTTGAGCACCGCGGAGGAGCGAGAGCAGCAGGGGCCTGGGGCCCAGGAGCAGCCTTGATGTCTGGCCCGGCTGGAAACGGCCGTTTTGCTGAAAGGCGCTGAACATCTGGGCAGATGAGCAGGGGGCCTCTCTGCACTGCATCCGCTCAGCGCCTCCAGAGTGGGCTTTGCCTGGAGGGCAAGCCACGCAGAGGGCAGGTGCTCAGCAGCTGGCCACCAGCCCAGCCGCAAAACAGGTGCAGCTTTCATGTGGGGCAGACAGTTTCCATGCCTTTGATTTTTATGTATTTAATTGGGGACTGTATCAGAGCAAAGCCACGTGACCGTGTCTGACAGAGCCGGGCCTCAGGACTTATGCCCAATCTGGACTCCAAACTGCCAGTGGCCCAGAATTTTCTGGAAATTCAGCATGTGATAGAGAGACATAAGGGCAGAGCCCCAGAGCACAGTCTCAGAGGGTCCACGGAAGGCGGGGCTCAAACACTGAGCCTATGTGTGAGCAAGGGACATGAAAGACACTGCGGTCACCGAGAGTGTCCATGCAGGCCAAGTGTCCATGCAGAGCTGAGGTGTCAGAGGACAGGGGCCAACAGGGGCCTCAAGCCCTGTGTGATGAGGCCGGCTCTGCTCACTTCCAGCCGCCCTCTCCATGCCCGAGCCCCAGCAGGACCCAGAGTGCGTGAGCAGGAGACGGTGACTGAGTGAAGCACAGCAGGGCCTGCAGACGGCCTGGCCCTGCCGCCTGGCGCGCGAAGCGGGCCCAGTGCCCTCAGAGGAGGGCTCCCTCTGCCAGTCCTGTGTCAGCCTGACTCTCCAGCACCTGTCACTGACATCCAGGAAACAGCAAGGCTGCCCGACTCTCATGGAAAGGTCGCAATCACAGGAGCGAACTGCAACGGCTGCCCGCGGCCTCAGAGAGCAGGGCTGCTGCCCTTGGGTGACATGGTAGCAAGACTGTCCTGGTCCAACAGAAGGCAACCAAGCTGCCGACGGCCCGTCTCTTTGAAGGTGCCTTACAACCGGGTGCTCCAGTTAAGCCCAGGGGCACTTTGAGGAGGAACTGTAGAAAACGATTTTTGTTTTTCCCCTAGGATAAAATAAGTAATAAAATGCAACATTCTCTCTTTTTCAACATGAAAACAAAACCTGGGTAAGAAGTTCAGGAGTGAGATAACAAGGCAAGATGGATGGACGGATGGACAGATGGACGGGTGGACACATGGACGGATGTCGAATGCTCAGAGGAGTCTAGTGTGAAGATAACCCACCAGAGACTCCGTGGGAAGGGGAGGTACCTTGCCGTGAAGCAGCACAGTGCTAACAGGACCCCGGAATAGGTCTGGGAGAGTGCCGCGCACGGTGGCTGGCTTCCCAGGAGTCTCGGTGAGGGTCCCGAAGTCTCTTGGTTTGGGTTTTCGGGTTTCAGACCCCAGGCATCAGGTCTGGGGCTTCTGTTCCTCGTCCCTCTGTGCAGAGACGCGGACCGTCTGATTGAGCCTCCGCCAAAGTCCTCTCCCGGACTGTGGTGGCCTGTTTCCCATCTGGAGGGCGGAATGAGAGGGGTGCTGGAGTGTCACCCAGCAGGGGAGGTCAGGGTGGGACCCTGTCAGCTGTGCACTGTGGAACCATGGAGAGTTGCTCGGCCCTGGCCAGCGTCCACCCACGTGGCAAGCTCGGCGGAGAGGAAGGCAGGCCGCCCCTCAGCACCGCGCCCTCGCCCACACCACCGGCTCCCACCTGCCAGAGTGCCGCTCCCTGGCTGGTGGATGCCCAGCTCCTCTCACCTACGCAGAGGCCTGGAAGGAGTCGGGTATGAGCTGACATCTGCTGGGGATCAGTGGCCCCCACGATGACCCGATGTGATAATGCCACATGTTTTGGGGTCTGTCTCAGGACGAGAGATAGTTCTGTTCTGGCAGGACGAATGCGGCTAGTCAGTTGGAATTACTGTAGATTCACCCCAGATACAAGAGTCACAGCTGGAGACGGCTGATGAAGGCTTCCGCCCCACATCCCCCACCAACACCCCAACACCTGCTGCAAAGTGGGAGAGAAAGAGTGGGGTCTGTCCTCTGAGCCTCTCATACACAGGCTGCTTCACCAGCAGTGACTAGGTAATGCCACCATCTGGAATTGCCCGTTCCTGTCCACCCGACTCCTAAGGCTTCCCCCTCACAGCCCAGGCCCATAGCAAGGAGCCTACTCAGGGATCCCAAGTAGAACCTTGCTCCTCTAGGCTGAGGCTGCAGGGGCAGCTGACCTGGGATGGTGACACGGTCCGTCGCCCTCACTCAGACTTCCCAGCGTCTCCTGCTCTTTCTGAGAGCATAACCTGGAAGCAGCCTCTCTCACCACATGAGCCATAACTCAGGCATCTGTCCCCACCACAGGAGCTAGTAAAACACAACTGTCACCCTGGATGGCTGGGACACCAAACATGGGTGGCTTTCAGGGGAGAGAAGAGAAGGGCCATGATGGTATATTTAGGCTAAACGGTTCTTGTTCTCATTTCAAAAATGTGGAAGGCACGTCTTTCTAACATTTCAGGAAGGCTTCTATTTTACCTATGATACTGCACATCACTTAGTCATTCGACAACACAGACACCTGAGTCACCGACTGTGAGATGACCTGCATGCCGGGGGCAAACCTGGTGTCCACTTTGCTCCGTCAGGTGGGGGGCCCTGACTCGGGACCCTGAGCCCCCGTGTCTCTACTGCCCCAAGCACTGCGCTCAGGTGCCCCTATACCTGGGGACATTGCACTGTTTGAGACCCGCATCTTTGTCCACTACGATACCAGTGCCCACAGGACATCCCACTGCCCTCCAAGTCTATCCACCTGCCACCATGAAAGCAGGGCCCAAGGACAAGCTGTTTCCTTCCAGGTCTGCACCCAATATGACACCAGTACCCACAGGACATCCCACTGCCCCCCATGTCTGTCCACTCACTATGACATCAGTGCCCTCAGGACATCCCCCTGCCCTCCATGTCTGTCCACTCACTATGACATCAGTGCCCTCAGGACATCCCCCTGCCCTCCATGTCTGTCCACTCACTATGACACCTCTGCCCACAGGACATCCCACTGCCCCCCATGTCTGTCCACCCTATGACATCAGTGCCCACAGGACATCCCCCTGCCCTATATGTCTGTCCACTCACTATGACACCTGTGCCCACAGGACATCTCCCTGCCCTCCATGTCTGTCCACTCACTATGACATCAGTGCCCACAAAAAAATCCACTGTCCTCCATGTCTGTCCACTCACTATGACATCAGTGACCACAGGACATCCCACTGCCCTCTATGTCTGTCCACTCACTATGACATCAGTGCCCACAGGACATCCCACTGCCCTCCGTGTCTGTCCACTCACTATGACATCAGTGCCCACAGGACATCCCACTGCCCTCCGTGTCTGTCCACTCACTATGACATCAGTGTCCACAGGACATCCCACTGTCCTCCTTGTCTGTCCACTCAATATGACACCAGTGCCCACAGGACATCCCACTGTCCTCCATGTCTGTCCACTCACTATGAATTCAGTGCCCACAGGACATCCCACTGCCCTCCGTGTCTGTCCACTCACTATGACATCAGTGTCCACAGGACATCCCCCTGCCCTCCATGTCTGTCCACTCACTATGACACCTGTGCCCACAGGACATCCCACTACCCTCCGTGTCTGTCCACTCACTATGACATCAGTGCCCAGAGGACATCCCCCTGCCCTCCATGTCTGTGCACTCACTATGACATTAGTGTCCACAGGACATCCCCCTGCCCTCCGTGTCTGTCCACTCACTATGACACCTCTGCCCACAGGACATCCCCCTGCCCTCCATGTCTGTCCACTCTATGACATCAGTGCCCACAGGACATCCCACTGTCCTCCGTGTCTGTCCACTCACTATGACATCAGTGCCCACAGGACATCCCCCTGCCCTCCGTGTCTGTCCACTCACTATGACATCAGTGCCCACAGGACATCCCACTGCCCTCCGTGTCTGTCCACTCACTATGACATCAGTGCCCACAGGACATCCCACTGCCCTCCGTGTCTGTCCACTCACTATGACATTAGTGTCCACAGGACATCCCACTGCCCTCCATGTCTGTCCACTCACTATGACATCAGTGTCCACAGGACATCCCCCTGCCCTCCAGTCTGTCCACTCACTATGACACCTGTGCCCACAGGACATCCCACAGCCCTCCATGTCTGTCCACTCACTATGACAGCTGTACCCACAGGACATCCCACTGCCCTCCGTGTCTGTCCACTCACTATGACAGCTGTACCCACATGACATCCCACTGCCCTCCGTGTCTGTCCACTCACTATGACATCAGTGCCCACAGGACATCCCACTGCCCTCCGTGTCTGTCCACTCACTATGACATCAGTGCCCACAGGACATCCCACTGCCCTCCATGTCTGTCCACTCACTATGACATCAGTGCCCACAGGACATCCCACTGCCCTCCGTGTCTGTCCACTCACTATGACATCAGTGCCCACAGGACATCCCACTGCCCTCCATGTCTGTCCACTCACTATGACATCAGTGCCCACAGGACATCCCACTGCCCTCCGTGTCTGTCCACTCACTATGACATCAGTGCCCACAGGACATCCCACTGCCCTCCATGTCTGTCCACTCACTATGACATCAGTGCCCACAGGACATCCCACTGCCCTCCGTGTCTGTCCACTCACTATGACATCAGTGCCCACAGGACATCCCACTGCCCTCCATGTCTGTCCACTCACTATGACATCAGTGCCCACAGGACATCCCACTGCCCTCCATGTCTGTCCACTCACTATGACATCAGTGCCCACAGGACATCCCACTGCCCTCCATGTCTGTCCACTCACTATGACATCAGTGCCCACAGGACATCCCACTGCCCTCCGTGTCTGTCCACTCACTATGACATCAGTGTCCACAGGACATCTCACTGTCCTCCATGTCTGTCCACTCACTATGACATTAGTGTCCACAGGACATCCCACTGCCCTCCGTGTCTGTCCACTCACTATGACATCAGTGTCCACAGGACATCCCACTGCCCTCCATGTCTGTCCACTCACTATGACATCAGTACCCACAGGACATCCCCCTTCCCTCCATGTCTGTCCACTCACTATGACACCTGTGCCCACAGGACATCCTCCTGCCCTCCATGTCTGTCCACTCACTATGACATCAGTGCCCACAGGACATCCCACTGCCCTCCATGTCTGTCCACTCACTATGACACCTGTGCCCACAGGACATCCCACTGCCCCCCATGTCTGTCCACTCACTATGACACCTGTGCCCACAGGACATCCCACTGTCCTCCATGTCTCTCCTCCTTGTCCCCCTCCAGTCCTCTTGTCTCCCTCTTCCTTCTTCCTTTTTCACACTATCGGGTGACAGCCTGGTGGCTAGCTAGCAGAGGGCTTCATCTGCAGCAGCCTGTGGCCTCTCCTTCATTTGGTGCCTGTGCCCTGGATGCTGTGGTGCTGTTCCCACCTTGGCTGCTGCAGCTCTGTGGTGCTGCCCCCCTCAATCCACTCCCTGGGTGACCAGCTGTGACAATTCCTCCCTTGGGCAGCTGGACAGTTAGCCGTGCTGATGATCATTCAGTCCCTGATGCTCACGTTGTCTGTACATTATTTTTTATTTAGTTGTATTAATTATTTTATTATTCACTTTCTTAAAAATAATCTAGACAAGCTGCTCTTTTCTATAGCGTCTTGGATATAAATCAGCTGTTCTACGTGTTTCCCTCATGTAACTACCGAAATGTGTAAGGTCCACTGTTTCCTTAGCTGCATCCCATAAATTTCAGTGTCCTGTTTTATTACACGTCATTTCAAAACATAACCTCGTAACACTTTTATGCTCTTCCTTGATTGACCTTTTCCCAAATTACATTCTTTCATTCCCAGCGGTTGAGGATTTTAAGGCCCCTCATTACTTTCTAATTTAATTATTTTGTTGTTACGTTTTGTGTCTCAATTATACTGAAACCTTACAGTAGAAAGAGTTACTGAGACTTGTTTTATGACTAAACCAAGATCTCTCTATTGGAGTTTTCCCGCACACTTAGACACGTGTTTTCTGTATCTGGCGTTGTGTTCTAGGCAGAGCAGGCAATAGCCGTGAGCCCTCGTTGTGGTGTCACCAGGCACCTCCCTCTAACATTTCAGTGGCTTAGATAGTTAGTATGCAGACCTCAAAGCCCTGGTGTCCCCGGGTGTTTCTGAGCACGCACGTGGCAGTGGGCACTAGGAGGCACCGTGTCTGAAGAGGAATCAACCTGCTGGACAGGACGAATGTGAAGGGCTCGCGCCTGCTTCTCACCCCCGGGCTGTCACACTCCTGCTGCACGTCCCTCGGGGTAGTTAACGTGCAGGGAGGGCACACGGCCTGCCTCACCCACCTCGTGCCGTGGCGTGGACTGGGCGCAGCCTGTTGGCCCTAGGGTGCCCGTGCAGGAGCGTGGTTTTCGGTGGTGGTGTGGGGAGGAGGTGGCAGCTGAGAGGTGGCTGTGAAGCAGGAGACCACGTCTGGGCTGGGGTGCCTTTAGGAGGTCAGACAGTTCTCCAGGGACTTTCTGTGTGCTGGGGACCAAGGCCAGGTCCTCGCTGGGCTGGGCAGATGCTCTTCCACTCTGCTCACCCCAGCCCTTCTGGTTCTCACAGAAGAGCCAGACTGGCCTCTCCGGTCCTCACTTCCTGTCGCCCTACAGGGTTCTCTCCCACAGGCGCACACCCTGATGGCTCCCCACCAGGCCCAAGGCAGAGGCCAAACCTGTGCTGCTGGTGTTAGACTTCAGGCCCCCAAACCATGCGCTAAATGAACTCGTGCCCACTGGAAAGTGCCCAGGGCCAGGTGCCCTGCTATGGCTGCAGGACGTGGATTAGTGTATTATGTCCACTACGAGGTAATGGCAGTGCAGAAGGTGGAGTCCTGTGGCCAGCCTAGTGGCCGTACAGGAAGGAGCATGTGCTCACCCCGTGGGACCCGAGGGGTCTTCTCTGGGCCTTAAGCATCTTCCTTTTTGGAGGGAAGCTATTTTAGAATGTTCACTTGTCAGAAAAATTTACAAACTAATGTGACTTTTTAAAACAACAAATATATGATTTATAAAAATTTCTGAATCACCCTGAGTCCATCACCTTAGGAGCTGAAACAAATCAAACCCAAAGATGCAAAATCCATAATCCCAGTGAGAGCCTGGCCCATGGCCTCACCACGATTGGGCTGGAGTGTTCAGAGGTCTACCTGAGTGCCTGACGGATTGATTCTGCCGTGTGTGTGGACGTGAACGCCTGTGAACTGGCTCACGTGCAAAGACTGCTTTCTTTGCTCTCCCATTTCATGACAGAAGTCCAAACAGAACTCCAAACAGGTGTTAGAGAAATCAGCTTCCGTTAGCATCAGAGCTACTTTTATTCTCACCTAACATGTTGTCCCCCACCCCCCAGAGCATTTTGTCTCTTCTTGTAAACTGTTGAATAGGAAACAATTTCTAAGTACAAAATGTGCTGTCCCAGGAAAATTGAGACCAATTGCACATACCATATGTACGATATTTGAGCAGCTTTTCCCCATATTTCTTAAAAGTGTATATTCTTGAAATTCATTATATAATTCCCTCTATAGCTTTAAATGTGTTCTTTAAAAGCACACGTTAAACTCCAATATCTGACACCACATTCCAGAAATAATTTCTAAATCTGTGTTAACATTCTTTGCATCTTTTAAAACTGATTTCATCAGTGACCTCTCTCAGCATGGGTTGGCATTTCAGGCCAATGCATCTCTCCCACGTACCAGCCTGCTGTGGAAATGCGCCAGGCCTAGCACGCTGGGCTGCTGTGGCCAGGTGCCTGGGCTGGGCGCTCTAGAGGTGAGGTCAGGTGCTGGTGGAAAGGGCCTGCAGAGGGCCCTTCCCCACGGGTGGTGCCTGCTCCCTGGAGAGGCAGGACTCTCACTCACCCCCACAAGCCCACCTCCTAGCACCGTTGTCTTGGGGCGGGGATTTCATACGCCAATTTGGAGTGGAGGGAGACGCACATCCAGGCCACAGCAGGGGTGACAAAGTGAGGAGTACCGATGGAGGGCTCCCCAGTGCCCGCTCGTCCTGTCCCTCAGCGAGCTCAGGGGCGGACGGCCGCAGTCCGTGCAGGAGAAGCATCCCTCCTTGTCCTCCGGGGACGATGGACGCGGGGAGCGGGAAGGCTGCGGCCTGTGGGGAGGCAGGTCCTGAGGCAGCTCCAGGCAGAGGTCGTCCCAGTCACGAGTGACACCTGTGGGCCATCGGGGCCGGCACAGACGCAGCAGCTGGCTCTCACGCCCAGGGTAGGCTTCTCCACCTGCCTTCCCGGTAGGCCGGTGCCCAGGTGCTCCTGGGCCCCCACCACGCCAGTTCACCTTCTACCTGCTCTTCAGGTGTCTCCTCCTGCAGGAGTCTGACAGACAGGTGCTGTGGCCCTTCCCAGTTCCCACAGAGGGCATGTGCACGGCCTCCCTCACCTCCCGCGCAGTCTGGAGGTCGGAAGCTGCCCGCCTGCACAGGGCCCTCCGTGAGGGTGACCTCCAGTCTCCAGCTCCAGGCCTCCTGGTGACTTCCTTTCTTGCAGGACTGAATGACGACAGAAAGTCATGGATCAGGCAGGATTCAGTGCCATGAGTGTCCCGCAGCCAGAGTGCTTCCCATGGGTGGTGTGTTTGGGTGCTGTTGGAGCTGTCTGAACAAGGGCCCACCGCGAGGCGTGCTGTGGGGTCCTCCTCCTGCTCTGTATGTGGCTCCCTCACGTCCCTGTGTGCAGACTCCGTCTGTGAGGGCTGTGTCCAGATTATCTGAGAGCTTGTTGGAAATTCCACTCCTGGGGTTTACCTTGAACCAGGTTGCTTCTGCAGATCTGCACACTGGCCTGGAAGTCTAGATTTTAAGGCCTCTTTGGGGTGATTCTGATCAGCCTCAGGTTTGGAGAGACACAGGGCAGATGGGCTCAGTGATGACGGTGTCTGAAGATGATTCTGCCCTCATTCTCGTTCCCCCACCCACAGCAACCTCCTGATTGGCAGGAACCTTATCTTACAACGTGGAACCTGATGTGACTCTGTTCCGATGATCAGAAGAGCTGTCTTCAACATGTTGGGCACAACAGGGCAGTGAAGTCCACGGTGGGCTCCACAGACCACAGTCCCTGAGCTGGATCTGCCTTTGCGGCTTGTCTCAAATGCACACCAGCTACAGGGACTCAGGATTTCATTTCATAATCTGTCATTTTAACTCAAAAGCTTAACACCCCCCCCCCCCCATTGCCATCATTTTCTTCTGTTGGTTTTCCATTTTCACACTGATTGATTTTAAAGTCTAGACACCCCAGGAGAGCCCCTGCAGGAGAGGCAGCTGCCCTTCAGGGCTCAGTAAACGCGTGGTCCTCGGGAGCCTGGGTGCTGGCTTCCCGTGCAGGGTTGACCTCTGTACTCTACCGTGCACCACGAAGCGCTCCTCTGATTCCCCGGCTCCCCTCGGCCGCAGCTGCTTCAACACACAGGGAGTTGTCTGGCCGTGGCAGTCCCATTGGCACTTAAAAATTCCCTCCCTGCTCCCAGATGGGAACCTACTGGGGACACGTCACATGTTTACGGGCAGTCAAACGCCAGAGCACCAGAGACTGCCATGCTACCCTGCAGGAGCAAGGACGGCTTAATATACTCTTCTATCACTTTGAAAATGTTTCCCAATAAAATGAAATGGATAAAAATATACCTGCACGGGAAGACTGGGAGATTCATGCTCCTAGCTCATTAGCCCTACGAACAGAAGTGTGGAGAGAGCCAGAGGTTCGGCTGTGCGCGGCTCGGGCTGCAGGTCCATGCGATGGCCACTGTGCAGAAGCAGCCACCTGGGAACTCCTGCTCTGCTGCCGCGAGGGGAGCGCTCAAGGCCGGGCCTTGCAGGGTGTGCTGGGCGTGGGGAACAGGAGGAGAGGCAAGGCAGAGCTGGGGTGCCTGGGTGGGGACAAGAGCCCTGGGGGGCAGAGGAATCGTCCTAAACTGGGAGGTGGCCGTGGAGTGCGACACTGCCCTTCTATTAAAACTCACAGAGTAAATTAGATCTCAAAAAACTGTAAAAGAGAAAGATGGTGTCAGAGAGCAGAAAGCCCATTCCCGAGCCACAAGCTGCACACACTCTTCCAACCTGTCTTCCCGCTGAAGGAGCCACAGGAGACTCGGGTTGAAGGGGCACAGTGGCAGCTGGGGCTGCAGGCCAGGCCCCGGGCACCCGAGCAGGGAGAGGCACTGGTGCCCCTGAGGCTCCGGTCCACAGCGGGGTCTTGCCAGCTCCCTGGCAGCACACGGCTATGTCTGGCCTCCTGAGCACATGGGGCTGAAGGGGGACAGGCTGGGCCTGGGACTCTGGGATTCAAAGACCTGAGCAAGCTGAGGAAGAAAGATGAAAGACGCACAGGGTGCAGAGCGCCCCCCAGAGCAGAGCCGGACTCCAGAGAGGGCTCAGCTCTGACTTCCCAGATCAGAGCCCCGGACAAGAATCTCAGATCCACAGAGACGTGAGCTCTGCGAGCTGTGCAGGCTTATGAAGAGCACTTGACGAGCAGACCAGAATCCAGACTTCAGTGCGGCTTTAGAAAGGGCCGAGGTCCTATGCGGTTTATTTCTTGTGATTTTAAGACCCTTTGACAGGGGAGCATTGAAAGTCATGTGTGTTAATTTTGCTTAAAGTTTTATGAAACCTTAGTAATCATATCACTGTCTCCTCCCCATTAAATCTGTCATACTTCAGACAGCAGAGAGTTTCATTTGAAATGCAGTGTTTATTTAACTCCATAAATCATCATATTAAAAGTCCTTCTAAAAACCTGATTTCTAGCTGCCCTGAGCTCTGTGCGGCCTGAGACTTCCCAGGCGTGGAGGGTGACAGAGAACCAGAACCTAGCCGACAGCCGTCCTCGAAGGCACTGCCACGCTCTTGTCCTGGGGTGATGCAGGGTGCAGCCCCCCTCTCAGGCCTGAGGCTGGGGGCCTCCCAGAGCTGCACAGCCCCACACACCTGCTCTCAGACCCCGGCTCATTCTCCAGAAGGTGAGCACAGCAAGGACTTTGTCACTGTAGCTTTGCTCCAACATCCCCAAACACCGGACATTATGTAAGCGACAGCTTGGGTGCTGGGGCCTCCAAACAGCAGCACCGTTGCATGGGGTCACCCACAGGGGGGCAGGGCCACCATGGCCCTGTCTGTTTCTTTAATGAGGACCAAACAGTCCCCAAGATTTAAACAAGGTACGTATCTCTCAGAACGTTTTTAGAGGAGCAAAGTAAAATGTCGTCATGGCTTTCCTGGCACATGGTGTCACCCTGGTGTTTAATCAGAAGGAGAAGGAAGCCAGGTGCCTGTCCTCAGCTCAGTCACTTGAACTCCTTGCAAAATGGGAGAGACACCATGACAACCCCGAGCCAGTGGCAGAGGGAGGGTCCTGTGGAGGTCCTGCTCGCCCACCAGGTCACTCTTGTGGCTCCCTACTCCTGTGCCGCACCTGAGGCCAAGACCCCGCAGGGGCCTCTCTGTCACAGCCCCTGTGGCTCAGGACACCTGAGGCAGGAGTGGATGCCTGTCTGCTGCCCGCTTCTCCTTCCTGCCAGTCCAGCTGTGATCTCCCCTGGCTCAGCCCTGTGCTTCCTCCCTCACCCTCACTAGTGGGGTCTCTTGGCCCACCCGTGGGCTCCATGCTGCGCCAAGCTGGCTTTCCAGAGGTGGCTCCCTGGGGCACCACCAGCAGGGTGCAGGGGCAGAGACCCAGGGAACCCACCACCTCTCCTGGTGAGGGCCCCCACCCCGTGCTGAGGCTGGTCACTGGGAAGGGAAATGGAACCTTGGCCACCTGACCAAGACAGGCAGCTCCCTCCAAGACCAAGGTGCAGGAGGAAGGACGGGGTGCGGACAGGCACGTGGCCAGAGCATGTGACCTGGTCTACGCCCCCTCTCCTTCTCCTTAGAGAAGAGGGGCTGGCCACGCTGCAGGGTGATGTTGGGGGGTGCTGGCCCAGGCCTCCACCTGTCCCTTCCTCCTGGGGCAGAGGTCCTCCCTGGCATCCTGGGGCACTGCTGCGGGCAGTGGGCTCAAGGCCGTGGAGCTGTGTTTCCCCAGGCTGGCCAGCAAGGACGTGCCCTCCCTGGCCGTCCAGGACTCCAGCTCCTTCACTCTGTGTTGGGACTCCTCTCAGCTGCCCCACACAGCTGGGCTGGGTTTGGCAGAAATGGCTGAGATTTCCAGGCCTCTGCGCGACACGGGTCAGCAAGGTCATTAGGGCCAGCCAGTGCTATAGGGAGGGAGGGGGAGGGAGCCTGGACCGGGGTAGGGGAAGCGAAGGCTACTCAGTGAAACCAGCCACAGCTGCTCGGAGAGCTGTCCACGCCCTTCCTTTAAGTGCTACCAGAAACTCGTGCTTGTGTGTCCTTCTAGAACCTTCTCAAGATGTTCTCTGAAGAAAAGACATTTGATGAGTTAGTTTATAGGCTTAAAGAAATCACTGCCTCTTCCTAGAGACAGTAAAACATGGACAGACCAGGGAAGGAAAGCACCCTCTCTGGCTGCAGTTCTTCCTGATCACACTGCTTTGGTGAGATTGGAAAGTAGGAGTGAGAGGGGAGGAGTGTCGACCGTGAGCCTCCGGAGGGGCAACCTCTCTGTTCAGGGCCTTCTGCCAAGCGCTGCCAGATGGACAGCGCAGTTGAGGCTGCCCCCAGAGCCTGGTCTCGGGTGGGGTCTGCGGCCCCAGCAGCCCTGATCCGCTGGATGCTGCTCACCTGCCAAGGCTGAAGGAGGCCCAGGTTGACTCCCGGGCAGCTCATCTGCGTGGAGCAGACAGGACATCCCTGGGTGGCTGCAAGCCACCCTGTGCCTTCCGGTCCTTGACTTTAAGGCAGCTGCATGCCTGCCCCATGGTGACAGTCCACAGGGCCACGGGGTCAGTGGGAGCCACGGAGTTGGTTCAGGACCTACTGGGGGCCTTCTGGGAGCCAGTGTCTTCCACCCGTGCCCTCCACATGCTGGGCAGTTGCCCGTAGACCTGGGCAGACAGGCACCCCTGCCCCCTGGTCACAGGCCCTCGACTGGTGGCTTCTGTAGTGCGCTTTGGCGGCTGGTTCGTAAAGGTGGGGAGGGGGAGGGAGAAGAGAGACAGCTGGGCCTCACCCGTCAGCTGCTGCTCCCCTGAGTCAGCTGCTCTCCCGAGCCTCGCTCCCCACAGCGCTGGGGTCTCTGTTCTCCACGGGGACAGCTTCCACTAGACTCATGGTGCTTTGAAGAAGTCATTCTGCATCACAACTTGTGGTAGGAGATGGCCGTGAAGCCCTGGGCAGTGCCAAGTCTGGAGCAGCGAGGTGGGGGGCAATTCTGCTCTCAGTCCCCATCGGAACACCCTGCTCCTGACAGCCCTGTGCCCCGGACCCTCCTTCTCTCCATTTCTCCCTCTCTCTCCCTTTCTGCTTCCACTTCTCTCCTTCTCAAGTTTCCCAGGCAAAATCTGTTCCTGCCCTTCCTGGGCATAACTGAAGTAAGGGGGAGTCATGGCCGAGCCATGGACTGGTGCTTCGTCTTCTGCCGCCTCCTGCACAGGAAGGCTGTAGGAAGGCAGCAGCCTGCATCACCCTCACGTGGAGATGGCGGGGACACACCGTGACATCGGGAGAAGCAAGGAGAACGGCTGGCCTCACGGCTCTTCTTCAGTGCTGGGGACCTATCTATTTCTGAACCTTCTGGACCTGGCACGGTTCTTTCGGAATCGCCCGTTATGTCTTTTACTCTTTTAAAACAATGGGGGAGATACTACAAACTCCCATCGTCGGTGAGACGGTAAGAGCCGTGGCTTCGTTTGCTGCACAGTGGACACACTTGCTGGACTGGGGTGTGGCTCCCAGCAGAGCATGTGCCCAGTGTGTGCAAGGCCCTAGCTTCCATCTCAGCTGCAGGGGGACAAAAGACAAAAACAGGAGGGAGACAAGTACAGCCAACTGTGTGTCAGGGTGCTTAGTTGGGGGACAGTGTCCTCCCCACAGTACACTTTAAAATCGGGTTGGTCTGCTTTTATTTGACCTTCCCTTTCACCATCCGGGTCCCGTGCTGTGGTCTGTGCTTCCAGTCACCTCTGACGCCTCTATTATCAGGGTGGCTGGACGAGGAGCATTCAAACTGAGAAATACCAGAGGCTTTTTCTAAATGAATCAGTTACTTTCTTCCAGCACCATTGAGGTATAATGACGAAATTGCCATCATTTTCTTCTGTTGGTTTTCCATTTTCACACTGATTGATTTTAAAGTCTAGACACAGAGAAATACAGACGTGATATGTGCATAAAATAAAGACAAAGCACACTGAGCACCACGTTCCCACACAGCGTGAGAAGAACCCCAGCCACTCCACACCGTCCGCTTGTCCCTCTGCTCCATCGATTCTCCTCCCGGCAACTGGCCTAAATTCGGGTTTTCCACCTGTTTTTCTCTTTGTGTTTGAAAATGTCTCAATTATTAAGACATATCATCTGGTGCTCCGAGTGTTAATACCTTATATAAATGGCGTGAACTGAGCACAGTGGCACACCCTGCCATCCCAGTGGCGCAGGTTGAGATGGAGGATCGCAAGTTCAAAGGCAGCATCAGGAACTTAGTGAGGCTCTTAGCAACTTAACCACACCTGCCTTAAAATAAAAAATAAAAAGGGCTGGGGTGGCTCACTGATTAAGGGCCCCGGGGTTCAGGCCCTGGGGCGAAGCTAGCCAAGCTGCAGCACTGTCCCCAGGGTGGGGTGGCTCGCAGGTGACCAGAGATAGGCTGCCCAACGGCTGCCCTGGGCTGGCTTTGCTGAGCCGGCGCTCTCTGCTCGGTGGCCATCCCATTTCGGTGGCCCTCCCTCCTTGGTTTCTCTGAAGAAAAGACAT
>KZ295547.1:203345-218130 GCA_002406435.1 Spermophilus dauricus
CTCCTGGGTGTCCCTCCCTCTTTGGTGGCCCTCCCTCCTGGGCGGCCCTCCCTCCTGGGCGGCCCTCCCTCCTGGGTGTCCCTCCCTCCTGGGTGTCCCTCCCTCCTGGGTGGCCCTCCCTCCTGGGTGGCCCTTCCTCCTGGGTGGCCCTTCCTCCTGGGTGGCCCTCCCTCCTTGGTGGCCCTCCCCCTGGGTGGCCCTCACTCCTTGGTGGCCCTCCTCCTTGGTGGCCCTCCCTCCTTAGTCCCCTTTCCTCCTGGGTGGCCCTCCCTCCAGAGTGGCCCTCCCTCCTTGGTGGCCCTCCCTCCTCCGGTGCACGCTGCTCTTTCCAGGTGTGTTTCCGTGAACCGTGTCCTACAGTCCTGCAGAGGCACATGTGTGTGCGGTGGGTCTGGGGTCCGCCCCTGGAAGACGGTTGGGAGAGGGAGCTAGTGCTGTCTCCAGCGCCCTCTGGGCACTGGCTGCCCCCCCCACAGGAGCACCTGCTGGGCCAGCCTCTTCCCCCAGGGTCCCAGCATTGCAGTCACCATGGGCTTGTCCAGCGGGCGGATGCCAGGCAGCCTCACTGGGTTCTGATTTCCATCTCCACGACGTCTCACTGCAAACGTCCGCAGGTGTTTACAGGCTCCTCTGTGCTCACCTCTCTACGTCCACATGGAGCTTTGGGGAAACTTTGGCACTGGCTTGTCGGGCTCTGGTTGGAACAACCCACACACGATGGATTCCAACCTGAGAGCATCGTGGGGCCCGTGCCAGCTGCCGCTTCAGGCCTTGCTGTCTCACTCACTCTGTGGTGTCCCCCAGCACACGTGAGCTGCTCCTTCCACAGCAGCGGGTCACACCAGGATCTTCTCAATGACCACATCCTGTTAATAAGCCATTCCTTTCCCAGGGCCATCAGCATGATCCCAAACAACTCGCAATAGCCGTCTTCTGCTTTCCTTCCCTCGATGTCCCCCAGGGACAGCCAATGGCTTCAGCAATAGTTGCTGAAGTCCGTCCTTCCCTCTTGATCTACAAAGTGGATTCTGTCTTGAGTTAAGCTTCCTGGACTCTGTTTCTGAGCTTTATTGTCTTTCTTGAGTTGACTTCTTCCCTGCACCAAAGCTTGCTGTCTTCATTCCTCTAGGATATTCTTGTCCATCTTTGGTTTATTTACTCCTAGGTTTTGCTTTGATTTTGACTTTTAGAAATGGCAGGTGTGACCATTGTTCATGCATGGGGTACAACTTTGTGCTTGACCCTCTCCACTGATTTTCTGTCTAGCAAACATACTGTCTTATTAAAGTTTCGGACTCTTTGGGGTTTTCTATGTGGACAATGGTTATAATGCCTTATTTTTTTTTTAATCTTATTTACAGACTTAAGAAACTTCTTGTTTCACTGGCCAGACTCTCCAGGGAAATCCTGAGTGGAAACTCAGCCATGCTCACCGCAAACTCAGCCCTTGTGACGTTTCTCTGAAGGGGGATTCAGGTTTTTGAGATGTGCCTTATCGGGTTGAGAACACTGGTTACTTGGAGTTGCATGAAATGTGTTGTCTTAACCAGGACCCTTTTGAGATCAAAAGAGGTCCTATCATTATACAAATTCACCATATCTGATTATACACAGGCGTTTCTTGACTTTCAAGTCTGTGAGACTTTATGTGATAAGATTTCAAACAGAGCTTCAGCTAGGGCAGTCCTGAGTAGGCCTAGTTCAGGGCTGTAGTTATATCTAGGCTTGATTCATTGTGGATAATCCCATCTTGAATGCATGTCAAGCACAACTGAGTTCACCAAACCCTCGTGGAGTCGATCATGGCCTCTTCTCCCGCAGCGGCTTCTGTGGTCGGTTGGTCGCTGGTCTCCTGGCCTGCAGGCCTGTGCAGTCAGAGCACACCTCCCTCCTGGGCGTGTCCCCTTGCGGGTCCTCAGTCCGGAAGACCTGGGCCGTGACTCGAGCGCCCGTGTTGATGTGCTTTCTCCAGACAGGTCTCTGCACTGCTGCTCTTAAGTCTGTCGAAACGGGGTCCGTCCTTCCTCTGGATTCTACTCGGATTTAGGATGAATTAGTCCTTCCTTGAATGCTTTCTTTCATTTTTTAGTACATTTATTGGAAGTGGCATTTTGTTCTTGAAAGATTACTCCACTACTGATCACAGTTCTGCTTTTTAGTAAGGTTTTATTTTTGTATTTTATTGTCGCTCTGTTTTCAAGTTTAATGTAATGAAAATGTTCTTAATGTTAGTCTATAGTACTAGTCTTTGTTTTTAAAATCTTAATTTTTTCATGCTATTTATATGTTCTTCTCAGTTAATTTCACTTATTGTTTTAAAGCAATTTATTAGTTTTTTTCAAAGAATTACATTTTGCTTCGTTTATCCTCTCCATTATAAGAATTATTTCCCTTATTACTTTCTGTGCTTCTGTTGACAATTGTCTTTTATTTCTTTAGGAATAGTCTAGGTGTATTGCACATTGATATTTAGCATTTTGTATTTTCTATGGAAACCTTTAAGCATTTTAAAATATTTTTTGGTTAAATACCCATTTTCTGATGTATACATTATGACTTTTTCAATGTTCAAATATATTCATTTCCTTTTAAAATTTCTTCTTCAACTCATGAGCTACCTTAATCTTCAGTTTTATAAGACTGTAAGTGGTAAGACTTCAAGCAGTCCTGTTTGGGCCAGAGAATGTCGGTGGGACACTCCTCGACCCCTGGAGACCGGAGCTGAGCTGGGTGTGCCAGGCATCTCTTGGCTGACCCAGGCGAGCTCGGCCGGCTCTGGTGTTCCAAGCCGGTCCTTGCTCTCCGGGCGTCCTGGATTTCTGCTGTGCTGTAGTTGTGGCCCCAGGACCTGCTGTTAACAGGTTTCCTAGTCCTCGTCCGTCAGGGGTGGTGTTAATACGCCCCGCGGCGTCTGGCGGTTCCCGTGTGTGCAGGCAACTCTTCCTTTCTGCTGTACACAATTTGAGTCCGTCTTCAACATAGTAAATTTCTGACAGCGTCAGCATTCTCCAGCGACACGCTTTCTTTGGAGTCAGGTGTCTGACCACTAGCAGTCGCTGCTTATCCTCACTGTTTGTCATCACCTTTCTTCCAGGGTCCCGCATCACTGCGTAGCAGAGGCTGTGAGCCTCCCTGACTTCAGCTGGAGGGCAGAGGCTCACCGTCCAGCAGACGCTGGCTGGGGGGGCTCTGCCAGGAATCTCCCTCTAACTGCAAGGTCTGCTTTGCCAGGACCATGCCCCTACCAGGGAGCTGGCCAGGCTCACCAAGTGGTCAGTACAGGGGTGAGATCTGGTGCCCTTCAATTCAGGACCAGCTGGAAAAGCCACCTTGTCCCCAGAAACTCAGCAGAGGAGCAAGGCCTCTGGGCCTGACCGGTGCCGGCTCCTTGGTTGCAGCGCCGGCCTCGTCTCCTCACCCAGTGCCGCTCTGCCAGGCCCGCCAACCTCCTCAAGCACGTTGCCGTCTCAGAGCCGAATTCTCATGAAAATTGCATAAGGATCCACATCTTCAGGGCTGTTTTGACAGGTTTTCAAAATGTCCTGTGTGACCACCTTTGTCTTCAAATGCATAGTAGCCTGCCGTGTGCTGACGGTACCTTGTGATGTTCAGTCGGGGCTCTCGGCTCACTGCTGGTCCTTCCCACACACCTTCTTTCCCTTCTTTGCCTCTGAGCATATTTCCCTTTGATCTCCCCTGCGCAGTTCAGGGGCGATGACGGCTCCAGCCCAACCATCTCCGGGGTTGTCCCACCTGGTGACGCTCTAGTGTTGAGAGAGGGAGAGAAGGAAGGACTCACGGGGGACTTGCTCGTGATCTCAGCAGACGAGGTGCCTCTGGACGGCCCATCTGCAGGCTGGAGAACGGGAGGCCGGAAGCGCAGCTCAGCCCACGTCCAGAGGCCTGGGAACCAGGGAAGACAACGAGCTGTCCGGCGGGGGCTCCGGTCTCAGACCCTGGGCCACAGTGCCAGCGAGGCCAGAGGCCAGAGAGGCTGGAGTTCTGATGTCCACCGCAGGAGAGGAGAGTGCCCTGGCTCTGAAAGAGACCAGAGTCTGCCCTCCTGGGCCGGGGTCTGGATCAGGTCACGCGAGGTCCCGGTTCAGTCCCCTGTCCCAGTGACCTCACACTGATGAATCCACACGTCAACAAAGCAGGGATTCGGCCTTCACCTGCCTTTTGTTCTGGTGGGCCCTACCTACTGGATGGTCTGCCCACGTCCTGGGTGGACCTTCCCCCTGGCCCGGTCACTGGCCCACAGGCCAGGCCCATCCAGAAGCATCCTCAGGGAGACACCTGGCAGCCCAGGCTAATCTGGCGCCACACCTCCTGGAGCCCTTCCAGAGAAGAGGGCGGCTCAGAGCCAAGACAGGGAGCACGGCTGACCGGGTGACCAAGGGGAAGCACTCTCCTGCCAGTTCCCTGGGTGCCCCAATCCAGTCTCTTGGACACTCAGACCCAACCCTCCAGCATTCAGTGCACGGATGTTCACAGTCACGTGGCGTGTTTGGGCAAGTTCCGCACTGAGGTCCCTCACCCGTGCCCAGTGCTGCCCCTCCCAGGACGACCACCCTCTCCTGTCCTGTCCCCAGGAGCGTCACCTGCCTTGTCTGGCCAGCTGTGTTCCCCTGGGCAACAGGCTAGGTGCTTCAATCGCTCTGTGCCTTGCGATGTCTCATCCTGCCTCACGCTCCTCTGGTCCTGGCAGATTCTTCTGGAATCATTTACATGTTAACAGCAGCCTTCATCTTTATTGTTACAATCACTGACAATTTCAAACACTTAAATGTCAGATGCAAGATATCATGTGAAAACACCTCTGCACTCTCCCCAGGCCGGCACCACCTGTCCGTGAACCCACTCCAGGCCATCAGAGCTCTTGGTTTGGGCCCCCACAGTGTGCAGAGTAGACCTAGTGGCTTCGAACCAGGGCTTCTCCACCACAGATCCTGGGAAGCAGCCCACTGCAGAGGTGTGCTGCGTCGCAGCTTTCTGCCACTGTAACAGAACACCCGAGATGATCGACCTAAAGTGAAGAAAGGTCCACCTGGCTCAGTTTCAGACTTCCAGTCCCCGGCCCATCCTTTGGGCCAGAGGCCAGGCAGAACATCCCGGCAAGGACTCGTGGGGAGTACCACTGCTCACCTCGTGACGCCAGGCAGCTCAGAGACAGGACCGGCCGGGTCCAAGGACCCCTGGGGTGTTCCCTGTGGCCTCGCCTTCTGAGGGTTCACCCCGAGGACCAAGCCCTCAACTCATGGCCTTCGGGACACTCCCAAGTCACGAAGGTGGCCAGGTTCTAAGAGGCAGGTCAGCCGGAGGAGTGAGCGGAGCAGGAGGCAGACGTGGAGATCCAAAGAGCAAGCACAGCGTTGTGCCTTTAATGGTGTCATCAGTGGGGAATTTAGTCAGGGTATTGCCAGAAACAGAAAACGTGCGTGTGTGTGTGTGTCTGTGTGTGTCTGTGTGTATGTCTGTGTGTGTGTGAATCTGCGTGTGTCTGTGTGTGTGTGTCTGTGTGTGTATCTGTCTGTGTGTCCTGTGTGTCTGTCTGTGTGTCCTGTGTGTCTGTGTGTCTCTGTGTGTCTGTGTGTGTGTGTGTGTCTGTGTGTGTCTGTATGTCTGTGTGTGTGTGAATCTGCATGTGTCTGTGTGTGTGTGTCTGTGTGTGTCTGTGTGTGTATCTGTCTGTGTGTCCTGTGTGTCTGTCTGTGTGTGTGTGTCTGTCTGTGTGTCCCGTGTGTCTGTGTGTCTCTGTGTGTCTGTGTGTGTGTGTCTGTGTGTGTCTGTGTGTATGTCTGTGTGTGTGTGTGAATCTGCGTGTGTCTGTGTGTGTGTGTCCGTCTGTGTGTCCTGTGTGTCTGTGTGTCCTGTGTGTCTGTGTGTCTCTGTGTGTCTGTGTGTGTGTGTGTCTGTGTGTGTATCTGTCTGTGTGTCCTGTGTGTCTGTCTGTGTCTGTGTGTCTGTCTGTGTGTCCTGTGTGTCTGTGTGTCTCTGTGTGTCTGTGTGTGTGTGTCTGTGTGTGTGTGTGTGTATGTCTGTGTGTGTGTGTGAATCTGCGTGTGTCTGTGTGTGTGTGTCCGTCTGTGTGTCCTGTGTGTCTGTGTGTCCTGTGTGTCTGTGTGTCTCTGTGTGTCTGTGTGTGTGTGTGTCTGTGTGTGTATCTGTCTGTGTGTCCTGTGTGTCTGTCTGTGTCTGTGTGTCTGTCTGTGTGTCCTGTGTGTCTGTGTGTCCTGTGTGTCTGTGTGTCTGTCTGTCTGTGTGTGTGTGTCTGTGTGTCCTGTGTGTCTGTCTGTGTGTCCCGTGTGTCTGTGTGTCCCGTGTGTCTGTGTGTCCTGTGTGTCTGTGTGTGTGTCCCGTGTGTCCTGTGTGTCTGTGTGTCCCGTGTGTCTGTGTGTCCCGTGTATCTGTGTGTCCTGTGTGTCTGTGTGTGTGTCCCGTGTGTCCTGTGTGTCTGTGTGTCCCGTGTGTCTGTGTGTCCTGTGTGTATGTCTGTGTGTGTGTCTGTGTGTGTTCCCACCTGGGATCTAGTCCAGCGTGCCCTGGGAGACCCATGTCCTATTGAGCCCACGGTCCTCTCCTGCTGCAGTCCACACTGGTGGCCCGCTTCACTGTTGACCACGTGGTGAACCATCATGTTCACCTGCTCGGTGACGCTACATTTCCTCCTCTGTCAGCCTGAAGAGGAGGAAGGCAGGGAACACGAGGCCAGTTGCAAGGAAAGCAGACTCTAAAATAAATCCAGGGAAGAGAGACGGCCGTGAGGTATCCAGCGAGAGTCTCGAGTGCTGGTGTCTGATACTGGAGGAACCTATAGGATCACTGTGATATTCTTTAAAATCTCAACATGATGAAATCCAGACCCTTTACTTCTGCACAAGTTATTTAACTGAGGATAGAGGAAGAGCGATTCGGGAGGTTGACGCCAACTGTAAACCTGTGACCAGGGAGAGAGTAAAAGTGAACAGGGGACCATGGGAACCGCGGCAGAGGGCTGAGGATGCGAGGGTCTGGTGTCCACCAACACGTACCACAGACGCGTAGGACGCTGGGATGGTCAGGGATGTCTGGCGTCACAGGCCCTGAGAGGCAGGAAGTGGAAAGAGCGAAAGAGCGGTGGTCAGGCCCCAGAGGGAGCCTCGCTCTGCATGGTCAGCATCAGGGCAGACAGAGCTGGACCAGAGAGTCAGAGCAAGAGAGCCCAGGACCCGTGTCACACCAGGCGCAGGAGCAGTGGACCTGATGACCAGGTCACTTCTAAAAGGCTTCGAGCAGTTACGTGCCTAAGCAGGACCCTTGGGGTCCCAGTGTTTTTAAGTGAGCACACAGCGTGCGGTCAGTGTCCATGCTAGTCCTCCAGAAGGCCATTGGCCAACGGGATGCCAAGGAGACCTTTTGGTCCAACAGGAGCATCCTGTGTGCAAACGTCTGCAGATGCACACACGTCCCGTGGCTTCAGCACAGACCTCCCTGCTGGCCACACATGATGGATAGTCCACTTGTCAGTGGCCAAATCGGTCACTGTTATTTCCATGGGATAGTGGACATCCTCTTTACCTGAGAGCAGTTCACCAGAGACAGAAAATAGAAACCACAGAGACATCCTTTTAGGTAGAAGATTCGGCCTAGTTGCCAGATAAACATAATCATGAAGCACAAAGGTCAGAGATTTGTTTTAGTGAGACCTGCTGTCAAAATCCCACTCTCACTTCTTAATTCAATGCTTAACTTGTGAGTATAAAAAACAAAATGCCGCAGTCTGGCTGGGCACAAGATCACAAGCCACCACACAGCTTTGTCGATTCAAACAGCAATTCTTTATTCCCGAACTCACACTGGCCTCCAAACACGTTCTGGGGCAATCCCAGTTCTGCTGCCGCCCAATTCACCTACTCCACGAGGCTTTCTTTTCCAATACTTTCTGAATCTCACGAGAACTCAACGGGAACTCAGGCAGCAGGAACGCCCTATTCCCAGCAGCAATAATCTTCAACCTGGAACTTCCCTAAACCCATATTGTCTTAAACCAGGAACGCCTTAAACTTGTCTTAAACTGGGAACGCCCTAAACCCAAGGAGCGGGATACTTCCTCAAACCTGCAGGATACACCCTAATCCTGGATCCACCCTGGTCCTTGAGCAGGGTCACCTTTCTCAAACACACATGCAATGTCACAGCGAATTTCCAAGGCAAGTCCATTTAACATGGGGTACGCTGGCAAGGAAATTTCGATGCGTCATTCCTACTTGGCAATGGCCCTCAGCATCTCCCCCCTTCTGATTAATAATGCAAAGTGGGATTTACTTTTCCCACATGTTAAAATTTATGATTGAAGCAGAATTTGTCTGTACTTAAATCATTTCATTGATTTCACAGTAAATATAAAATTACTGTTGAAAAGGAATGTCAGCCAGCGACTAGAACATAAATACGTGCAATGAGCAGTGTGTGCTTCAGACCTTGGCATAGAATGACCCTACTGGGACACATGTCTGTCAATTAGCTTAGAAACATAAAGATGATTAGCAGATAAAGTCTCTAGCAGAATCCCCAATTCAGAGAGCATGTGCATACAGACATAGGAGAGAATCATAATTTCATGGATATATAATTAATTCTAACAAATTACGTTTAATTTAGTCAAAGCCTCAACCCTGTCGGGAACAATGTCTCAGGATTCCTTTCCAGGATTGCTTCCTGCGGGGCTGGGTGTGGCCTCCCAGGCTTGAGGCTGGCACGCGTGTTTGCAGGCATGGCTTTGCGTGGACATGATTTTGATCTTATGGAAGGGTCAAGGAATAATTGCTGGACTGTGTTTCAGGTCCAGCTGCTGTCCACTTACACGGGATCGTCCTGATCTGCCCATGGGAAACTGAAAGCACCAAAGCACCGTGAGTCAAAATGCATTTGAATACCTCACCTACCACCCCGCTTAGCCCAGCTGTCCCGAGACACGCACAGCGCTTACGCTGGCCTGCGGTCCAGCACAGCCATCCACAGCCTGCTTCGTACGGCTGTGTTGAAGGTCTCCTGCCAGGAAGCCTGGCAGCACCGCCCTGCAGGGGACCCTGCGACTACAGGAGCTGCTGCCCCAGAGCCAGCCAAGTACTGAGCTTTTTCTTGGGAAGTTCTTTGACATATTGATTTAAGATATTGTTCTCCTTCGTATGTGTCCGGAATTAAAAGTCATTCTTTTTGATCTTGGCTCGGAATTTACTCAGAACAATGAGACTAAATGGATATTGAATTCTTCTGGGGGGCTGCTCCTGCACCTCCTGGTCAGGACGCGTGGGAAGCCAGCTGCTGCGAGCCCCGGTGCCCGTCACAGTGCCCCAGGGTGTCAGGGCACCTCCTGTGCTTCTGTACTCAGAGGACTTCCCAAGCTCATTTTCCATTTACACGGCTGCACCCACAAAGCGTCCTTGAAGTCCTTTCTGTCCTCAGGTAGGTGACTGTGATCTCAGTCCCGACTGGTGTGAGCCTGGGGGGTGAGTCCTCAGGTGACGGTGGAACCCAGAGCAGGTGTCTCGCAGGCAGTGGCCTTCCACCCCTGGGCAGCAAGACACAGGGGAGGAGCCGGAGGAACCAGCACAGAGCAGCTTGGGCAGCAGGAGTCTCCGCAGGGCCTCAGAGGGCAGAGGGAGGCCGTTTCAGTTCCCCGTGGGCTGGCCCCTTTGTCTGGCTTTCCATCTGTGCCACCAGTTCTTTTTTTGTTGGGGGGGGATGGCATCTATATCCAAGGTCTTCCTCGGAAACCTGGGGCAGCGTCTTTGGGGTCAGGCAGGGGAACAGCACAGGGGTGCACCAGGAGTGTGCTGGGTCTTTCCAGAGCAGCCTGGCTACGGTGCTTTCAACTCTCTGCAGGGACGCTCAAGGCCCTTCCCTCTCTCAAGTCTCACCATTCCACAGCTGGAACTCATTGGGGCACCTACAGGGGCGGGCAGTCGTGGTGTGCAGTCACACGAGTGAGATTTCCCGAGGCAGCTGAGTCAATGGAAGAGAATGACCTGAGAGACTCCACTCAAAAACAGTTTCATTTATTCTTAAATTTCTAAAATACTTAGGCAACATATTTATATGTTCATCTAATATTTTATACATGCCAAAAGGAGAGCAGATCAAACCATGTTTTTCATTAAAAAATAAATGCAAAGAGAGACTCAGACAAGCCTCGTGTACAAACACCCATCTTGTTGCCATTAAGCTCACATTGCCCGCGCCCCCAGCGCCCCTCAGGCTCTGCTCCCTCCTGCTCCGACTGTTGACTCACTGATGGTTTTGAGGAGGCTTTGTGCCCTGCACCCTGACGATTCACTGAATTAAAAGATGAAGAGGAAAGGCCGTGCTTGAGTAAGCCAGGAGCATCACGGTCAGGTTCAGCCTTCGGGCCTCACAGACCGAGCAGAATGGTCTTAGGGATGGTGCTCAGCCCCACACTCCTGCTTCTCCTCCTCTGGCCTCCAGGGACCTCAGATCAACTTTACTTCTCTAATGGGGATCGCACAGCTCACAAAATTGTACAGATTTTAGGCGATCAAATCAACAAATGCTGTTATAGGGATCCTAAGGCAAGGTGCCAGCCAGATGAAACTGCTCTGAAGGAGAAGATTGAGCTTCCAGTGCAAGAGCCTCAAACCCTTCAGTGTGAGCCGCGCTATACTGAGGGAGTGCAGTGAATCCCGTCACCACAGCCAGGACACCTGGGAGAACATCAGGCAAGCCCAGAAAACCTGCCTGGACTCAGAGCTGATCTCAGGGCTCTCCTCCTCAACACACCATGATGTTCTGATGAGAGGAAAGGCACAGCCAAGACTGGACGTTCAGGTTCAGAACGGGGAAATTCAAGGAATGTGCAACATTAATGTTTAAACCGTATTTGATCCAGTTTTTCACACGACATCGTACACACACTTTCTACACTGCTTCTCAAGCCTGTGCAAACTTGTCTGAATGAATGTAGGTCTTGACTTTTTGGTTTGCTCCAAACATAATGCACACAGGGTTTAGATCATCTAATTTTTATCATATGTTTCTATTTTATAAGAAATGACAAAAATTCCAGTTGGAAAAACGAATAGGATGGTGTTAGGTCCGTAAAGTCCTTCCAGAGCAAGACTTTATTCAAGCCGCAAACATAAAGGTTATTTTTTTTTCTTTTTTCTTTTTTCTTTTTGCTAAACATAATCAATGGGATGGTTTCCTTTCTTTGTTTAAATTGCTCTGATTTTTATTAAGTCCCATGAGCTCAAGTGCTGAAGCTTTTAACCCTGAGGCTGAGCAATTCTGCCGAGCCCTGAGGCTCTCGGTGACACGAAGTCTAACTCAACACACCATTTAAAAACAGTGACCATCAGGCATGTGGAGCATCGCACTTTGTTTCCTGCATGAAAACAAACTCACGCATCGACTAGAATCACCCCCCCATAGCCACCCTGGGGGTCTGCATGGGACGCTGGGCTCCAGCCTGCAGGAAAGGACTTTTCTTGGCAGTAATGGCAAAACGGAGAGCCATGGCAGGGTGGGAAGATCTCGGAGTCACCCGAGGACCTGACACCTGAAGGGCACATTGTATTAAGTTATTCTGCACATTTGGATGTGGGTTTGTTTTTTTGCCATTTTGGTTTGCTTAAATCATATCCTTTTCTGTGAATTTCTTATTTATGACAATTTTTAATGTAGATTTATTATTTTAATGATTGCTCTATACTATTAGAACGCTGCCTAGTTATATCTAGTTTATGATGCTCAAGATATTCTTTGTTATTTATGAGATAAAATTTGATTAATTTACTGAGCTTTTTCTTGGGAAGTTCTTTGACATATTGATTTAAGATATTGTTCTCCTTCGTATGTGTCCGGAATTAAAAGTCATTCTTTTTGATCTTGGCTCGGAATTTACTCAGAACAATGAGACTAAATGGATATTGAATTCTTCTGTGTCGATAGCCGCTCTGTCTCAGCGTGATTCTTAAGTGACCCTTTGTGACCCTCCGGAGCCCTTTTGGGTGAAGCCTCTGGGTGAAGACCTACTTATGTTCCTGGGTGTTTGTGTTCTGAGTGGAGTGAGGCTTAAAATCACTATCCCAGGTACTGTCACGGTCCTGGAGTCCACAGAGACCCTGGTGAGGGAACTCAAAGTCCTCGTTCCTCCTGGATGCAGGTGGAGGTGTGAAGAAGGCTCCTGCTGGGTGGCCTTGGGCAGCATCCCTTCACCAGCTCCGGCAGGCTGAGGCTGGTCCGGGCGGCCCGAGCCCCCAGTCAGCAGACAGGAGGGCGGAGCTGGACAGCGGCTCTGGAGAGCTCCCAAGGCCTCTTCCCCCCTGGCCCCAGGGCACCACGCTGACTGCTGGAAGCCACTGGCCCTGGTGCAGGGCCTATGCCATGGGCGTCTCCAGGGCCTCCTGTTTCTTTCTGTTTTGCTTCGTTGAGGAGACCGGGAGCTGATCTAGCCGCACACCCTGAGGACAGGTGCTAGGAGTGGGGAGGGGTGGTCAGCGATGGGGGTGGGGTCCATGGTACGCTTTTAAATCCAGATTCAGGAAAGAACGTGACCATGGAATGAGAGAGGACTCCTCCCCCAAACAAAGGTGGATCTGGCCGTCAGGACCCCAGCTTGCACGTGTCGGGAGCAGAACAGGTGGGTGGAGGGAGGGTGGAGGGCAGGGGAGAGGACTCGGTCAGAGCCTGGGGTCACTGTAGACCTGGGTCTCCTCTTGCATAAGGATGAAGCTTGCAGCTGGGCCCCCAGTGACACCTGACCTCTGCCCACCCACACCCACACCCACGCCCACTGAATCAGGACAGGGCTGGGGACCAAGTGATGCAGCGTGCACTTGAAGGTTGGGTCACAGCAGCTCTGCGGTTGCAGTGTGTGGTGGCTCTGCAGGAGGCTAGTCACCGGGTCTGCCCTGTGGAGACGTCCTTGTGGGGGCACAATGGGACTTGCAGGGACCCATGTGGCAGCATGTCTTCAGCCTGTCCAGCTGTTGGGGACCTGCAGCCTGGCTAGCTTCTGATGGCCACTTCCAGAGAGACCCTGAGCCGGAATCCTCAAGCCTGCAGCCAGCTGCCTCCAAGCTCCTCACCTCCCCAAACCACGTGGAGAGCAGACTGCGCTTGCTGTTCGCACCGCGGAGCTCGGGCCACCTGGTGTTTCAGAAGCACATGCTCATCTCAGGTGCAGCAGCTGCAGGGTCTGCAAGGTCAGGGTGCTCACCAGTCTGTGCACAGCATACACAGCAGCCCCAGGGAGACCCAAAGGAGACGTGCAGAGGAGCCGGGGCAGCGGCTGCTCCCAGTGAGTTGGTGAGAGCTCAGTCTTCCGCTCCAGTGTCACATGCTCAGGACAGCGTGTGGGCACAGCCTGGGAGCAGACCACAGGGTGCTCACGAGCCCTTCTGCAGTCCCACCAGAGAAGGGCCTCAGTCCCAGCAAGGGCCAGCAGTGTTCTGGGAAGCCACCTCTGCTCAGCGTGGTCAGCGTCCTGCGTGCCATCTAGGGCAGGGGGTGGAAGAAGATGTGCGTCAGGGACACCACAAGCGCTGGTCAGGCCCTTGGGACAGGAACCACTCATCCGATCCTTTGACCACTGTGCTCTTTCAAACCAGCACTGACTAAGCCTTTGGACTTGCAGGATCACAGAGGGCCGAGGACCCAAGCCTCAGCAGCTCAGCTGTAAAGTGTGAACCGACTGAGGGTGGAGGGTTCGGAGAAGGCATGACCTGCTGTGCTTTATTGGTTGTTCCATGAAATAAAATAGAGCATGACCCTCGTTCCCCGTGTCAGGGATGGGATGCACATGTGTGTGCTTCCCAGAGCAGGATGCCAAGTTAATGGGCACCAGCTTGCGGGGACAGCAAGATTGCGCCAGCAGCAGGTCCCGTGCCTTTGGGGGCTCCCCAGCTGCAGCACCACGGGGGGGGGGGGGGGCCCAGCGTACTCTAAGGACAAAGGCTAAGGACAAAGGTTTGTGAAAGGGCATTTCTTGACATGAGGTCAACATCAGGCAAAACTGAATTTTCATTTTTAAAATGTTCTTTTAGGGAAAAACTGATAAGAGGCTTTTAAAATCTACAAAGAAATGGAGAAGTGCAGGTGGCCTCCTCATCAGGTGCCCACGAGTCTATTGAACCTGCACACAGATCCCTGGTTTTGCCACTGGGGTGCCAGCTGTGGCTCTGGAATTACCCGGCAGTGGTCGGAGCAGAGAGGGAGGACCCCAGCCTCCTGCCGGGGCACCATTCTCCACTTCAAAGGCCACCAAGTGATGACAGTGAAACGTCTCCTAAGGTCCAGCTGCTCCGTTCTTACCCCAAGCAGAAGGAGCTGGTCTCCCAGAGGGACAAGATGTGGGCAGAGTGTTTTATCGAGTCCTCCTCTGCGGCTGATGCTCCCCAAAGGCTGGTCTCTGGCATGGCTGGATCCAGCCCTGGGTCTGAAGAGGGAACACTTGTCCATTTGCAAGTGGCCATTAACTCTGGAGAGAGAGGTAGAGACCCAGGAGGGGGCAGGTCCATTGGTCCACTGGCTTTCTGTGAGGCGTCAGGGCCCCAGGCACCCTGCAGGGCCACCTGTGGGAGAAGCCACACTCAGTGGTGGCCTTGTCCTCACCACCAGCACTGCGAGCAGCATCCAGGTTCCCGAAGCCACGCAGCGACCTCTGCACGTGGGAAAGCGGCGGCTGTCCCGGTGCTCACAGAGGCAAGCAGAGAGCCGCCCGCCCGGGACTCTGCTCTGGGGCTCCGGTGGGACCCACGACGGGCTCCCGGACGGGTCCACTCTCTGA
>KZ295547.1:223962-236093 GCA_002406435.1 Spermophilus dauricus
ACAGTACCCCTACTCCTGAACCGAGGTGGACCGGCGCTGTTCCTGGCCCACGCCCCACTGGTAGCAAGGCTGACCCAGCAGCAGTGACAGTTCTCGATGATGGCCTTCGCCTGCATCCTGGCTCAGCCCGCCAGGCCCCAGAAGCAGCCACAGTCCTGGAGATCGTGGGAAACCTGAGCTACACCCAGGTTTAATTTCCAGTGTCCCGCAAAGAGTATTCCAAAATTGATTACATCATAAAATGGTAACGAGTCACTGTTCTTCCAGTACACTGTCCTGAGACCCCTCCCCGCCAGCCCACTCCCACTGTGCTGGCCCTGCACGATCACAGCTGGTGAAGGGGGCGATGCTAAAGATCTCAGGTCTCAGTGCTTTCCTCACCTGGGCCAGGAGTGAAAGGAGACGCTGGGATGGAGCTGGTGAAGACCAGGAGTGAGCTCCCCAGGGCGTGCAGAGCAGCGTTTCCTGTGTCCTGTCCCTGTGCCCAGCTGGGAAGGGACCCAGGGCCTGAGCAGAGGTCGCTGCTCCTGCTGCAGAAGTGGGGCAGGAGGCATGGGTCCCCACCACCGTGCTGAGGGGGGACACGTGTGTCTGTCTCGGGAACTGAGTTGCCCCTCCCCAGTCAAAAGCCCGCAGAGAGCCAGAGCAGCAGAATCGACCCAGCAGATGGTTCTGAGCCCACCGAGGAGGACAGCTCACCAGAGCCGTGGGTGGAGACCTCGAAGCAGCTCAGAGCAGCTGGCACGTGGCTGGGCTCATGCTGCCGCACCAGGTCCTCGTGTGTGGAAAGAGGCAGACCTCCTGGCACCCCTCACGCCTGCCCGGCCTCCCTGGCCATGAGTTTAACAGTTAGTGTATGTTTTTTTAGAAAGAGTTCCAGCCTGCCATTATTTACATACTTAAGACTGTTTGATTCCTAAACCACAGCCCAAATATTTTCTTTTAAAATCTCTGTAAGTATCAAGACATCGTCCACAGAAAGCTCAGTGTATTCTCTGTGAAAACAGTTGCATTGAGAACTACCTGCCTTGTTTTCTATAAAAACACCTGAACCATGTCTTGAGGTGAAGTCGTCAGTGCTTTCAGATAGAAAACGCTTTCTGAAGGAGCAGGCCTTGGCACGTTGTTTTAAGAAATACAGCACCTCGGCTGGGCATCTGGAAGTTGGTCTGTGGTGAAGGTATCCGAGCCCTTCCCAGCCCCGTCCTGGGTTAAATGGCCAATCATCCCTCATAGTCCCTTTTACAGCTGTGTTTAGGCTGCCCCGGGCAACAGCAGGAGCCCAGAAACCGCTGCCAAGTTCCCCCAGCTTCTCCCAAGGAACGGGAGGGAAAATGGGGCCTGGTACCAGGCCGGTGCACCCCAGGCTGTCACAGAAGAGCGGCAGAGGGGACGTCCATGCAGCTGCTGGGTCAGGACTCTGGTGCCTCTGATAGAGGCCCACAGCATGCAGGGCCCAGCTCCGTCCTGCTGCATGACCTGCCAGAAGTGGAGCAGACACATGCTCAGGCCCCCGGGATTTGCAGCGGCCAGTGGCAGAAGGGGGGGGGCAGCCGGGCCCACGGGCGGCCAGCAGGCACACAGGGCACTCTGTGCCCAGCACGGCTGGCCTGGCTGCCTGCTAGCTTGCGCAGACTTTAACTTGGCAGCCGAGGCCTGTGACCTGAGTCCCCGCTCCCGCCTCCGCCTCAGTGCTTTTCTCTGCTTGGATGAAACGGTCTTTCTCGGGTAACCTAAGACCCTGGAGGTAAACGTGGGTGTTATTTTTCTCGCTCCTTCACCACATTCAATTTTCTGGGAAAGGCTCATAAAGTAAGATTAAAACTAATCCACACAGAAAACCTTGATTCCTTAATTTTGCTTTCTGGAGACCCTTTCATTTATTTCGCTTTGTTCTAAAACCAAAGGCCTGTGTGGGTTGGATTCTGCAGAACAGCGCCTCGGGACCCAAAACCGTCCCGAGTGGGAACCCAAGTCATGAAAGGCGGAAAGTGCAAGAGCGTGTCGTGTGGCAGAGAGCTGTGCTTGCCTTAAAGGGAGTCTTTACCAGAATATTTCATTTTTAAGGACAAATATAAATGTCAAGGAAAACAAAAAGGTGAAAAGCCATATTCAGGGAGAAGCAGCCTCCTGGCTACGGCTGGTTTGGGGAAGAAAGCACCCCCAGCCCCCACGGTCGACGGCCTCCATGTATCACCAGTCTTCACCGGGCACACGAGCCATCCACAGGCTCCCAACTAGCCGATGAGAACCCAACAGGGATCACAGCAGGGGTGAGCGCTTGTTGGGAGAGGGGCAGAGTTCTGACTGAGGAGTCTGGTGTTTGTCATCAGAAGCTTCTCAGTGCCATGTCCCAAGGTGAAGCTGATGCCATCGGCAGTCTCCCCTCTTGGGAACCCCACCTTGGAACAGATGCCCCTGCCTGGTGCAGGTCCTAGGCAGAAGGTATGTCCTCTGCCCAGCATTTTTAGGCTAGAGGTGCAAAGCAGACCCTTCACCTGGCATCCACGGTGGAAAGGGACTGAAGCAGAGGTCTGGGTTCAGGCTGGGCGTGCGGCTCTCTGACTCAAGGATTCTGCAGGGGCTCCTCCCTCTGTCCCTCCCTGCAGGAAGGGACCATGTGCAGAGGTTGGCGAGGGGCACACCAGCACCCCATGCTGCTGCTCTCTGCACCTGGAAGGGGCTGCCTGTCCTGGAGTATTTTTATGATTCAGCAAATAATTCTCTGGGACATTCATCTGAACAATAATTCTGATGAGACTTCTGCCCTGTCAATAATGGCTCAAGCTTAGGATCATGAGTTTGAGAGTCGTCCATTAGGCCACCCACCAGTTTCTCACTCATTTGCTATACACTTCATGTTTGTTGGACAAGTGCATCTTCTGGACTCTGGCTTCACAATGAATGGAATGGAAGTCAACGCTAAATTCATGAGCAAAGGCATTAGGTATGCACTCGGAAAACACCTGACATTAAACAAGTCGATACGAGTCTGGAGGAATGGTTCTCAGGTGGGAAGTCAGGGAAGTCCTTGTGGAAAAGACAAGACCTGAGGCGAGCCCCTGTAAAGTGTTGTGCATCCGTCTGTGTCATTGCATAATGAATGGCCCCAAATCATCACTAAAGCCACATTTGTCATCTTGCTGTCGGGGGTCAGATATCCATCCAGTGCAGCTGGGCTGTCTGGCCAGGGTCCTTCCAAGGTTTAACCCAAACACGACTGGGCGGGTCTCACTGGAGCCTGGCCTGGGGAGGGTCTCGTTCCAGGCTCCCTCCCCCGCCTGTTGGCGGGATTCACTTCCTCCAGGACAGCGGGTCAGGCATCACCCTCAGCTCCTTGCCCAGGATCTCTCCATAGTGCAGGCCAGAGCGGCTTGTTTCCTGAGCAGGACCAAGTGAGAGGTCTGGAGAGAGCCAGAGGGAAGCCCGGTGCGGGTAAGCTGGGCTCAGGAGCCCCAGTGCACGAGCTCCCGCATTCTGGGCTTTGGAACGGGGGGGGGCATGCCACACTTGGGGATGCAGGGAGGAGCCAGGAGGCAGGGATGCTCAGGGCTGCTGGAGGAGCTGCCTGCTTCCCCATGCAGCCCCTGGGCAGCTGTGGGTGGGATGCACAGTTCAGACCTCCAGCTGGCCTGGGAAGCGCCGGGCAGGCCCGGAGGGAGGGCCTTGGGTCAGCTCGGCTGCAACGAGTGGCAGGAGGGGAGCTTCTGGCTCTGAAGACCCTGGCTGGGCCTTTCTTCGCTGGCAATCCCACTTTTTCATTTGTTTCTATTTCTCTTAAAAACACTTGCCATAAAGTCGTGGTTCGAGATGTACTGGATGCTCAATGTGCACCAAGCGCTCCATGAGTTTTTCATCTACCGGCTTTTAGCTCTGTGCTTTCAGGGGCTGCAGGGAGACATAAAAGGGCTGTTTTTGTTTGCACAAACATTGATAGTAGTTAGTGGACCATCAGTTAAGCTCCACTTTTCTCTCTGGTTTACAGTTCTATGACTCTCAGAACTCGAATGGATCTGTGCACCCATGACTGCAGTTGGGGCCCAAGGCACCGCTTCACCTTCCTCCTACAAGAAGTAGCTTCAGCCGTAGGCCATTCAGCCGTCACGAGGGCATGAGACTGGGGGACACGGAGGTGTGGAAGCTCCCACACGGGCCCGGCAGAGACCCCCGAGGACATGTGAGCAGGTGAAGAGCGTGGGGAAGAGCATGGCGAGCCACGAAGAGGAACAAGATCCTGTTATTCCAGGACTTTTGTCCATGAATTCGTCCGGACAGAAGAGTAGGTGCTGCCTGCCCTCTCAGACTGGAGGCCGGGGACGGCGACCTGAACAGAGTGGGATTGGGAGAGGGCAGGGCGGGCAGTGGGCAGCAGGCTCCCAGCACAGTGAGCCGGCACTGGGTGGGGGCACTGCAGTTCGCGATGGCCCCTGTGTTCCTCACGGAGAGCTGCGGGCTCAGAGCTCAGTCTCCAAACACGTGGAGACGACAAGCATTGTAAATGCCGCTCACCCGGACATGCCCCACCACACCTCCTCAGCATGCAGACTGCTAGGGACGCCCAGCTCTACCCAACAAGAGCGTGGGCCTTCAGTGTGGGGCACAGTACGACAGAGGAGGTGTGTGGTCCATGGATCAACTTCTGGTCTAAACTAATTTGCCGACCATCTAGACCTTGGAGACACAGTCCCCTTCACACCGGAGTGCCACATGGCTGGCAGTACCAAGGTAATGCCCGGTTTCATGGTTGTATTTTATTTTTTATCAGTTTCTCTATTTCTGCAACTACAGAAAGTCTTCTGACTTTGGTCAGGGGAAGGTGCCCCTTTTGAGACACAGATTCGGGGACACTGTGGGCCAGGAGCAGCCCACAGAGAGTGTGGTGTGGGGCACAGTCTCCACCCCCCTCTCAGCATATGTGTGTGAACATGTGTGGAGAGCTGTGTGCGAGCACGTGTGGCCCTGTGTGCTTCCCCGGGGGCCCTCTTCTGAGCAGGTGGCCATTCTACCAGGTCCCTTCCTTCCCCACAGGACCCTTCCCATGAACTGGGCCTCACACCTCTCCTGTTCCTCACATCAGCTCTGTCCACTCTTGCTGCCCACCCGGGCCAAGGAGCAGCACACCCAGTGTGGAGGACCTGGCATGAGGGCCTGGGTCTGAGGGGTCAGAGCTCTCACTGGGGAGCAGAGCTGGACCCTAGGGAACTAGCTCATCGAGGGGGCTGTGGACAGGGAGGGGACTCTCTTAGCCCACAGGCCTGGACAGGGTGCTGAGCAGAAGCTGTGGACCACCGTCCCCTGGGGCCCCTTGGCACCGTCCCCAGGAGCGGATGTGCAGGGGAGGGGGGTGTGGGAGCAGTGCCGTGCTTCATCCTGTGCCAGGCCCCTGCCCTGTCCACCAGGGCTCTGGGAGGGCCTGTCAGCTCGTCTTTATTGACACTTCATTGACTTTTCTGTCCATCTCTCAAGACTCGTGGAGCCTCTCAAGCACCGAGGATCCAGGCACCTGCAAGGGCAGGAGCAGCTTCCTTGGACGGGCCCTGCTGTCCTCTCAGCTGCCTCAGAAAGCACCTGGACTCTGTCACTGAGCCCCCTCTACAGAGGCTTCTAGAATCCAAACTCTGCTCCTGACATGGCTTTGATTCACACTGAGCTTATTACACATTCTTTAAGACAAAGACGATACTGCATCAGCGTCAGGAAACCTGGGTGGATGCAGACTTCAGCTTGGACGCCTCTTGTGGTAAGTGCGGACACTCGGGCCTTCTCAGAGGTGCGGCCATGCTCTGTGGGCACTGCTCAGATCAAGTGGAGACTGCAAACGGGCGCACAGGAGCCAGCCTGGCCTGACCACAGGCGCAAGGCGGCACGCTGCACTCGCCCTCGGGGAGCAGAGCTGCCTCCTGTCTTTTGGCACCAGCTGAGTTGGGTCTTAGGACATAAATCACATGCAGATGTCTTCAGGGCCACTAGATCTGGCCGTTCAGGTTCTTGCCTCTTGTCTGCAACCAGATGTGTCACTGAAGATAAGAGCATCACTCCTTCAGGCAGATGTTACACTCACCACAGTAAGACACCGTCTCACTCCTTGCTGGAACCTGCCCCCTTCACCTCTGTCCCCTCCAGGCTCCTTCCCAGCGGGTTCTGCCGCCATCCACAGCCAGGGGCGGCCCTGCTCTCGCTGTGCGTCTGCACCTGCTCTCTGCTGTACCTTCTCGCTCACTGCACGGGTTCCGCAGGGAAGCTCCAAGTAGGGGGGCCACACCACAGCCAATTCTACATGTTAGACTTACTGAACTCCTGTGTCCGGTGCCCTGGCAGGAAGGTAGAAGGCTGCGTTTCTGGCGTCCATGAGTGCACCTTGAATACATGTGAGAGATGGAAAACACATTCCATATCCGTGAGATCACCACTGAAATAAGTAAGAGGCATGAAAAACGAACCATCTCCCCTCCCTTGCAAGTGAATCCCGCACGGTCTCCTCGGTTTGAAGGTCTTCAGACAGACGTGGGCGAAGGCTGTTGCAGGGGGAGACAGATGCAGGGGCCTGAAGCAGGCGTGCACACGTGCCCCTGGAGGGGGGCCACCAGGCTGCTCAGGCAGAGGCAGAGGATCTGGGCTTCATCCTGACAGGACTCGGAACCTGAGGTGTGATGTTAGCAGCAACACAGAGGATGGGCCGCAGAGGGCCCAAAGGGCACCTCAGGAGGTCTGGAGAGTCCTAGAGGAAGGAGACCTTAGCACCCAGCAGATGACCAGGGGCACATGGAGGGTGCTCAAAGGGTGAAGAGCCCAGGACTGAGGCAGGCGGGTTGTGCCGTAGTCTGGGGAGGGTGTGGGGGCAAAGGTGAGGGTCCTCTCGGGGAGCCCGAGGAGCTCTGCACCCCGGCCGGGCAACCGTACCAGGAGCAGATGATGCAGCACACAGCACGTTCCCCAGCGGGCGCCCTGCAGACCCAGAGCCAGCGAGGAAGCAGTCAGGAGGCGAGGACCGCTGTGTCCCCAACAGTCACCCAGCTCACCCAGGTGTGTGCTGAACTGCTGTTCCCAGTGACCTCCACCCAGAGGGGGGGCTTTTCTCCTCAGGCGCCGGGCCATCCTCCCGAATCGGCTTGTCCACCAGCCTCCTCAGGTGGTCCAGGGCCAGCAGGTGGCTGGCTGGGTGTGGGCTTCTTGGTACCAGCGCCTTTCCTTCTTTTGGCAGGTTGAGCTTATCCAACCCACAGCTGAGCCCCACACCTGGCCCTCGGGGCGCAGGTCTCCCTGGGGGACAGCAGCATCAGGAAGAAGGCCAGGTGCACGGAGGGTCCACCACTCAGGTTGACGGGTCCCTGCACCTGACGACAAGGCGCAGTTGGCCCCGAGGAGGGCGGAGCCATGCAGAGGGCCTCTCCACGGCACACCACGGTGCAGACGGTGAGGGCCACCACCAACCCTGGGAGCCCAGAGAAAGACATGGCTCACCAGCCAGGCCCTCGAGCAGGCACACAGGCTTTTCACAGGAGCACAGAGGCCAGAGGATCAGGCCAAGCAACAGGGTCGCACACCCAGCTGGAATGTCCTGCAACACCAGGATCTGACATCCAGCAGGACTGTCCTGTGACACCAGGATCTCACTCCAGCAGGACTGTCCTGTGACACCAGGATCTCACACCAGCAGGACTGTCCTACAACACCAGGATCTCACTCCAGCAGGACTTTCCTACAACACCAGGATCTGACATCCAGCAGGACTGTCCTACAACACCAGGATCTGACATCCAGCAGGACTGTCCTGTGATACCAGGATCTCACTCCAGCAGGACTTTCCTACAACACCAGGATCTCACACCAGCAGGACTGTCCTGTGACACCAGGATCTCACTCCAGCAGGACTTTCCTACAACACCAGGATCTCACACCAGCAGGACTGTCCTGTGACACCAGGATCTCACACCAGCAGGACTGTCCTGTGACACCAGGGTCTCACACCAGCAGGACTGTCCTGTGACACCAGGATCTCACACCCAGGAGGACTGTCCTGGGACACTAGGATCACACACCAGCAGGACTCTATTCTTCATTATCCTCCCCCACCCCAATATTGAGAATCACCATCTACATATCAGAGAATGTTTATTAAGCCTTTGGTTTGGGGGATTGGTTGATTTCACTTATCATGATATTGTCCAGCTCCAACCATTTACCAGCCAAAGCCATAATTTCATTCTTCTTTAAGGCTGAGTAATATTTCATTTTCTTTATTTTTTCATCTGCTGAAGAGCATCTAGGTTGGTTCCACAGTTTGGCTGTTGTGAATTGAGCTGCTACAAACATTGACATGGCTGTGGCTCTGTAGTACTCTGACTCTAAGTTCTTTGTGTCTAACTGAGGAGGGGGATACTGGGTCCGTTCCAAGTTTTCTGAGGAATCTCCATACTGCTTTCCATAATAGTACACCAATTTCCATCCCACCAGTAGTGTATGGGTGGACCTTTTCCCACGTCCTCACCAACATTTATTGTGACTTGTATTCTTGATAATTGCCATTTTGACTGAAGTGAGACAAAATCTTAGAGTAGTTTTGATTTGCATTTCTCTAATTGCTAGAGATGTTGAACGTGTTTTTATATATTTATTGATCGATTGTATTTCTTCTGTGAAGTGTCTGTTCAGGTCCTTAACCCATTTATTGGTTGGGTTGTTTATTTTTTTAGTTCATTGTCTACACTGGAGATTAATGCTTTATCTGAGGTGCACGTGGTAAAGACTTTCTCCCACTCTGTAGGCTCTCTCTTCGTGTTATTGATTGTTTCCTTTGCAGAGAAGAAGCTCTTTAGTTTGAGTCCATCCATTTATTGATTCTTCCCATTTATTTCACTTCTTGCACTTTAGCAGTCGTGTTAAGGAAGTCAGATCCTAGGCTGACATGGTGAAGATTTGGCCCACTTTTTCTTCTATTAGGCACAGGGTCTCTGGTCTAATGCCAATGTCCTTGATTCACTTTGAGCTGAGTTTCATGAGAGGTAAAGGGTGAGAGAGATGGGTTTAGTTTAATTTTGGTACATATGGGTTTCCAGTTTTCCCAGCACCATTTGTTGAAGAGTCTGTCTTTTCTCCAGTGAATGCTTTTGGCACCGTTGTCTAGTGTGTGACAACTGTATTCATGTGGGGTTTTCTCCGTATCCTCTATTCTGTACCATTGGTCTACATGTCTGCTTGGTGCCAATACCATGCCGTTTTTGTTATTATAGTTCTGTAGTATGTTTAAGGTCTGGTATTGTGATGCCTCCTGCTTCACTCTTCTTGCTAAGGATTGCCTGGCTATTCTGGGTCTCTTATTTTTCCAAATGAATTTCGTGATTTCTATTTCTAGTTCTATGAAGAATGTCATTGGGATTTTAATAGGAATGGCATTAAATCTGTGTAACACTTTCAGTAGTGTGGCTATTTTGACAAGATTGATTCTGCCTTTCTAGAAACATGGGAGATCTTTCTATGTTCTGAGGTCTTCTTTAATTTCTTTCTTTACTGTTCTATATTTTTCATTGTAAAAGTTGTACCTCTTGTTAAATTGATTTTTTTGAGGCTATTGTGAATGGGGTAGTTTTTCTAATTTCTTTTTCAGTAGATTCATCACTGATGCATAGGAACACATTTGATTTATGGGTGTTGGTTTTATATCCTGTTACTTTGCTGAATTCATTTATACTGTGTATATTCTTGATAATTGCCTTTCTGACTGGGGTGAGGTGAAATCTCAGTGTTGTTTTTATCTGCATGTCCCTGATTGCTGTAGATGTTGAACACTGTTTTCATATATTTGTTGGCCATTTGTATTTCTTCTTTTGAGTAGTGTTTAATTGGTTGGCCCATTTATTAATTGGGTTATTTAATTGTTTGGTGCAAAGTCTTTTTAATTCTTTATATTTACTGGATCCTGCCGTCTGCCTTTTTCATTGCTAGTCTAGAGCAACGCTACTGATTCCGTATCATGTCACCTTGCTGACTCATGTATCCCCTCTCGGTGTCTGTCCTTCAGGCTGTCACAGAGCCACGAAGAGCAGCTGACAAAGATTTTCTCCCGTTCTGTGGGTTCTCCCCTCACATTCCTAACTGTCTAATTTGCTATGAAGCTTTTTAACTTGGTGCCATTTCGTAACCCTTGGCATGATGGCCTGAGTGTTGGGGTCCTATTGAGGAGGCGTAGCCTGTGCCTACATGATGGAGTGTGAGTGTTGACCCTACATTTTCTTCTAGGAGTTGCAGTTTCTGGTCTAATTCCGAGGCTTTGGTCCATTTTGAGTTGACTTTTCGGGGTGAGCTAGGTGTGTAGCCTCATTCTTCTACACATAGGTTCCTACTTTTCCTGGCACCATTTGTTAAAAGGCCGTCTTTTCTGCAGGGTGTGGTTTGGCACCTTTGCCAAGGACCAGACATGTGTCTGTGTGGGATGTCTCGGTGTCCTCCGTCTGTACCCCTGGTCTGCGTGGGTGTGCGCTGGTACCTCTGGATGGAACTTGGAGCCAGGTCTTGTGACACCTCCAGGCATTATTTTTACAGTTTGGAGTTGCTGTGGCTTCTCATTGTAGAGGTGCTTCACTTCCTTGGTCAGATTTATTTCTGGTTTGTTTCTTTTTCTTTTTGCGGCTATTGCGAATGGGATGGTTTTCCTGATTTCTTTCTCACAGGTTCGTTTGGGGTGTGTGGGAACGGGTGCATTTTGCCTGCTGACTTTGTGGCCTGCCACTTTGCTGAGTCTGTTAGCCCTGCAGTCCTCTGGTGGTGCCTTTGGACCCTCAAGGCTCAGGAGCACGTCGTCTGCGCACACTGTGCGGGACTCCCCCCCTTCGGTGTTCACCCCTCTGTTTCTCTCTCCTGCCTGACTGCTCGGGCCAGACCTCCAGCACTGCATTTCCAGGAGGGCAGGAGTGGACGTTCTGGACCAGTCCCGTGTCTTACAGGAGTGTGTTCAGTTCCCATCCACGTGAGGTGGAGCCTGGATCGTCGCACTCAGGACGGAAGCACTGAGGAGCCTGGGACGGGAGACTCGCCTCCCAGCGCACCTGCTCCCGTTTCACGCGGGCAGCGTGGGTGATGGGAAAGCAGCACACACACGTCCACTGGGCCTTTGACACAATTAAAAATGACAATGAGAGGTGGTCAGCACAATGACTCCATCTTGCAGAAGCTCAAGGAGCACCCAGCCTCGTGCAGCGGCCAGCGAGCAGCCGCTCCTCAGAGGTGACCGAGCACCGGAGGCGGGCATTCTGCTAACACGTGTCAAGGCACAGATGGCACACTGTGAGAATCGTGCTTGTTCTGGCCATTTCTGGACACGCTAAATAGGGCAGATCTCCATGTGGTCTCGCCTGCCTCTGATGCAGATGGCGGCCTCATCCTAGGGAGTCGCAGAGCAGAGCTAGCCCACCGTCCCCTGCACACAGTAGCGATGGGTTCTCTGGCACCTGGGGTTCCAAGTTTTCTCATTTTTTTTTAGAGACTTATTTTCCATTCTTAAAACAACTAGGAGCTTCTCGCGGCATTGAATAAGTGCTTCCAGACGGATTGGCATTCCCGCTGGGCTGACCTGGCCCCATCACGTTTCAGCATCTTGTGCTCAGAGCAGGCAGGGCCTCTTCCCTCGCTGCGAGCCCCTGAGCCGTACAGAAATGTGATCCATGTGTCTCCGACAGTCTTCCAGCAGCTCCTCAGAACTGCGGCTGGGTCTGCGTGACGTCTAGAAGGCACTGCGGCCTTCCTGGCCACCCCAGCCTGACTGCAGTAACAAAAGAACCTGAGCTTGGTTTCCATCTTGGAAACCACATGGTCTTAGGTAGATTCAAATCCAAAAGAATAAAATATTTTTCTCCTAATATTGGATATCCATGTATCCAGCTTTAGGAAAGAATGAGGAAATCGGGTGTAAAAGATGTTGAGTATTAAACCATTTTGTTGGATCAAGTCCTGCTTCGTGGATAGTTTATTCAAACTCAATATTAAACAGTATTAAATTTTTTAAAGTGTAAACACACAAAATATCAAAAGTTCTCAGAAACCAGATGAACTCGGGAAGTGCTGGGTGAATATCAAGAGGTACAACTGTAAAGCAGCCCAGAGGAGCCGCGGGCCGGGCCCCAGGCCCAGCCAGGCCG
>KZ295547.1:246761-260048 GCA_002406435.1 Spermophilus dauricus
TCCCGGCTGTGGGGGCAGCCAGAGGTGTCCCGCTGCCGTGCTGAGCTGGGGGGAGTGGGAGTTGTCCAGCTGCCGTGCTGAGCTGCAGGCAACGCTATCACAAAATAGCCAAGAAGTAAAAATGTCCAGGCCTAGAATGTCGCGAAACGTCCTTCGTAGGTGAGGAGGACAGGGAGTTGCCCAGCAGTGAACAGATGGGTGCATCCTGCAACAGCTCATGACCGGGCAGTAAGAGGAAGAACCGGAGTTGTGGTCAGCCAGGGTGTCTGTCCACACTGACCCCAGGGAGAGTGGCCTGCCTGCCTGCACATGTGGAGTTCAGCTAAGCTCATCCCCGGGGACTGCAGACAGAGGGGGTCAGCTTGGCGTGGGTGAGAGGGCTTCTGGGGTGACCGATGGACTCCCCTGGGTCTTGGGGGGGGTGTCACGGTGCCTTAGTCCTGGAGCAGCCACGATCTTTGCCTTTCAGTATATGTGAGTTGCATCTTAGCAAAACATACATTAGAGAAAAATACCTAAAATTGACCGAAGAAGCAGAAACATCACAGTGGCCAGCAGTAGGAAAGGTGGTGGAAAAACACCAGGCAAGCAAGGAGTGACCTTTCAGAGAAGGAGGACAAAGTCCAGGTTTTTTTCAGAGCAATTTCGGAAGCTTATTTTGTAGGAAAAAATCATTGTGCTGTGATTCATGGTTTCCTTTTTAGAAATTGGTACACTATTTGCCATGTTGGAACATTACAGGAAGAATGACATCCTACTGCAGACAAATGTCCACTGTATCCCGCCGACCACACAGGAGCAGGCCGCAGAGCCCGTGGCTTGGCCCTGACCCCCTGGTCGGGGTAGGACTCCTGGCCTTCTAGGGGCAGACCTGCAGTCTCCTCCAGTCTCCATCCACACTTCCAAGGTGGAGTTTCTACTCTGCTGTTGGACATCTAAGCCCACAGACCCTTGAGCTTCTCCTAACTCCACACAGGGGCCCTGGACAGCAGGGGAGGGGATGGAATCTCCCTGCAGTCCCCTGGTCCACCTGTGCCCACACGGCTCGGCAGCTCCTCTCACCGCTTCAGGGCATAGTCCCTGTCCACCTAGAACCTGGCCTTAAGCCTTATCTGAAGGATGGGACCACTCCTGCTGACCCACCACTGTGGCCTTGTGGCCCAGGAACAATGCTCTGCTCCTCAGAGTTCCCAGTAGCTGACCAGCTTCCTGCAGGGACTCAGCTCAGCCCTCTGCCCAGGCCAGTGACCTCCTCTGTCCACACTGGTGTCAGTCGTGGGGCGAGCCAGGCCTGCGCACTGTCCCTCTGACAGCATGCCGGGGCTTCTGTTCACTCCTTCCCCTCTGGGTCCTGCAGGCTGAGGCCACCTGTGGCTGGGAGTTCCCACCTCTGGTCTCCCAGGCCTTACTTCTCCCGAGGCTACCTGAGTACAAGCTTGCCCCACGAATCCTGTGGGCACCTCAGGAAAGCAGCAGGAGGGAAGGAGCAGAGGGAGAGCCTGCTTCCACCTTGGCGGAGAGCATCCTGGGTTCATGTCCACAGGCGAACTCAGACTGGAAAACACAGCTGGCCACGGCTGCAGGCCGCACAGGCCCCTCCTGAGGGCCGGCTCCAGGCTGGCTGGCACCCTCCTGGGGGAGAAGAGAAGGAATGGCCGCAGGGTCACCTCGCCACCTTCCCAACAAGACTCTGGGGTCTGCAGCTTCTAAGATGCGCGGACGTTCCCTGAGGACTTTCTGGGTAAGGAAGATGGCCTCAGAGGGCATTGTTCTGTGAGCACAGAATCATACATATTTTCTTCTTATTGCAAAACTTGTCCTGTCGTCCATTCTACTCTAGGGCAAGCTTCGACTTCATAAAATTAAAAGGACAATGAAAACTATAATCAATTACATGCACCCTGGGGCGGCCAAGTCCACTTCACCTCATCAGCGTCTCCTGGTGGGTAGACGTCTTCATTTTATCCTGTGTTAGGGCTGGTCAGTGGTGGAGGTGCCCAGCACCCCCATGTTGGAGGCCTCGGGTGCTGCGGTCCTATGGAGCACTGTGCTTGCCTATGGCAGGAGGTGCGCTGCGGGGCTCCACCAGGTCCCCTGCAGGCTGAGCCTCCAATCTGAGCAAGGCCCAGAAGCATCACTAGCGACATGGACCGGACAACTGTCCCTAGACACAGCCACACTCTCAAACCTCCCGCGGTGTGGGTGGACAGGTCAGGAACGGCCGTTCCCCGGGCTGTTCTTCACTCAGCTCATGTCGTAGTTCCGCTCTTGGCATTCACCCATGCAGTGGTCTCCATGTTGCTGGATGGGGTCTGGTCAAGGTGGCCACCTTGCAACCCTGTCACCCTCTTACCCAGCCCCTCTTCAGGACGTGCTCAGCGTGCAGCCCTGGGCTCTGACCTGCACTTCCATTTCCTTCCTGTCTGGTCCAGACTTGGGAGCCACTCTGGCCGCGGCTCTCCTCTTCACTTGCTCTTTGAGGGAGCTCAGCCAGCTCAGGCTTTGAACTCCACCTAGCCGCTATGCTCTCACCCCACGGCTGCCCCTCTGGTGCCCTTGGACGTCCAGTGAGCGACACAATGTGACGTTTGCTCTGGAGACCCTGGCCTCCCCCACCTGCCCCGTCTCCCCACAGCAGCAAAGACAAGAGGTGGACCGGCTCTCAGCGCCCTCTTCCCCACATGGCTTAACAGTTAGCACCATCTACGGCTTGGCCTCCAAGATACATGACCAGCCCCCCCCCCCCCTGCCGCCCCTCCCAGAATGCTGCCCTCCCTGGCAGGTCCAAGGTCCCCAGCTTCCTTGGCACCTGTGGCCAGCTCCCAGGGCCACCAGGGCGATCTTGTAGAGGACTGAACTTTCGTATCACCCTGTCCCTTTTAAAAGCCTGCCCAGCTCTTCCCATAGCCTAAGCCAAACCCAGACTCTGCCCTGGACGGTTGGCTGGGCCCTTGGCCTCCCCTCCCACCAGTGGCCCTGGTGGTGGCCGGGCTGACATCCCAGTCCCCTTACTTTCATCTGAGGCCTTTGCTTCTGCTGTGTGCCCTGCGGGGAGCACTGCTCCTGACCCACACCCTGTCTGTCCTCTCCCGTGGGCACCCCACATGCTGTGCGCGTAACCGGTGCTGGGTCAGCACCTATCAAAGCCCACTGACAGGCCGGGCCAGGAAGGGCCTCTTGGTCCTAGATGGCGGCTTCTCACTCCGGCCTCCTGGACCTCCTGGGCCAAGGTCTTTCTGATGTGGCACGAGCCCCATGCTGCCTGGGGACCCGCCCCCCAGGACCAGCACCTGGGCTGAGCACTTCCTCAGGGCAAGGGGCCCACACACATTCAGACCAGTCCTCCCAGGGCCTCTGCACAGGCTACCGTCGCCCTCGTGTGGCCGCTGTCGCAGGGGTCCAGGGGTCGTTCCCAAGGCTGGCTTCCTGCTGGAGCTTCACCGGGCCTGAGAAGGACAGGCCCCGCACTGCCTGACCAGGAAAGTTACCTCACTCCTCCGCAGATTCACGACTCAGCTGGCTGAAGGGTGGGGGGAGGGCTGGACGGGGCCAGGCGCTGCTCAGGGTGGGCACTGTCGGAGCCACTGTCTCCCTGCAGTGTCCTCCACCTGGGAGACACGCCCTCAGTCTGAGGAGCAGAAGGCCTGGCTCCCCTCCCCGACCTGTGACCTGTCCTCCCTGAGGGGCTCCACTCCTAGGCTGACCCTTCAGGTTCCAGGAGGCAAATTCCTGCAAACTGAGCGCTTGGGTGTTCAAAGCTGTGCCCCTTCTGTCTGCAGGGCCCAGGCACTGGTCGGGGTTGGGAAAAGGAACCGTCTTGTGTGCTTTCTTCAGCTTCTCAAGGCCCCGGTGAAGGCCACTGGCTCAGTGGGAGAAGGACAGTGAGCGGCAGGGCCAAGCCAGGCCCGTCTTCTGGGGGTCTTGGTCATGGACCTCACAGAAGCAGATGGAGGGAACAACTCACACCTTCTGGCTACAGAATGGCCTGAGTTGTGGCTTCTCTCAGACCCGGACACTCTCTCTGCAGAGGGTGGACTGCTTTGCCACTCCTGATGCTGACGCCTGGAAGAAACATCCGAAGGACCAAAGCACAAGGTGATCAGGGTCTCAAGAAATCTAGAGAAAATGATTGTTGACACTTGGCACTGCTCCAAATTCACGAATAATAGCAATTTTGCCTTGTAGGCCTTCCCCATAGTCTCGTACCTTTTCCTGATGGGGAGCACAGGGTGGCCGTGTCACCCATGCCGGAACCAATATTGTCTAGGGAAACTGGGAATATACAGGGTCGCCCACAGGTCCAGGTCCACAAAGATGGACACCTTCTGGTTTCTTTCATACCCCATGGCTACCAAGGTCATATTCAAAGTCTGACAAAACATCAGGACAGTTAGATTTTGCCATATACTTTTGTAGGATTTGGAAACTTGAGGTTTTAAGGTGGTAGCGATCCCACCTAGGTCGGGTCAGCACGAGCGAGGGCTACAAGGCTCTGGTGATCTCCACCATCATCGAGGTTGATAAGAGGCAAACAGGGCTCGAGCATCTGAAGTGGGAGAGTCCTCCCAGGAGTAGATGGGTGCTCCTCTTGTCCCCTTCCCTGACACTCCCACTCTGTGGACGTGTGTCCACCTGTTGGCTCTGGACTGTGGAGAAGGAGGACACTACGTGGGGCGGCTTCCCTAACTAACTGGCAGTAAGTCCGGTTTCCACGTCACAGAACTGGGGCACCGACCTCCCCATGACGCCCTGCTCACGTCCAGCAGCACGTGTGGAAGTCCAGCGGGGCCGTGCTTGTTCCTCCTCCGTGGCAGGTCAGGGTCCGGCACAACCAGACCAGGTCCACCATGCCCCCTGCCTCCCCAAAGAGGAACACGGATTCTTAGCCCTCAGACCCGGGCTCAGGGCAATCGCAAAGTCCTCATTCAGATGTTCCCTGATGAGGACTGCAAACCACAGACGCTGAACAATTTTTGGATATTCCCATTTACAGTCCTTTATTTACAAGCCTTTAGGAAACGATGGCAAAAGAGGTCAGGAAATAGCCAGATACTCCCACCCTCCCCGTAGAAATAGGGAAATCAACCGGATTAGGTGGAGAGCAGCTCAGCTTTCCATTCACTACCATCAGCTTTACTGTGCCATTTGAATCACGCCAGGCACGGGCCTCTTGGGAGGTCATTAGAGAGATGTGGGCTACCTGCACTTGGAAAACAAAGGTGACTTCTTTCCCTTCCTGACCTGCAGCTCACAAATCAGCCTTCCCTGACTTCTCCCGATGACGGCAGGCCTCTGGGTCTGTGTGTGTCGGAAGCTACATGGTCCCCTTCACCATGGGGTGGGGCTGGATGTGAAGGTCCTGTGGAGCTGGTGTGGGGTCTGTAACTGGACACCAGGTCTTTAAAGAGCGTCCACTGCAAATGAAGAACACATTACGCTCCGTTTCACCCACACGCCAACCACTAAAGCCTCCTCTAACTTGTCCTCACTGAATTTCGTCTGCATGTTGCTGTCCTCTGTGGCGGTGACTCTTAGGAATTTGGAAGTGAGAGTTTCAAAGAGGCACAGATGCCACACTTCTGAGTCACTTGGAAGTCCACAGTCACTATTTGTGACATGAAGAAACAAAGCCCTTCATAGAGGATAATGGGGTACCTGCTGGGGCTTGGGATGCATGTACCACCCGACTCCGTAGGATCACACACAAAGCTTCCAGGTGGGTTAAATATCAAGTCTCAATTGCATACCAGGGTGCCAAGAGGGAAATCTTAATTGAGAAATGCTGTTCTTGCCAAATAAAACACGCAATTCAGAACCTGATGTCATGCCGATTTTGAATCAGCTCTGCGGCCCCTGGTCACCGCCCACAGCCGTCTCCCACCTGCCGAGACCTCACTTTTGTTCATCACCACAGATGATGAGCCACAGGAGATAAAAGAAGAAGCAACCGAGTCATTTGTTTGTCCCCAAGTCAAACCAAATACGTGTTTGAGGTTCCAAATATTTAGACGACCTACCCACTAATTTCTATTTTCTCCATGTTCCACACTTCCTCTTCCAGAGCCAAGTCACCCTCCTCCACCCTGTTGATGTAAATGTCTTGTGCAAGAAGAAACAGTAACAAATGGATTCTGTAAAAATGAGGACATCTGAGCCTCATGAAAGGCTTAACTTGTCCCACCTTTTCAAATTATTTCTTTCATTTAGTTTTCAGCCTTCCCCTATGGTTACGCCTGAGCGTGGTTTTCTTTGAGTTTTTCCTGCTTGTGGAGAAATGAACTCTTTGCATCTGTAAGGTTTTGTATTGCATCATATTTAGGAAGGTTCTAGTCATTATTTCTTCAAATAATTCTTCTCCCAGCCCCACAGTCTGGAAATCAGACCTCTTGGTATTGTCCCTCAGGATTCCAAGGCTCTGTCCATGTTTTCAGTCGTGTCTCTTTCTCTTGCTCAGGGCGGATAACTGCTCTTGGTTCTTTGGTTCTGCGACTTCTCCCTCAATCACTGACATTTCACCAGTGAGCCTGCCCAAGGAGTCTGGACCCAGCCATCACAGTTTTCAGTTCTGGGTTCTCCCCCTGGTCTCTCTCGTCACTCCAGAGACAGCTTTTCTTTCCACTCATTTCAAGAGGGTTGGCCTTGACCTGTGGGAACATGGTCGTAACAATTGTCTTAAAGTCTTGGTGTGATAATTCCAACATCTGGGTGGTCTTGAGATTGGCATCTGTTAGTCATCTTTTCATTTGCCACAACTCCGTGTATTTGTCACAACTTCCTAATTCTTTGTTAGTTAAATAATTTTGGCTTCCATTCTGGATGTTTTCAATATTATTTTATGAAATTCTATTGAATCTTATGAAATTCTGTTCTTATCTTTTATTAAATATTGTTTCATTATTTTGGCTTGTTTGTTATTTTTCTGTTTTGCCTTTAGCCAAGCTGGGTATTAAATCTGGGGTCTCATGCCTGCTAAGCAAGTGGCTCCCACTGAAGTGCACCCCCAATCCTTGTTGTTATTTGAATGGGAAATCAACCAGATTAGGTGGAGACCAACTCACCTTTACTTTCACACCGTGCACCTTTACTGTGCCATTTGAAGTGACGCCAGGCATGGGCCTCTTGGGAGGCCATCAGGGCTTGGCTGTGGTGATGTCATGGTTCAGTGCTCAGAGCTGGGTTCTTTGTGGTGGCGCTTGAGGTCTTTTCTGGAAGTGTTCTGTCTCTAATAGAAGAGGTGCCTTTTATTGTTCAAAAATCTTTTTAATCTCATATCATTTGTAGTGGGAACAAAACTTTTTGAAGTGCAGGTAGTGGAGAGCTTTAAGTTATTCCCCAGGACCCACTGGCTCCCAGCCTCCCCCTTCCATTCCCAGTTTTCTGAGGTGCTCCCATTCCCAGTTTTCTATGCTGCTTTCCATAGTGGTTGCACCGATTTGCAGTCCCACCAGCAATGTATGAGTGGACCCTTTCCGCCACATAGATGTTGGTGAGGATGTGAAGAAGAAGGTCTCCCTTGAGCACTCCACATTGCGACTGTAGAACATGACTGGAACAAGCTGCATGTTACTCTGTAGCTTTCCTGATACAAAGAACAATGCTTGCGTGACTTGACAAGGCGGATTTTAGAAGAGAAAGTCTACTTGGGGTTCGCAGTTTCAAAGGCTGCACCACAGACGACTGACTATTGCTCTGGGCCCAGGTGAGGCAGGGCATCATGGCGGAATGGTGTGGAGGAGGAAGGCAGCGCAGCACGTGGACCCAGGAAGCAGACAGGTCTGCTCACTGGGACCAAGTAAAAGCCCCCAAGGCACATCCCAGTGGCCGCCTCCTCCAACCACACCTTAGCTCCTGCAGTTACCACCCAGGTGATCTATTCAAGTGGCGTAAGCCATTGGTCAGGTCATGAGTAACCCAATCATTTCACCTTGTGATCGTGCACCATCTCACACGTGAATTTTGGGGGGACACTCATATATAAACACAATGAAGTTTTTAACAGGTCACATAAAAAATCAAAGCTCTTTATAACACATTTGGCATACATTCATTATGGGAAATGATAATAGCAGGCATCCTTATGCAAATATCTAAAATTTTCTTGTCTTATAATGGAAGAAAAAAGTACGTAAATGATTTAAGGATATAAAATTATAATTTTCTAATTTTATTTCCTAATAGAAGAGGTGCCTTTTATTGTTCAAAAATCTTTTTAATCTCATATCATTTGTAGTGGGAACAAAACTTTTTGAAGTGCAGGTAGTGGAGAGCTTTAAGTTATTCCCCAGGACCCACTGGCTCATGATTTAAGGATATAAAATTATAATTTTCTAATTTTATTTCCTAATAGAAGAGGTGCCTTTTATTGTTCAAAAATCTTTTTAATCTCATATCATTTGTAGTGGGAACAAAACTTTTTGAAGTGCAGGTAGTGGAGAGCTTTAAGTTATTCCCCAGGACCCACTGGTGGTTAATTTTCAAACAAAATCTTCAAGGCAAAGTGAAGCCCAGAGACAGTCAGTAGCCCTAGTTCATATTAGTTAATCAATATCCAGGCCAGAATCCACATTTCACATGCCAAGTTCAAACTCAGTGACTTGAACAGATGCATCATGACAAGTTAGTAGGTCGAAGGCAAAACCAAGTGAGGAAGGCAGAGCATGTTCAATGTGCGTACCATCACTGAGTCTAGAACACGGCCTGCCCCCTTCGGGGCTCTTCTTGATCAGATACTGCTGTCACTGGAGTGCAGTACATGTCTCTACGATGTCGTCTTGGAGAACACCAAGCCGTCTTCCAATTGAAGTCGTGTCTGAAATCTCAAGTGGAGAAACCACTGTTATCTACCGACTTCTGGGCCCTAATGATTTTTCCAAAATCAGAATAGGAATGTCGTAGTCACTGTTTCCAGTGTAGTCTCTGAGTAAAAGAACACATAGGCGACTAAACATCCTTACGCTCACACTGATCTGAAAATTTAAGAATACGAGACCCACAGAGCCATCGAGTCAGTCGTCTGTGGTGCCGCCTTTGAAACTGTGAACCCCAACTCCTAACTCCTAGAAGGGGGAGCAGTCCGCAAACTCCCTCGAGGATGGGCTCGGAGCACAGCCACAATCCACACAACGATCCCCCTGGCTGCAGACCGCTGCCACAGACTCTTGGTGGGACAGTCTTCTCCCCTTACCAAGCTGCCACGGGCCTCTGGAATCCTAACGCCAAGATCAAGATATGAAGCTCCCTGTGGACCTCCGACAGAATCCTGGTTCCCTGAGAGCTCTGCAAACACTGCCGGCCCCTGCTCCTGCTGCCCAGGGACCCGCCCCCCCCCCTCCTGTGCAGCTCTATTCTTTATTAGTTAAAGAAGCCTGCCTGGACACGGCCCTCACTGCCAGCCCTGTGGGCTGGACTCGGCTTGCTTGGCACGCATCCATGTCCTTTAGATGTTCACAAAAGAAGAACATGTGTTCTTAGAACATTCCAGATGGCACAAAAGATGTCACCACCTCCTTGTGGCGTGCCACGCAGCCCTGAAGTAGAGGCTTCTCAGATAAGTGAAGAGAAACGCTCGTGAACAGCAGAGTGTCCCTGTCTTTTCCACTCGGGGTAGCTTTTAGATGGCTGGTCGTTTAATAGCCCTGGGACCCTCCGCTTCTGGCTGCCTGCCGCCCGGGGCTGCTGCACCTGGAGGTCCCCTGGTGTGGTCAGGTGAGGCTCAGAGGTCCTGGCAGTCTGCTGCTCTGAGGCTGCCCCATGACCACTGCGTGGAGCCTCGGGCCCCGTAGGTGTGGAACACGAAACCTCCCACCAGCCCTAGGACTGTGCCTTCAGAGGTCACACCCCTGCCGTAGAGGACGGACTTATCCCTGGTTGCCCAGGTTACAAGTGGAAAGGTGAACTCACTTTTTTTTTTGTTCCTAAGACTTGCCTTCATTTGTCCACACCAGTTTTGCTTTTGCTTTTGTGAGGAATGCGATTGAGCTGGATCATGTGTGGGGTTGGGGTGGTACGGTTTTACTGGGGGGAGGGCCAGCAGCAGGTGCTCAGGAGCCTTGGAGCCATGTCTAGGTCATCCTCACTGGGCTGTATGCTGTTCCCTCCTCGCTGACAGTGCCTTTCCTCTGAGGGTTTGCCACACACGTCAGGTGGACGGGTCTGCATGCCCACTAAGCTGATCTCTGTACGGGCTCTCCCTCTCCCCCCCCGCTGTGCCCCTGCCTGTGCTGGCCCGAGCCCTGTGTCTCCAGGCTGTTTCCTTTTTAAGTCAATAAAACATTAATAAAGGCACAAGAAAATCCAGAGTCTCCAGTACAACAGATTTCAGAACGGCAGCCCCAGGGGTGGCTTGAATCCGAGTCAGCCGCTTCTGGCTGCCTGCCGCCCGGGGCTGCTGCACCTGGAGGTCCCCTGGTGTGGTCAGGTGAGGCTCAGAGGTCCTGGCAGTCTGCTGCTCTGAGGCTGCCCCATGACCACTGCGTGGAGCCTCGGGCCCCGTAGGTGTGGAACACGAAACCTCCCACCAGCCCTAGGACTGTGCCTTCAGAGGTCACACCCCTGCCGTAGAGGACGGACTTATCCCTGGTTGCCCAGGTTACAAGTGGAAAGGTGAACTCACATTTTTTTTTGTTCCTAAGACTTGCCTTCATTTGTCCACACCAGTTTTGCTTTTGCTTTTGTGAGGAATGCGATTGAGCTGGATCATGTGTGGGGTTGGGGTGGTACGGTTTTACTGGGGGGAGGGCCAGCAGCAGGTGCTCAGGAGCCTTGGAGCCATGTCTAGGTCATCCTCACTGGGCTGTATGCTGTTCCCTCCTCGCTGACAGTGCCTTTCCTCTGAGGGTTTGCCACACACGTCAGGTGGACGGGTCTGCATGCCCACTAAGCTGATCTCTGTTCGGGCTCTCCCTCTCCCTGTGCAATGCCACACGGGACCATCAGTCTTTCTGCAGGCAGCAGAGGCCCCTCCAAGTGACCCTTTGGATGAGGACTGTGTTTGAGTGGACGTGGGCCTGCGAGGCAGAGGAGGCAGGAAGAGGGGGCTCTTGGCTCTGCTCAGTAAAACTGTTGATTCCAGAAAATTTACATCCCTCGCTTTCTGAGGGGCTGGGAGGCAGAATTGTTGCTCGTCTCTGCAAGGGACATGAAGGGAACCAATGTTCTCCACTGCCGTTTCCCTCCCTGCCCAGCACAACACCCTGACCATAGCTAGGGCTCCAGGAGGCACTCCCTGCTCCCACACTGTCTCACTCCTGTCTGGTTGTGGACAGTGGTGACGGACAGTGGGAAGGCAGTGTCTGAGACTGGGGTCCTGATGACTTCAAGGCTGTGGCAGGCTTGGTGCCTGGGAGAGTTTTGGTGCAAAGGTACAGGATGCCTAGCTACATGGTAATGCCCTCCATGAGGGGGCTCTGTGCTAGAGTCTTATCAGTCTTGACCTTGATCTCAGGCACCCTGCTCCTGGGAACAGAGGAGCTCCCTGCTAGACAGCCACGATGTTTCACCAAGCTCTGCTCCTGAATCTGCCCGAATAACAGCAACTTTAAAGAAAGGACCTTCTTTTTAAAAATTTTTAAATTTGTTTTAATTAGTTACACTTGACAGTAGAATGCATTTATGCACTTTGATACATAGATGGGGGATGATTTCTCTTTTTCTGAGCGTACTTGTTGCAGAATCGTATTGGTCACGTGTCACATATATACACACAGTGATAATGTCTGTTTCCTCCTACTATCTTCCTATCTCCCCACTCCCTCCCCTCCCATCCCATCACTTCCCTCTACCTAATCTAAGGTAACACTATTCTACTCTAGTGCCCCCCGCCTTATTGTGAATTAGTATCTGCATATTAGAGAAAACATTCAGCCTTGGGTTTTGTGGGATTGGCTTATTTCACTTAGCAGGATATTCTCCAAATCCAACCATTTACTGGCAAATGCCATAATTTCTCTCTTCTTTAAAGCTGAGTAATATTCCATTGAGTATATATGTACATTGTTTTTATCCATTCATATATTGAGGGACACCTAGGTTGGTTCCTTAGTCTAACTATTGTGAATTGAGCTGCTGTAAATATTGATGTAGCTGTGTCCCTATAGTGGGCTGATTTTAAGTCCTTTGGGTATAAACCAAGAAGTGGGATATCAGGTCAAATGGTGCTTCCATTCCCAGTTTTCTGAGGTGCTCCCATTCCCAGTTTTCTATGCTGCTTTCCATAGTGGTTGCACCGATTTGCAGTCCCACCAGCAATGTATGAGTGGACCCTTTCCGCCACATAGATGTTGGTGAGGATGTGAAGAAGAAGGTCTCCCTTGAGCACTCCACATTGCGACTGTAGAACATGACTGGAACAAGCTGCATGTTACTCTGTAGCTTTCCTGATACAAAGAACAATGCTTGCGTGGCCTTTAATGCGATTGATGAGACATGTATAAATAAAGATTGCTGGCTTAATTCTCTAGACCTGCTTCTCCATCAGAGAGCAGCACTCCACCTGATCCAGCTGTTACCTCCAAATCTGCGTAGGTGAGTCTTTATTTTTCTAATCCCCATCGCCCCTCCCCGGAATCTGTGAGTTTGAGGTGGAGGCAGCTGGTGAAGAGCTGCAGGGTATAAATACACTGGCCACAGTTGAGGGGATGTGCCCAGAAGCACAGCTGGACGGTCTTGGGCCACCACCAGCGCACACACACCTCCTTCCCGTGAACAGGATCAGCCTGGAAATGGGGTCTTCAGGAATGTTCCAGCTTCGTAGGAGGAGGAGGAGTCGTGTCTGAAATCTCAAGTGGAGAAACCACTGTTATCTACCGACTTCTGGGCCCTAATGATTTTTCCAAAATCAGAATAGGAATGTCGTAGTCACTGTTTCCAGTGTAGTCTCTGAGTAAAAGAACACATAGGCGACTAAACATCCTTACGCTCACACTGATCTGAAAATTTAAGAATACGAGACCCACAGAGCCATCGAGTCAGTCGTCTGTGGTGCCGCCTTTGAAACTGTGAACCCCAACTCCTAACTCCTAGAAGGGGGAGCAGTCCGCAAACTCCCTCGAGGATGGGCTCGGAGCACAGCCACAATCCACACAACGATCCCCCTGGCTGCAGACCGCTGCCACAGACTCTTGGTGGGACAGTCTTCTCCCCTTACCAAGCTGCCACGGGCCTCTGGAATCCTAACGCCAAGATCAAGATATGAAGCTCCCTGTGGACCTCCGACAGAATCCTGGTTCCCTGAGAGCTCTGCAAACACTGCCGGCCCCTGCTCCTGCTGCCCAGGGACCCGCCCCCCCC
>KZ295547.1:260814-275895 GCA_002406435.1 Spermophilus dauricus
TTTAACTAATAAAGAATAGAGCTGCACAGGAGGGGGGGGGGCGGGTCCCTGGGCAGCAGGAGCAGGGGCCGGCAGTGTTTGCAGAGCTCTCAGGGAACCAGGATTCTGTCGGAGGTCCACAGGGAGCTTCATATCTTGATCTTGGCGTTAGGATTCCAGAGGCCCGTGGCAGCTTGGTAAGGGGAGAAGACTGTCCCACCAAGAGTCTGTGGCAGCGGTCTGCAGCCAGGGGGATCGTTGTGTGGATTGTGGCTGTGCTCCGAGCCCATCCTCGAGGGAGTTTGCGGACTGCTCCCCCTTCTAGGAGTTAGGAGTTGGGGTTCACAGTTTCAAAGGCTGCACCACAGACGACTGACTATTGCTCTGGGCCCAGGTGAGGCAGGGCATCATGGCGGAATGGTGTGGAGGAGGAAGGCAGCGCAGCACGTGGACCCAGGAAGCAGACAGGTCTGCTCACTGGGACAAAGTAAAAGCCTCCAAGGCACATCCCAGTGGCCGCCTCCTCCAACCACACCTTAGCTCCTACAGTTACCACCCAGGTGATCTATTCAAGTGGCTTAAGCCATTGGTCAGGTCATGAGTAACCCAATCATTTCACCTTGTGATCGTGCACCATCTCACACGTGAATTTTGGGGGGACACTCATATATAAACACAATGAAGTTTTTAACAGGTCACATAAAAATCAAAGCTCTTTATAACACATTTGGCATACATTCATTATGGGAAAATGATAATAGCAGGCATCCTTATGCAAATATCTAAAATCTTCTCGTCTTATAATGGAAGAAAAAAATACGTAAATGATTTAAGGATATAAAATTATAATTTTCTAATTTTATTTCCTTGTGGCCATAGGCAAGAGACAGCAGGGGACACCTTGATTTCAAACTCACTCATGGCCTCCAGACGGCCAGAGAGCAGAGCTCTTTGTCCTGAGCCACCCAGACGCGGCGTTGAGTGACAGCAGCTGTCGGAAGTGAACTCGGGTGGAGAGGAGGGGCCTGTGTCTCCAGGCTGTTTCCTTTTTAAGTCAATAAAACATTAATAAAGGCACAAGAAAATCCAGAGTCTCCAGTACAACAGATTTCAGAACGGCAGCCCCAGGGGGGGCTGGGATCCGAGTCAGCCGCTTCTGGCTGCCTGCCGCCCGGGGCTGCTGCACCTGGAGGTCCCCTGGTGTGGTCAGGTGAGGCTCAGAGGTCCTGGCAGTCTGCTGCTCTGAGGCTGCCCCATGACCACTGCGTGGAGCCTCGGGCCCCGTAGGTGATGGCACAAAAGATGTCACCACCTCCTTGTGGCGTGCCACGCAGCCCTGAAGTAGAGGCTTCTCAGATAAGTGAAGAGAAACGCTCGTGAACAGCAGAGTGTCCCTGTCTTTTCCACTCGGGGTAGCTTTTAGATGGCTGGTCGTTTAATAGCCCTGGGACCCTCCCTGCTGGTCCCTGGTTGGAGGTGTCCTGGCTGCTGTGCTCTGGACCCCAGTGTGTAGGGGCCTGGCCGTCCCCTGAGCACAGCTTGGAAGTCTGGGCACGGGTCTCTGAGCACTTAGTCCCTTCAAGCTGCCAGACGCAGGTTCTCTGCGTGTGCTTCATGTGACCTTCCTGGATCTTCATTAAGTCCCCACAACAGAAAGCCTGGCAACTTACATCCCTCGCTTTCTGAGGGGCTGGGAGGCAGAATTGTTGCTCGTCTCTGCAAGGGACATGAAGGGAACCAATGTTCTCCACCGCCGTTTCCCTCCCTGCCCAGCACAACACCCTGACCATAGCTAGGGCTCCAGGAGGCACTCCCTGCTCCCACACTGTCTCACTCCTGTCTGGTTGTGGACAGTGGTGACGGACAGTGGGAAGGCAGTGTCTGAGACTGGGGTCCTGATGACTTCAAGGCTGTGGCAGGCTTGGTGCCTGGGAGAGTTTTGGTGCAAAGGTACAGGATGCCTAGCTACATGGTAATGCCCTCCATGAGGGGGCTCTGTGCTAGAGTCTTATCAGTCTTGACCTTGATCTCAGGCACCCTGCTCCTGGGAACAGAGGAGCTCCCTGCTAGACAGCCACGATGTTTCACCAAGCTCTGCTCCTGAATCTGCCCGAATAACAGCAACTTTAAAGAAAGGACCTTCTTTTTAAAAATTTTTAAATTTGTTTTAATTAGTTACACTTGACAGTAGAATGCATTTATGCACTTTGATACATAGATGGGGGATGATTTCTCTTTTTCTGAGCGTACTTGTTGCAGAATCGTATTGGTCACGTGTCACATATATACACACAGTGATAATGTCTGTTTCCTCCTACTATCTTCCTATCTCCCCACTCCCTCCCCTCCCATCCCATCACTTCCCTCTACCTAATCTAAGGTAACACTATTCTTCTCTAGTGCCCCCCGCCTTATTGTGAATTAGTATCTGCATATTAGAGAAAACATTCAGCCTTGGGTTTTGTGGGATTGGCTTATTTCACTTAGCAGGATATTCTCCAAATCCAACCATTTACTGGCAAATGCCATAATTTCTCTCTTCTTTAAAGCTGAGTAATATTCCATTGAGTATATATGTACATTGTTTTTATCCATTCATATATTGAGGGACACCTAGGTTGGTTCCTTAGTCTAACTATTGTGAATTGAGCTGCTGTAAATATTGATGTAGCTGTGTCCCTATAGTGGGCTGATTTTAAGTCCTTTGGGTATAAACCAAGAAGTGGGATATCAGGTCAAATGGTGCTTCCATTCCCAGTTTTCTGAGGTGCTCCCATTCCCAGTTTTCTATGCTGCTTTCCATAGTGGTTGCACCGATTTGCAGTCCCACCAGCAATGTATGAGTGGACCCTTTCCGCCACATAGATGTTGGTGAGGATGTGAAGAAGAAGGTCTCCCTTGAGCACTCCACATTGCGACTGTAGAACATGACTGGAACAAGCTGCATGTTACTCTGTAGCTTTCCTGATACAAAGAACAATGCTTGCGTGGCCTTTAATGCGATTGATGAGACATGTATAAATAAAGATTGCTGGCTTAATTCTCTAGACCTGCTTCTCCACCAGAGAGCAGCACTCCACCTGATCCAGCTGTTACCTCCAAATCTGCGTAGGTGAGTCTTTATTTTTCTAATCCCCATCGCCCCTCCCCGGAATCTGTGAGTTTGAGGTGGAGGCAGCTGGTGAAGAGCTGCAGGGTATAAATACACTGGCCACAGTTGAGGGGATGTGCCCAGAAGCACAGCTGGACGGTCTTGGGCCACCACCAGCGCACACACACCTCCTTCCCGTGAACAGGATCAGCCTGGAAATGGGGTCTTCAGGAATGTTCCAGCTTCGTAGGAGGAGGAGGAGGAGGAGGAGGCACAGGGACAGCCACACAGAGGCAGAGCCTGGGGCACTGTGGCCATAGGCAAGAGACAGCAGGGGACACCTTGATTTCAAACTCACTCATGGCCTCCAGACGGCCAGAGAGCAGAGCTCTTTGTCCTGAGCCACCCAGACGCGGCGTTGAGTGACAGCAGCTGTCGGAAGTGAACTCGGGTGGAGAGGAGGCCCCTCTCCTGCACCCTCCTCCCTTCCGCGCTGCCTGAAGCCTGCCTGGACACGGCCCTCACTGCCAGCCCTGTGGGCTGGACTCGGCTTGCTTGGCACGCATCCATGTCCTTTAGATGTTCACAAAAGAAGAACGTGTGTTCTTAGAACATTCCAGATGGCACAAAAGATGTCACCACCTCCTTGTGGCGTGCCACGCAGCCCTGAAGTAGAGGCTTCTCAGATAAGTGAAGAGAAACGCTCCTGAACAGCAGAGTGTCCCTGTCTTTTCCACTCGGGGTAGCTTTTAGATGGCTGGTCGTTTAATAGCCCTGGGACCCTCCCTGCTGGTCCCTGGTTGGAGGTGTCCTGGCTGCTGTGCTCTGGACCCCAGTGTGTAGGGGCCTGGCCGTCCCCTGAGCACAGCTTGGAAGTCTGGGCACGGGTCTCTGAGCACTTAGTCCCTTCAAGCTGCCAGACGCAGGTTCTCTGCGTGTGCTTCATGTGACCTTCCTGGATCTTCATTAAGTCCCCACAACAGAAAGCCTGGCACCTGGGGTCTCGTCCTAGGGAGCGTGAGGACACAGGATGCTGGATTCACCACGTTACAGATGCTTCTCCCCCGGGAAGAGCAGCTGGATGGGGTTTCCTTGGGAAGTGATTTGCACTGGGTGCCCCGAGGCTGGGCTGGGTCGCACCCTGGGCTGGGGGCCAGGGACCCGGGAAGACCAAGGCTGGGGATGTGAGCCTGGCAAGGCCCCTGGGGACCAGGGTACATTGTTTTTATCCATTCATATATTGAGGGACACCTAGGTTGGTTCCTTAGTCTAACTATTGTGAATTGAGCTGCTGTAAATATTGATGTAGCTGTGTCCCTATAGTGGGCTGATTTTAAGTCCTTTGGGTATAAACCAAGAAGTGGGATATCAGGTCAAATGGTGCTTCCATTCCCAGTTTTCTGAGGTGCTCCCATTCCCAGTTTTCTATGCTGCTTTCCATAGTGGTTGCACCGATTTGCAGTCCCACCAGCAATGTATGAGTGGACCCTTTCCGCCACATAGATGTTGGTGAGGATGTGAAGAAGAAGGTCTCCCTTGAGCACTCCACATTGCGACTGTAGAACATGACTGGAACAGAAGCCCAGAGACAGTCAGTAGCCCTAGTTCATATTAGTTAATCAATATCCAGGCCAGAATCCACATTTCACATGCCAAGTTCAAACTCAGTGACTTGAACAGATGCATCATGACAAGTTAGTAGGTCGAAGGCAAAACCAAGTGAGGAAGGCAGAGCATGTTCAATGTGCGTACCATCACTGAGTCTAGAACACGGCCTGCCCCCTTCGGGGCTCTTCTTGATCAGATACTGCTGTCACTGGAGTGCAGTACATGTCTCTACGATGTCGTCTTGGAGAACACCAAGCCGTCTTCCAATTGAAGTCGTGTCTGAAATCTCAAGTGGAGAAACCACTGTTATCTACCGACTTCTGGGCCCTAATGATTTTTCCAAAATCAGAATAGGAATGTCGTAGTCACTGTTTCCAGTGTAGTCTCTGAGTAAAAGAACACATAGGCGACTAAACATCCTTACGCTCACACTGATCTGAAAATTTAAGAATACGAGACCCACAGAGCCATCGAGTCAGTCGTCTGTGGTGCCGCCTTTGAAACTGTGAACCCCAACTCCTAACTCCTAGAAGGGGGAGCAGTCCGCAAACTCCCTCGAGGATGGGCTCGGAGCACAGCCACAATCCACACAACGATCCCCCTGGCTGCAGACCGCTGCCACAGACTCTTGGTGGGACAGTCTTCTCCCCTTACCAAGCTGCCACGGGCCTCTGGAATCCTAACGCCAAGATCAAGATATGAAGCTCCCTGTGGACCTCCGACAGAATCCTGGTTCCCTGAGAGCTCTGCAAACACTGCCGGCCCCTGCTCCTGCTGCCCAGGGACCCGCCCCCCCCTCTTCTCCCCTTACCAAGCTGCCACGGGCCTCTGGAATCCTAACGCCAAGATCAAGATATGAAGCTCCCTGTGGACCTCCGACAGAATCCTGGTTCCCTGAGAGCTCTGCAAACACTGCCGGCCCCTGCTCCTGCTGCCCAGGGACCCGCCCCCCCCCCTCCTGTGCAGCTCTATTCTTTATTAGTTAAACCTAAGACTTGCCTTCATTTGTCCACACCAGTTTTGCTTTTGCTTTTGTGAGGAATGCGATTGAGCTGGATCATGTGTGGGGTTGGGGTGGTACGGTTTTACTGGGGGGAGGGCCAGCAGCAGGTGCTCAGGAGCCTTGGAGCCATGTCTAGGTCATCCTCACTGGGCTGTATGCTGTTCCCTCCTCGCTGACAGTGCCTTTCCTCTGAGGGTTTGCCACACACGTCAGGTGGACGGGTCTGCATGCCCACTAAGCTGATCTCTGTACGGGCTCTCCCTCTCCCTGTGCAATGCCACACGGGACCATCAGTCTTTCTGCAGGCAGCAGAGGCCCCTCCAAGTGACCCTTTGGATGAGGACTGTGTTTGAGTGGACGTGGGCCTGCGAGGCAGAGGAGGCAGGAAGAGGGGGCTCTTGGCTCTGCTCAGTAAAACTGTTGATTCCAGAAAATTTACATCCCTCGCTTTCTGAGGGGCTGGGAGGCAGAATTGTTGCTCGTCTCTGCAAGGGACATGAAGGGAACCAATGTTCTCCACTGCCGTTTCCCTCCCTGCCCAGCACAACACCCTGACCATAGCTAGGGCTCCAGGAGGCACTCCCTGCTCCCACACTGTCTCACTCCTGTCTGGTTGTGGACAGTGGTGACGGACAGTGGGAAGGCAGTGTCTGAGACTGGGGTCCTGATGACTTCAAGGCTGTGGCAGGCTTGGTGCCTGGGAGAGTTTTGGTGCAAAGGTACAGGGTGCCTAGCTGCATGGTAATGCCCTCCATGAGGAGGCTCTGTGCTAGAGTCTTATCAGTCTTGACCTTGATCTCAGGCACCCCGCTCCTGGGAACAGAGGAGCTCCCTGCTAGACAGCCACGATGTTTCACCAAGCTCTGCTCCTGAATCTGCCCAAATAACAGCAACTTTAAAGAAAGGACCTTCTTTTTAAAAATTTTTTAATTTGTTTTAATTAGTTACACTTGACAGTAGAATGCATTTATGCACTTTGATACATAGATGGGGGATGATTTCTCTTTTTCTGAGCGTACTTGTTGCAGAATCGTATTGGTCACGTGTCACATATATACACACAGTGATAATGTCTGTTTCCTCCTACTATCTTCCTATCTCCCCACTCCCTCCCCTCCCATCCCATCACTTCCCTCTACCTAATCTAAGGTAACACTATTCTTCTCTAGTGCCCCCCGCCTTATTGTGAATTAGTATCTGCATATTAGAGAAAACATTCAGCCTTCTGACCATAGCTAGGGCTCCAGGAGGCACTCCCTGCTCCCACACTGTCTCACTCCTGTCTGGTTGTGGACAGTGGTGACGGACAGTGGGAAGGCAGTGTCTGAGACTGGGGTCCTGATGACTTCAAGGCTGTGGCAGGCTTGGTGCCTGGGAGAGTTTTGGTGCAAAGGTACAGGATGCCTAGCTACATGGTAATGCCCTCCATGAGGGGGCTCTGTGCTAGAGTCTTATCAGTCTTGACCTTGATCTCAGGCACCCTGCTCCTGGGAACAGAGGAGCTCCCTGCTAGACAGCCACGATGTTTCACCAAGCTCTGCTCCTGAATCTGCCCGAATAACAGCAACTTTAAAGAAAGGACCTTCTTTTTAAAAATTTTTAAATTTGTTTTAATTAGTTACACTTGACAGTAGAATGCATTTATGCACTTTGATACATAGATGGGGGATGATTTCTCTTTTTCTGAGCGTACTTGTTGCAGAATCGTATTGGTCACGTGTCACATATATACACACAGTGATAATGTCTGTTTCCTCCTACTATCTTCCTATCTCCCCACTCCCTCCCCTCCCATGGTTGGTTCCTTAGTCTAACTATTGTGAATTGAGCTGCTGTAAATATTGATGTAGCTGTGTCCCTATAGTGGGCTGATTTTAAGTCCTTTGGGTATAAACCAAGAAGTGGGATATCAGGTCAAATGGTGCTTCCATTCCCAGTTTTCTGAGGTGCTCCCATTCCCAGTTTTCTATGCTGCTTTCCATAGTGGTTGCACCGATTTGCAGTCCCACCAGCAATGTATGAGTGGACCCTTTCCGCCACATAGATGTTGGTGAGGATGTGAAGAAGAAGGTCTCCCTTGAGCACTCCACATTGCGACTGTAGAACATGACTGGAACAAGCTGCATGTTACTCTGTAGCTTTCCTGATACAAAGAACAATGCTTGCGTGGCCTTTAATGCGATTGATGAGACATGTATAAATAAAGATTGCTGGCTTAATTCTCTAGACCTGCTTCTCCACCAGAGAGCAGCACTCCACCTGATCCAGCTGTTACCTCCAAATCTGCGTAGGTGAGTCTTTATTTTTCTAATCCCCATCGCCCCTCCCCGGAATCTGTGAGTTTGAGGTGGAGGCAGCTGGTGAAGAGCTGCAGGGTATAAATACACTGGCCACAGTTGAGGGGATGTGCCCAGAAGCACAGCTGGACGGTCTTGGGCCACCACCAGCGCACACACACCTCCTTCCCGTGAACAGGATCAGCCTGGAAATGGGGTCTTCAGGAATGTTCCAGCTTCGTAGGAGGAGGAGGCACAGGGACAGCCACACAGAGGCAGAGCCTGGGGCACTGTGGCCATAGGCAAGAGACAGCAGGGGACACCTTGATTTCAAACTCACTCATGGCCTCCAGACGGCCAGAGAGCAGAGCTCTTTGTCCTGAGCCACCCAGACGCGGCGTTGAGTGACAGCAGCTGTCGGAAGTGAACTCGGGTGGAGAGGAGGTCCCTCTCCTGCACCCTCCTCCCTTCCGCGCTGCCTGAAGCCTGCCTGGACACGGCCCTCACTGCCAGCCCTGTGGGCTGGACTCGGCTTCCCTCTCCTGCACCCTCCTCCCTTCCGCGCTGCCTGAAGCCTGCCTGGACACGGCCCTCACTGCCAGCCCTGTGGGCTGGACTCGGCTTGCTTGGCACGCATCCATGTCCTTTAGATGTTCACAAAAGAAGAACGTGTGTTCTTAGAACATTCCAGATGGCACAAAAGATGTCACCACCTCCTTGTGGCGTGCCACGCAGCCCTGAAGTAGAGGCTTCTCAGATAAGTGAAGAGAAACGCTCCTGAACAGCAGAGTGTCCCTGTCTTTTCCACTCGGGGTAGCTTTTAGATGGCTGGTCGTTTAATAGCCCTGGGACCCTCCCTGCTGGTCCCTGGTTGGAGGTGTCCTGGCTGCTGTGCTCTGGACCCCAGTGTGTAGGGGCCTGGCCGTCCCCTGAGCACAGCTTGGAAGTCTGGGCACGGGTCTCTGAGCACTTAGTCCCTTCAAGCTGCCAGACGCAGGTTCTCTGCGTGTGCTTCATGTGACCTTCCTGGATCTTCATTAAGTCCCCACAACAGAAAGCCTGGCACCTGGGGTCTCGTCCTAGGGAGCGTGAGGACACAGGATGCTGGATTCACCACGTTACAGATGCTTCTCCCCCGGGAAGAGCAGCTGGATGGGGTTTCCTTGGGAAGTGATTTGCACTGGGTGCCCCGAGGCTGGGCTGGGTCGCACCCTGGGCTGGGGGCCAGGGACCCGGGAAGACCAAGGCTGGGGATGTGAGCCTGGCAAGGCCCCTGGGGACCAGGGCAGGTCCTCCTCCTCAGCCAGGTCCCTCATCAGGGCAGTGAGTGCAGCACTCCTTGGACCAAATGGGACAGAACCCCTTCTCCAGGACTGTGCTCTGGGTGGGAGATGGAGGTCCCGGCCTCGGCCTCACTCTGGCCCCTGCAGGCCACTGGCACACTCAGGATCTGGGTGGATCAGCCCAGCGGGTGCCAGGGGTCCAGCGCCAGGAGGCCGGGGTCTCAGGACCCTCGAGTGCATGTGGCCTTTTCTTTCCCACCAGCAGCCAGGACTGTCCCCTCCCAGCACCTTCTGGCCGCTGTTGGTGGCTTGGTGTAAAGTGGCAGGGCGTCATGTGTCTTCACGGTGACGTCCAGCCCCTCTGGGAAGTGTAGACTTACTCCACGTCCTTTGGAGAAGCTTTTGGAGACAATTCCACAGTCTCTAGGTCTGACCAACTCCAGGGGCTGCTTCAAAATCTTCTGCCAGATTCCACCTGCAGCCTGAGCCTCGTGGTGCACAGCCTCTACTGAGGCCCTGAGTCCCCATGACCCTGGCCACCCCACCGCTAGCCGTCCCCTCCCGGTGTGACTGTGGTCAGCTCCTCCCTCCTCAGGCCCTAGAGCCTGCACTCACACAGAGCGGCGTGAGCCATAGGGAGACCAGAGGGCAGAATAGCTCCTGGGAGAGGCAGAGACCCCCAGGGGGCAGCCTTGAGGTCTAGCCTGCCCAGGGGTCCTGAGGGGTGACCCCTGTGTCTCACCCTCCTCCAGGGGCTCTTCCCAGAGGGTCCGTCCTCTTGGAGCCATGCTGTGGTGGCAGCAGAGAGACACCTGCCCAGGGCTTGCACCAGCAGTGCTCACACCTGAGTGCTGGCCAGGGCAGGAGCTGACCAGTCTGGGAGAGACTCCGTGGTGACCAGAGGTGACTGCAGGTGACAAGCTGCTCTGAAGTCACACTCACACAGTCCTGGGAGTGATGAGGGAGGAGGGCCGTCCTGGCCTGGAGGCCCCCACGGCCCCCTCCCCGCTCCCCTGCTGCCCTCGATGCCTAGCTACATGGTAATGCCCTCCATGAGGGGGCTCTGTGCTAGAGTCTTATCAGTCTTGACCTTGATCTCAGGCACCCTGCTCCTGGGAACAGAGGAGCTCCCTGCTAGACAGCCACGATGTTTCACCAAGCTCTGCTCCTGAATCTGCCCGAATAACAGCAACTTTAAAGAAAGGACCTTCTTTTTAAAAATTTTTAAATTTGTTTTAATTAGTTACACTTGACAGTAGAATGCATTTATGCACTTTGATACATAGATGGGGGATGATTTCTCTTTTTCTGAGCGTACTTGTTGCAGAATCGTATTGGTCACGTGCCACATATATACACACAGTGATAATGTCTGTTTCCTCCTACTATCTTCCTATCCCCCCACTCCCTCCCCTCCCATCCCATCACTTCCCTCTACCTAATCTAAGGTAGGAGACGAGCTCACTCAGCTCAGGCCTGCGCTGGTTCTGGTGGCCCAGCCCAGCCTCACCCAGGACCCGGGCACATGAAGCAGGGCTCCCCCCACGGCCAGCGTCTGATGACTCTGCCCAAGAGAAGGAAGTTCAGGGGAGGGAGGCAGGCGCTGGCCAAAATGGGTGTGTCCACTTTTCCAATTCCCATGACACTGGGCTGACACAGGGCCGTCAGGGAGCACAGTGGAGCCAGGGCGGCCTTCCCGAGGTCCACGGCCCGTCTCGCGCTCCCCCAGGGAGGCACAGAAGCTGCTGAGCCCCGGGTGGTCCAGCCGCCTCGCGGACCCAGCACTCGGAGGCGCGGCATGTGTGGTGCCCTGGGACAATCTGGGTTTCTGCAGCGAGGTTTAATTAGCAGAGGCACGGTCCCTGTAATCAGGCGGCAGGAATGTGGCCGACCCGCCTCCGGCGGCTCTGCGCTGTGTGTGCCAGGCTGGCCCACGCCACCAGGGCTGGGCAGGACTCACCCTCGTCTCTGCAGCTGTCTCTCCTTGGGCCATGTCCTCTGGGCCTTTCCTGTAGGCCAGTCACCCTAGCTGGGCACTGGCTCCTACAGGAGCTCTCAGCCATGGGCAATCCCTGGAGCCCACTCAAGCCCCAGCCAGGCTACAGGCGCGACCTTCATCCAGTGTCCACCTGTTGGCTCTGGACTGTGGAGAAGGAGGACACTACGTGGGGCGGCTTCCCTAACTAACTGGCAGTAAGTCCGGTTTCCACGTCACAGAACTGGGGCACCGACCTCCCCATGACGCCCTGCTCACGTCCAGCAGCATGTGTGGAAGTCCAGCGGGGCCGTGCTTGTTCCTCCTCCGTGGCAGGTCAGGGTCCGGCACAACCAGACCAGGTCCACCATGCCCCCTGCCTCCCCAAAGAGGAACACGGATTCTTAGCCCTCAGACCCGGGCTCAGGGCAATCGCAAAGTCCTCATTCAGATGTTCCCTGATGAGGACTGCAAACCACAGACGCTGAACAATTTTTGGATATTCCCATTTACAGTCCTTTATTTACAAGCCTTTAGGAAACGATGGCAAAAGAGGTCAGGAAATAGCCAGATACTCCCACCCTCCCCGTAGAAATAGGGAAATCAACCGGATTAGGTGGAGAGCAGCTCAGCTTTCCATTCACTACCATCAGCTTTACTGTGCCATTTGAATCACGCCAGGCACGGGCCTCTTGGGAGGTCATTAGAGAGATGTGGGCTACCTGCACTTGGAAAACAAAGGTAACTTCTTTCCCTTCCTGACCTGCAGCTCACAAATCAGCCTTCCCTGACTTCTCCCGATGACGGCAGGCCTCTGGGTCTGTGTGTGTCGGAAGCTACATGGTCCCCTTCACCATGGGGTGGGGCTGGATGTGAAGGTCCTGTGGAGCTGGTGTGGGGTCTGTAACTGGACACCAGGTCTTTAAAGAGCGTCCACTGCAAATGAAGAACACATTACGCTCCGTTTCACCCACACGCCAACCACTAAAGCCTCCTCTAACTTGTCCTCACTGAATTTCGTCTGCATGTTGCTGTCCTCTGTGGCGGTGACTCTTAGGAATTTGGAAGTGAGAGTTTCAAAGAGGCACAGATGCCACACTTCTGAGTCACTTGGAAGTCCACAGTCACTATTTGTGACATGAAGAAACAAAGCCCTTCATAGAGGATAATGGGGTACCTGCTGGGGCTTGGGATGCATGTACCACCCGACTCCGTAGGATCACACACAAAGCTTCCAGGTGGGTTAAATATCAAGTCTCAATTGCATACCAGGGTGCCAAGAGGGAAATCTTAATTGAGAAATGCTGTTCTTGCCAAATAAAACACGCAATTCAGAACCTGATGTCATGCCGATTTTGAATCAGCTCTGCGGCCCCTGGTCACCGCCCACAGCCGTCTCCCACCTGCCGAGACCTCACTTTTGTTCATCACCACAGATGATGAGCCACAGGAGATAAAAGAAGAAGCAACCGAGTCATTTGTTTGTCCCCAAGTCAAACCAAATACGTGTTTGAGGTTCCAAATATTTAGACGACCTACCCACTAATTTCTATTTTCTCCATGTTCCACACTTCCTCTTCCAGAGCCAAGTCACCCTCCTCCACCCTGTTGATGTAAATGTCTGGTGCAAGAAGAAACAGTAACAAATGGATTCTGTAAAAATGAGGACATCTGAGCCTCATGAAAGGCTTAACTTGTCCCACCTTTTCAAATTATTTCTTTCATTTAGTTTTCAGCCTTTCCCCTATGGTTACGCCTGGGCGTGGTTTTCTTTGAGTTTTTCCTGCTTGTGGAGAAATGAACTCTTTGCATCTGTAAGGTTTTGTATTGCATCATATTTAGGAAGGTTCTAGTCATTATTTCTTCAAATAATTCTTCTCCCAGCCCCACAGTCTGGAAATCAGACCTCTTGGTATTGTCCCTCAGGATTCCAAGGCTCTGTCCATGTTTTCAGTCGTGTCTCTTTCTCTTGCTCAGGGCGGATAACTGCTCTTGGTTCTTTGGTTCTGCGACTTCTCCCTCAATCACTGACATTTCACCAGTGAGCCTGCCCAAGGAGTCTGGACCCAGCCATCACAGTTTTCAGTTCTGGGTTCTCCCCCTGGTCTCTCTCGTCACTCCAGAGACAGCTTTTCTTTCCACTCATTTCAAGAGGGTTGGCCTTGACCTGTGGGAACATGGTCGTAACAATTGTCTTAAAGTCTTGGTGTGATAATTCCAACATCTGGGTGGTCTTGAGATTGGCATCTGTTAGTCATCTTTTCATTTGCCACAACTCGGTGTATTTGTCACAACTTCCTAATTCTTTGTTAGTTAAATAATTTTGGCTTCCATTCTGGATGTTTTCAATATTATTTTATGAAATTCTATTGAATCTTATGAAATTCTGTTCTTATCTTTTATTAAATATTGTTTCATTATTTTGGCTTGTTTGTTATTTTTCTGTTTTGCCTTTAGCCAAGCTGGGTATTAAATCTGGGGTCTCATGCCTGCTAAGCAAGTGGCTCCCACTGAAGTGCACCCCCAATCCTTGTTGTTATTTGAATGGGAAATCAACCAGATTAGGTGGAGACCAACTCACCTTTACTTTCACACCGTGCACCTTTACTGTGCCATTTGAAGTGACGCCAGGCATGGGCCTCTTGGGAGGCCATCAGGGCTTGGCTGTGGTGATGTCATGGTTCAGTGCTCAGAGCTGGGTTCTTTGTGGTGGCGCTTGAGGTCTTTTCTGGAAGTGTTCTGTCTGGCGGTGAGCCAAGGGTTTGTGTCAGTTTATTCCCAAAAGTGGATGCCTCCCTTCTCACCCTGTCTTCTTTCTGAGATCCTAGAGCTAGAAGCTCACAGGGCCCTTGATGGCTTCCTCCAAGATCTAGAAATCCTGTGCGCGGTCACTTCATTTGGGCAGAGAAGAGAGAGAAAGGTGTGGGACGCTCCCCACACTCTTCAGACCTCAGGCCCACCTTGCCCCAGCTCCCTGGGCAGGAAGACAAGCACCCTTGATGGCTTCCTCCAAGATCTAGAAATCCTGTGCGCGGTCACTTCATTTGGGCAGAGAAGAGAGAGAAAGGTGTGGGACGCTCCCCACACTCTTCAGACCTCAGGCCCACCTTGCCCCAGCTCCCTGGGCAGGAAGACAAGCATCAGGCTGCAGAACCCACCTTGTCCCATTGCAGTGAGCCCAGGACTCGAGCCACCACGAGAGCATGCCAGGGGACAGATCATCACAAAAGGAAAGAAAGGGAAGCATCTCTTCCCACCCTCCTGGCCTGGCCCGGGACGCTCTGGAGGAGGAAGGCAGCGCAGCACGTGGACCCAGGAAGCAGACAGGTCTGCTCACTGGGACCAAGTAAAAGCCCCCAAGGCACATCCCAGTGGCCGCCTCCTCCAACCACACCTTAGCTCCTGCAGTTACCACCCAGGTGATCTATTCAAGTGGCGTAAGCCATTGGTCAGGTCATGAGTAACCCAATCATTTCACCTTGTGATCGTGCACCATCTCACACGTGAATTTTGGGGGGACACTCATATATAAACACAATGAAGTTTTTAACAGGTCACATAAAAATCAAAGCTCTTTATAACACATTTGGCATACATTCATTATGGGAAAATGATAATAGCAGGCATCCTTATGCAAATATCTAAAATCTTCTCGTCTTATAATGGAAGAAAAAAATACGTAAATGATTTAAGGATATAAAATTATAATTTTCTAATTTTATTTCCTAATAGAAGAGGTGCCTTTTATTGTTCAAAAATCTTTTTAATCTCATATCATTTGTAGTGGGAACAAAACTTTTTGAAGTGCAGGTAGTGGAGAGCTTTAAGTTATTCCCCAGGACCCACTGGCTCCCAGCCTCCCCCTG
>KZ295547.1:276791-298730 GCA_002406435.1 Spermophilus dauricus
GGAGCCACTGCTGGCTGGGCCCCCCCGCTGTGCCCCTGCCTGTGCTGGCCCGAGCCCTGTGTCTCCAGGCTGTTTCCTTTTTAAGTCAATAAAACATTAATAAAGGCACAAGAAAATCCAGAGTCTCCAGTACAACAGATTTCAGAACGGCAGCCCCAGGGGTGGCTTGAATCCGAGTCAGCCGCTTCTGGCTGCCTGCCGCCCGGGGCTGCTGCACCTGGAGGTCCCCTGGTGTGGTCAGGTGAGGCTCAGAGGTCCTGGCAGTCTGCTGCTCTGAGGCTGCCCCATGACCACTGCGTGGAGCCTCGGGCCCCGTAGGTGTGGAACACGAAACCTCCCACCAGCGCCAGGACTGTGCCTTCAGAGGTCACACCCCTGCCATAGAGGACGGACTTATCCCTGGTTGCCCAGGTTACAAGTGGAAAGGTGAACTCACTTTTTTTTTTGTTCCTAAGACTTGCCTTCATTTGTCCACACCAGTTTTGCTTTTGCTTTTGTGAGGAATGCGATTGAGCTGGATCATGTGTGGGGTTGGGGTGGTACGGTTTTACTGGGGGGAGGGCCAGCAGCAGGTGCTCAGGAGCCTTGGAGCCATGTCTAGGTCATCCTCACTGGGCTGTATGCTGTTCCCTCCTCGCTGACAGTGCCTTTCCTCTGAGGGTTTGCCACACACGTCAGGTGGACGGGTCTGCATGCCCACTAAGCTGATCTCTGTACGGGCTCTCCCTCTCCCTGTGCAATGCCGCACGGGACCATCAGTCTTTCTGCAGGCAGCAGAGGCCCCTCCAAGTGACCCTTTGGATGAGGACTGTGTTTGAGTGGACGTGGGCCTGCGAGGCAGAGGAGGCAGGAAGAGGGGGCTCTTGGCTCTGCTCAGTAAAACTGTTGATTCCAGAAAACTTACATCCCTCGCTTTCTGAGGGGCTGGGAGGCAGAATTGTTGCTCGTCTCTGCAAGGGACATGAAGGGAACCAATGTTCTCCACTGCCGTTTCCCTCCCTGCCCAGCACAACACCCTGACCATAGCTAGGGCTCCAGGAGGCACTCCCTGCTCCCACACTGTCTCACTCCTGTCTGGTTGTGGACAGTGGTGACGGACAGTGGGAAGGCAGTGTCTGAGACTGGGGTCCTGATGACTTCAAGGCTGTGGCAGGCTTGGTGCCTGGGAGAGTTTTGGTGCAAAGGTACAGGGTGCCTAGCTGCATGGTAATGCCCTCCATGAGGAGGCTCTGTGCTAGAGTCTTATCAGTCTTGACCTTGATCTCAGGCACCCCGCTCCTGGGAACAGAGGAGCTCCCTGCTAGACAGCCACGATGTTTCACCAAGCTCTGCTCCTGAATCTGCCCAAATAACAGCAACTTTAAAGAAAGGACCTTCTTTTTAAAAATTTTTTAATTTGTTTTAATTAGTTACACTTGACAGTAGAATGCATTTATGCACTTTGATACATAGATGGGGGATGATTTCTCTTTTTCTGAGCGTACTTGTTGCAGAATCGTATTGGTCACGTGCCACATATATACACACAGTGATAATGTCTGTTTCCTCCTACTATCTTCCTATCCCCCCACTCCCTCCCCTCCCATCCCATCACTTCCCTCTACCTAATCTAAGGTAACACTATTCTACTCTAGTGCCCCCCGCCTTATTGTGAATTAGTATCTGCATATTAGAGAAAACATTCAGCCTTGGGTTTTGTGGGATTGGCTTATTTCACTTAGCAGGATATTCTCCAAATCCAACCATTTACTGGCAAATGCCATAATTTCTCTCTTCTTTAAAGCTGAGTAATATTCCATTGAGTATATATGCTGTAGGCCAGTCACCCTAGCTGGGCACTGGCTCCTACAGGAGCTCTCAGCCATGGGCAATCCCTGGAGCCCACTCAAGCCCCAGCCAGGCTACAGGCGCGACCTTCATCCAGTGGACACACACTGGGCTGTGTTCCTGCCCCTTTGTGGCTTTGGGCAGCATGGTGAGAGGGAATGCCCACTGTCCATTGCTTAGCCTGGGCACTTCAGGTCTGACCTCAACTCGTAATGTGTAGAAGGACGGTCACCTCACCCTGCTCAAGGTACCGTGACAGGCCCCAAGCCAGCACGAGAGGTGCATGTGCACGGGAGATCTCCACCAGCAGGAGCTGCCCAGAGGACAGCCCAGGGGACGCTGGTCTCAGCTCCCACAGACGGCCACTGGGTGGCCGCTTTCCTGACGGTGTCCCAGGTGATGCTTGCCTTATGGTGCTGGCCTCAGAGGGAAGTGTGCAGACCTGGGAGCGCGGCCACCCACCCGGAGAGGGAGGAGCCCAGCGCTCCAGTAAGGGTCCTCCTGCTCATCCAGAAGGCACGGACAGACCCCTTGCTGGAGGGATGCAGGTGAAGACCTACCGTCCCGCAGGAGCTGCGGGGGGACAAGCTCGGCGCTCGTGATACAGCAGAAATGAGGAAGTCCCAGAACGTGAAACCCCGTGGCTGAGTTAGAAGACTGCTGGTGAGTCATGGCAGTGCTGGGCGGGGAGACCAAGGGCCCTCACCTCGGCTGCTGTGACTGGCCCTTGGCCACAGAATATCCCAGAATGTCTGCTCCTTGCTAAACCACATGGCTTGAGGTTCCCAGTGCTTCAACAACGGTCAGGGACCCCACCATCCATGGCAGGAACTTCATGGCTTTCAAAGCCAGATCCACTTGTGTGACCTTCTCGCCAGGTTAAGAGATCCTAAACCGGGGCCGGGTGGCCAGGAGCCTGCTCTGTGCAGGAGGGTCCAGCTTCCCATGGTGCCCCCCCGCAGCGCATCTCCACGGTGCATGATCCCGGGGCTCATGGCCGTCCTTGCAGACTCTCATGCAGACGGTGGAGACATTTTCAGACACAGTGGGTCTGTCCCAGGGGACATTTGGACTTTCTACTGTGTCCCTCGTGGCACTCCTGAGGCAACACGACGTAGTCACGAGGGCGACTTGTCCTGCTTAGGGCTGCTCCACGGCCTCCACATTGGCCCATCTCTGGCAGCACCCACCACCAGGAGCCGGTGGCCCTCGATCTGTCTGCACAGAAATGTCCATGGGAATGCCCAGTACAGGAGCCTGTGGCCCCCTTGCAGGGCCCCTGGTCTGCCCTAGGAGTGCCCACTCACAGGAGCCTATGTCCCCCTTGCAGCACCCCCTGGTCTGCCCCAGGAGTGCCCACTCACAGGAGCCTATGACCCCCTTGCAGCACCCCCTGGTCTGCCCCAGGAGTGCCCACTCACAGGAGCCTATGACCCCCTTGCAGGCCCCCTGGTCTGCCCCAGTAGTGTCCACTCACAGGAGCCTATGACCCCCTTGCAGGGCCCCTGGTCTGCCCCAGGAGTGCCCACTCACAGGAGCCTATGACCCCCTTGCAGGCCCCCTGGTCTGCCCCAGGAGTGCCCACTCACAGGAGCCTATGACCCCCTTGTAGGCCCCCTGGTCTGCCCCAGGAGTACCCACTCCCAGTAGCCGTGCTCCTAGACGTACCTCTCCTCCCTTTTCCTGCTCTCTTACCTGTCTGCACAGCGCAGAGGGTCTGGGTGAGGGCTGTCTGCTCTGTGTGTGTCAGGGGCCTGTGCCCAGCAGACCACATGCCCGCAGTGGCTGCTATGTGTGTTATGAAGTGCGTCTATGCAGCCTGGCTGGTTAGGGGCTGTGAGTGCTGGTCCCTGCCCTCCTGCTCGTGCCTCCCATGGTCCCCCCCAGCTGGGGTTGATGGAAAGGATGCCCACAGTGTTGCCCATGGAGGTCACCTCCAAGTGGAGAGCCAGCTGGGGAAGGGTGCCTAGATGGCAGGAAGCACACCTCTGTCCACCCAGTCAAGCTGGAAGGGATTTGACACCTGTGCCCAATACCCAGTCTCTGAGAGAAGGACGCACAGAGGGCTACACAGGGCCCAGCTGCCGGGGTGAGCCCAGAGAGCCGCTGCTTCCTCCTGCAGAGACTCGCTCTCTGGCCTCCCCTAGACAGAGGCCCAACACTGGAAGCCTCCTCAGGAACACGGGCCCTGCTGGCGTCACCACCAGGGTGGGTCGGGACCGTGTGGCCACTCCCTGGCACCAGAGGGGATGGGCCCTGCTGTGCCTGGGCAGGGAGGTGGCAGGTGGAGGCTTGGCAGCATATGTGCCACACAAGTGCCCGGGGGCGGGGAGCAGACACAGGCTTGAACCAGGTGGTGTCACGGTAGAGGTTCATCCTCTCCTTCTGGAGGCAGGAGCCTGTGGTCAGAATGTGGGCAGGTCCAGGCTCCTCTGAAGCCTGCAGGAGAAGGTCCTTCCTGCCCCTCCCAGCTCTGGGGTGGCACACCCTCGGTGGCCCTGGCTTGGGGCTGCACCCCCATTCTCTGCCTGAGTACCCACATGGTCATCTTGAAAAGCAGCCAGAAATGGCACTCTCCTGCCTCCAGCCCTGCTAAGCTGTTTCAGGCCATGGTGTGGAAGCCAGGTCTGACCCCAAATGACCTGAGCTCCTGGAACCAAAGGTCTGGATGAGTGGAATCCGGGAAGGAGAGCGGGGCCTGCAGACCTAGATTAGAGCTGAGGCTGCTGGGGACATTGCGGGAGAGGCCACGGCTCCTCCCACGTCAAAGCCCTCCATTCACCCCCTGCCTGGCCACTCCCAGCTGGGGAGACCTCTGGGCACCTCTGCCTCCTTGTGAGCTCCGTCAAGCTCTTCCCTTTGCCCAAGCCAGGCGGGATGTGCCTGGTCCCAGGCAGGTGGGCAGCAAGCCTGTGCCCATGTCAACTCTCTGTGGGGGTCAGGAGGACCAGGGCCCTCCTCAGGACCCCACCCTGACTGTGTCTGCCAAGGCCCTGTCTCCACACGTGGTCACCCTCTGGGTGTGGAGGTGGGAGACGGCTCTCAGGAAGCCCAAGTGGCAGCTCCGTCCCTGTGGCCTGTCTTCTAGTGACAGGGTCTGTCTCAGCCATCCTCACAGCCCAACAGAAGGAAATACCACCAGGGAAACCTCTCTCCCCGCGTCCTCACCCCTGAACGGAACCTTGGGAACCAGCAGGAAGGTCGCGCTCACTGCCCTTCACAGAGGCTCCAGCGCGAGCCAGACTCCTCTGTGAGAACCTAGCCCTTGACCTAGACGCTCCTCCTAGGACTGGAGACATCAGTCACTTCAGGCAAAAGCGTGGAACACTTGGCGAAAGTCTTCCTTAACAACAAGAAGTGATTCAATGTGCAGCAGGAGGAAGGGCACCTCGCCACGGGTCACGCGGGCCGGACTGCACTCCTCCTGCGCAGATCTGAGCTGAGGCCCAGGGCGTGACTCGGCGGGGGAGCGCTTGCCTAGGATGTGCAAGGCCTGATTCCGTGTCCAGCTCCACAAAGAAAAAAAGAGGGAAAGCAAGAAGTCATATGGGGAGGGGAAAGGGAACCTAGAATTAAACACCCAGAATGATCCATCATGCATACACACATACACACCTGAAAAAGTAGGTCACAAAGCTAACGGGAGTTCTCTGTGGGCGGCAGAAGTAGAAGTTACTTAGATTTCTTCCGAATGCCATTCAGTGTTTCCTTGATTCTTGGCAGCACCATCAGTTGGATATGGACAAGGACGGGAAGCATGATTTCTAAACAAGCACAAACTACTTTCTGACAGACCCAGAAAGGCAAGAACTAGCCCAGCAAGCTCAGGCTCCTCCCAGAAGGCCCCGCAGCAGCAGCAGCAGCGCGGAGCCCAGGGTGCAGAGTCCACCCTCGGGGGAGGGAAGAAAAGCGGCAGGCTCGGGGCAGGGCCATCTTGAGCACCTTTGAGTGTGGCTGCTTCTTGAGCGACATGAGTCTTGGGGCTTGTGGGGAGGCTGCCCTGGGGTGGGTGGGAGTTCCTGAGCTGAGCCCTGCAGGACCTCAGCCTGCACAGAGGGGATGCTGGGTGTGAAGGCCTTGGTCCTCGCCTGGCCACCCGTGGGCGGGGCCGGGCCGCCCCACTGCCCTCTCGGGTGCAGGCCCCGCACTGTCCTCCAGACAGGGCCCTGCTGTCTCCAGACCCCTGTCTCCTCTACGCCAGGTCCCTCCTCCGACAGCAGGAGGGCCCGGGTGGGAGTCCAGGCACATCCAGCCTTCAGCCTGGCTGGGACGCCTGCGACACTGGCTGCGGTCTCCCACAGACGCGGTGGCATTGGCACTGCCGTGCATGGAGGGCCGGCCACCGTCCCAGGAGACAGAGCTCCACACCCGGCCCTCGCTGGGCTCCAGCTTCCTGGGGACACTTCTGGCACATCACAGGGCTCCACCCAGGTGTGCTGAGGTTCACTCTGAAGGGAGATATTTATCCTGAAATTTCAGGCCATATTTATGTGAAATATAAAGTTTCACAATGACTTTTCTATGAGAAGATGAGCCGGGCCATTGGGCCTGGGCCCATACCCCGATGCCCATCCCACCCCCAATCCCGACACCTCCCCATCTGACCCTTGCCCCTCCCCCTGGGGTCACTGGGCCCTGCCCTCCAGGAGAGCGAGCAGCCTGGGACGGTCACAGGTCCTCTCTGCTCTTCCCAGAGACACACCCCCTTCCAGGATCCTGGGCCAGAGCCCCCCTCCGGCTCCTCCAGGAGGACAGGGTGGCAGTGCCTGCGGGCAGCGGCCATGAACAGGCCAGGCTGAACCCAGGAGGGCAGCCCTGTGCAGAACCAGGGTGCAGGAAGGCCCACGTGCTGACGGACCTCAGCACGTGCCAGAGACGGCAGTTCCCTGTCACCCACAGCCCCATGTGCTCTTGCTAGAGAAGTCACAAGTGTGAAGATGGGAGAATCCTCGACCACACAGGCGGGTGGTCAGCCTGGGGCAGCGGCTGGTGCCAGGGCCTCCCTCCACTCCTGGCTTTTGAGGGAACAGTCACTGTCTATGGCCCAAGGTCCCAGGCTCGTGGGTCAAAGCTGCACTCCACCTCTGGCCCCGGAACCTGCGAAGACTCGCAGGACATTGTGATCTGCTTCTCTTTTCAACGTTTATTTTTATTTCCAAATTGAAAACTATTAGAAACACTGTAATTGCTAGATTTAATGTCCCATCCAGGCAATTTCGTAAACTCGGGACTAACCTTTCCCAGCCTGCCCAAACGTTCAGCCTTAAAGCGCTTTTGGCGCCTCTGGAGAGACATGGATTTTTTCCTAGACCAGGTTTTTATGGTTTCATTTTGTAACATTTAACTGCAAGTTTGATGAGGAAACCACAAGACCTCATGAACCACACGCAACAATGTCAGATGAATCTGCTGATTCTGTTCTGGGCTTCAACATTGCCATACGACTTCAGTCAGACCATACGCACCGTCCCAGAGCCAAGCTGGAGGCCAAGTGATCTGGAGACCCCCTCACGAATGCCTCAGGTGGACATGGATCACCGCCACTGGCCTCAAAGGGTGGCCACATTCAGAACTGTCAGAGGGCCGGTCTGCAGGCTCTGAGACTCAGAGGGGATGTGGTTTAATCAATGACCCTGCTCTGCCCAGTGCTGCAGCCCACCACCAGCAAGGGTAGAGGGCCAGAAGCCCCAGCAGGGCCTCCCAGATCTCGGGTGGACACTTCCCAAGTTCAGCCACTTCATGGTTTAAAACTTCTTTGACCACCCCGAGAGGACGCGAAGAGTCAGTCTTCAGACAAGGGAGCCGGGGGGGCGTGCTGAGCCCAGGGCCCTCAGCCAGCTCAGTGACATCATAAGACAACCACCCACAGACAGGAGAACCAGTCTGCTCCCTGAAACCCTCACACCCTCAAATCGACAGTCATCCCCTGACCCTTGAAGACAGGTTCCAGGACCCCTGTGAGTTCCTGAAGCCCCAGAGAGGGTGGGACTCAACAGGGACTGCATTTTCCTAACCCTAAAAACCCATGATTGATTTATACAGTGGGCCCCGGGAGAGATCAATAGGAACAGCTAAGCCGGGCACGGAATCTCAGCAGCTCGGGAGGCTGAGGCAGGAGGAGTGAGTAAGTTCAAAGCTGAGCCTCGGCAACTTAGCGAGGGCCTCAGTAACTCAGTGAGACCCTGTCTCTAAATAAATAAATAAATAAATCAGTCCAGCTGGGATGTGGTTCCTTGTGAGCGACCCCGAGTTCAATTTGTGGAACCAAAAACAAAAAGAAAAAAATCATGATAGCTAATAAAAACAGAACAGCTCTTACTGTGTACTGTGATTAGAGTCAGGGAACACGGCCTTCCCTCAGTCCTTCTCAGAGTACCACACTGTGGACTCACCTTCTCCTTGTGGCTGAGTGCTGACCGCAGTGGGGTGAATGTCGGGCATTGTGACCGAGTGTCAGGACACTATGCAAGGGCCACATGAACAGCAGTGTGATGCTACTGCCCGACAGCTGCTCCATGATTGACAGGAGGGTGGTGCACCCAGGGTGGATGCTCTGGGCAGAGGGTGATCCATGACCCAGGCGGGACACAGAACGGGTTCGTCATGCTGCTCAGAATGTCGTGCCATTTAAAATCAGAACACTGTTTGCTTCTGCAAGTTTTCAGTGAATATTTTTGAATTGAAGTTGAGTTCAGATAACTGACACCTCCGCGGAACTCAGACTGTGACATGTACCAATAGCAGTAACAACTCACCCCACTGTCAGTTCCTGATAGACTGCTCCAAACATATGGGAAAAATCGCAGGTAACAACACAAAACTAAGAGAGGCTGCTGTACACTGCATACACATATGCTCACATACACATGCATGCACTACACATCGTATGTGCAAGCACATGTGCACACATGTTACATGTGTACACACAAACACATATGAAAACATACATGTATACATTTGGGTTTATACATTACACACACATAAATAAAATACATTCTATAATGTATACATTCTATAATGCACTATATAGTCACACACGTATCTGCACATGCGTATGAAACACACGTGTACATAGACGACATATGTACTTAAGTCAAGAGACACTGACAGGTTTGAAGGAATTGGTCGTGTGGTTGTGGAGTCTGCAGCCTGGAAGGCTGGGCCTCCCCCGGACCTCAGCCTCCGCCTTCTGGGCCCTTGGTTCTCTGCATAAGGCCCAGCTGCTCCAGGGTCATGTGCTGGGCTTGGGCCCATGGTGCCAATACAGTTCGATCCCCTCACCCCCAGATGGTGGTGCTCAGACTGAGGTGAACCCAGACCTGGGTGCCAGGGCCCAGCTGGTGGGCATAGACTCATGATCGACTCATCAGACGTGGAAGCCGTGCACAGCCCGTGAGGACAGAGGACTAGCACTGCCAGAGGCCGCGTAGCTGTCCGGGCTCCCTGGTCTCCTGGCCCCAGTCACCCCCACACTGATGCCTCTCAACGCCGGTGACAGCAGGGCCCTGGGCCTCTGGAGCTGGGAAGGACAGTGCCGGTGTGGAGCTGGAGCATCCCTCAGGGACAAGGGCTCTAGGACCCTGAGATGCAGGGGCATGACCACCTGGCCTTGCTGGTGCCGTGGATCCTCATGGAGACCCGGGTCTGAGGTCACGGGAGGCTGGCCCTTGGTGTCATTTGGACTTCTCACGGGCTCTTTGCCCGAGGCGCTGCGGCCTGGGTCACTGGCGGGAGATTTCAGAGATCAGGCATCCTCAGGGCAGCACAGAGGGTGGTGTAGTGTGAGGGGCCTTGGTCACCTGACCCGTCTTGGCCCTAGACGCCCCACGGGACTCACCGAGGCCCTTCGATGGAGCAGCCAGTGGCATTCTCCCCTTCATGCGGCGTGGGTGGCTTTCAGCTGGGCAGGGGCACACATCACAGGTCAGGGCCTTGCTGACCCTCAAGGACTTTCATCTCAGCCTCGCTCTGGCCTTCCCACAGCAGGACTTGAGCAGCAAGGTGGCCCGAGGATGTCAGCATGAGCTGCCGGCAAAGCCCGAAGGCTCCCGCGGAGAGTGGCTCTTCAACACAGGAGAGCGCCTGGCCCCGCGGGGCGGTGCCAGCGTGCAGGGTGGGCCAGGAAGCCTTCTCCCCGCTGAGCGCAGGACCTGGGGAAGGAGAAAGCCCGCGGTGGTGACAAACAGGGGCTCCCTGCCCGTGGGACCAGACTCCCGCGGGCCACGCTTTGCGTGGCTGTTCTGGCTTTGACACTGCCTTGCTCCAGTCAGGACCTGTGGCAGGAGGCCACCCACCGTGCAGCCTGGGATGGGTCACTGAGTGCCATCTGAGCAGCTGCACAGCAAGCCCACGAGGTCACGACTTCCCCCGGATTCCTCTGGTCATTCCACCTCTGACCTGGGTGTAACTGCAGGTGTCCCTTTAAAGCACCGCACGTTGCCCAGAATTCATGGTTTGATGGGTTCTGGGGGTGGGGCTGGGGTGGGGGTGAAATGAACCTTTATAAATGCTTTGTAATGCCCGCCACACAATCCAACCAGCAACGTGGCATCTTAGTTCACAGAGAGAAGGTGCCCTGGTGGCCCGGAAGCCCTGTCTGCCAGCCTCCCACCCCAGGTGTGGGTCTGCCTCCCAGGCTTGCTCCTGTTCCCAGAATCCTGATTGTTATCCACAGTTAAAGTGTGTTTGAAGGTCTGAATGTCAGGGCTGCCTCTGGGTTACCTCTCAGGAGTGTGGCTGGCTCAATGATGTGTGGATGTAAACTGTGGGTCAACCACGGGGTCCTCGGGTGCCGTGTGGTCTCTGCAGCCCCCTGGGGCCACTGCCCTCCTTGGCGAGATCTGCTCTGGGCTCTGTGGTGCAGAGGGGCATCTAACCATCCTGGTGCCAGGGGTTCTTCTGGGGGCAATGCCCCTGGGTAGAGAGACCAAAGACAAGGGTCACTTGGCTCAGGGACAGGGCCAGGCAGCAGGAAGTGGGGTCTGCGTGCACAAGGCTACCTGGCGCCGGGGTCCCGGGCATGAGTGTCTGTCAGAGCAGTGCATTTCTCCAACCTCGTGGCTTTCTCCAGGTGGGACCCCGTTGGACCCTCTGACACCGTGGTCACTGACCAGCACAGCCGGACTCCTTTCCTGTGCTGCCACCTCTGGACCCTGCAGGCTCCTTGGCCCTCTGTCTGGTCTGCCACTCACTGTCCCATCTGCTTCAGGACTGACTGTGACTCTCCGTCAGTTAATCAAAGAATCCGTGCTGAAGGCACAAGCTCCCCTTATGCACACACAAGTGTAGACACACAGACGTGTAGATGGAGCACACACAGAGACATGCATAGGCACTGACCACTAGGACTCAAGCCCTCCGGAGTCTGATGCGGAGGCAGGGTGGGTTCCGTCACCTGCACCCTTGCAGGGAGGCGACTCACAGCCCCTAGGGTCATCCAAGTGTCCAGTCACAGAGCTCCAGTGGTGAGTCTGGGCCTCAGAGCTGCGTCTGCCTCCTGAATTTCGCTGCCCTGGATGTCCAGTGGGCACAGTGCCTGGGTCGCTGGGTGCGTCGCTGCCCCGGGGCTCTGGGGCCCGTCCTTCTCACCTGGGTACACAGTAGTTCCTGGCAGAGGCTACGCGAGAACAACAGGGAGGTCAGAGAACCGCCCCCTTCAGGCAGGGAGGTCTTCTCACTGAGAAGAGGCGGGAGCCAGGTCCTTCTGTGCCCAGGGCTCCTTTCACCACACTCTCCTGTTGTTTTCTGCTTCTGAGCCCAGATGCAGGCAGGAAAGTCCAGGAGAAGGGCAGCAGAGCAGGTCTCCAAACCCAGGTCCCCAGGGTTGCTTCTCTGCTGCCCGGAGAATGTCCAGGGCCTGCAGGCCAGGCCACCCCCCCATGGCCATGCTGGACCCAGGGCCAGGCCTCCCCTCCTCCCTTCTGGGCTCTCAGCTGTGGCGCTGGGAAGTGAGGGATTTAAGGGCTCCACCCTCAGCGTTGGCAGGAAGGACGTGGCTCACACAGAAGTCCCCTCCACCCTCCTGAGGTCCAGCTCTGTGGCTGGGAGCCGCACCTCCACCCAAGGCCTCAGCTTGGGGAAACAGGAGTCCAAAATGTCCCTACATCAGGTGACTATGTCTCAGTAAGAATCAAGGATAAGCCTGCAGGAGAAGGTCCTTCCTGCCCCTCCCAGCTCTGGGGTGGCACACCCTCGGTGGCCCTGGCTTGGGGCTGCACCCCCATTCTCTGCCTGAGTACCCACATGGTCATCTTGAAAAGCAGCCAGAAATGGCACTCTCCTGCCTCCAGCCCTGCTAAGCTGTTTCAGGCCATGGTGTGGAAGCCAGGTCTGACCCCAAATGACCTGAGCTCCTGGAACCAAAGGTCTGGATGAGTGGAATCCGGGAAGGAGAGCGGGGCCTGCAGACCTAGATTAGAGCTGAGGCTGCTGGGGACATTGCGGGAGAGGCCACGGCTCCTCCGACGTAGGTGGGCAGCAAGCCTGTGCCCATGTCAACTCTCTGTGGGGGTCAGGAGGACCAGGGCCCTCCTCAGGACCCCACCCTGACTGTGTCTGCCAAGGCCCTGTCTCCACACGTGGTCACCCTCTGGGTGTGGAGGTGGGAGACGGCTCTCAGGAAGCCCAAGTGGCAGCTCCGTCCCTGTGGCCTGTCTTCTAGTGACAGGGTCTGTCTCAGCCATCCTCACAGCCCAACAGAAGGAAATACCACCAGGGAAACCTCTCTCCCCGCGTCCTCACCCCTGAACGGAACCTTGGGAACCAGCAGGAAGGTCGCGCTCACTGCCCTTCACAGAGGCTCCAGCGCGAGCCAGACTCCTCTGTGAGAACCTAGCCCTTGACCTAGACGCTCCTCCTAGGACTGGAGACATCAGTCACTTCAGGCAAAAGCGTGGAACACTTGGCGAAAGTCTTCCTTAACAACAAGAAGTGATTCAATGTGCAGCAGGAGGAAGGGCACCTCGCCACGGGTCACGCGGGCCAGACTGCACTCCTCCTGCGCAGATCTGAGCTGAGGCCCAGGGCGTGACTCGGCGGGGGAGCGCTTGCCTAGGATGTGCAAGGCCTGATTCCGTGTCCAGCTCCACAAAGAAAAAAAGAGGGAAAGCAAGAAGTCATATGGGGAGGGGAAAGGGAACTTAGAATTAAACACCCAGAATGATCCATCATGCATACACACATACACACCTGAAAAAGTAGGTCACAAAGCTAACGGGAGTTCTCTGTGGGCGGCAGAAGTAGAAGTTACTTAGATTTCTTCCGAATGCCATTCAGTGTTTCCTTGATTCTTGGCAGCACCATCAGTTGGATATGGACAAGGACGGGAAGCATGATTTCTAAACAAGCACAAACTACTTTCTGACAGACCCAGAAAGGCAAGAACTAGCCCAGCAAGCTCAGGCTCCTCCCAGAAGGCCCCGCAGCAGCAGCAGCAGCGCGGAGCCCAGGGTGCAGAGTCCACCCTCGGGGGAGGGAAGAAAAGCGGCAGGCTCGGGACTGGGCCATCTTGAGCACCTTTGAGTGTGGCTGCTTCTTGAGCGACATGAGTCTTGGGGCTTGTGGGGAGGCTGCCCTGGGGTGGGTGGGAGTTCCTGAGCTGAGCCCTGCAGGACCTCAGCCTGCACAGAGGGGATGCTGGGTGTGAAGGCCTTGGTCCTCGCCTGGCCACCCGTGGGCGGGGCCGGGCCGCCCCACTGCCCTCTCGGGTGCAGGCCCCGCACTGTCCTCCAGACAGGGCCCTGCTGTCTCCAGACCCCTGTCTCCTCTACGCCAGGTCCCTCCTCCGACAGCAGGAGGGCCCGGGTGGGAGTCCAGGCACATCAAGCCTTCAGCGTGGCTGGGACGCCTGCGACACTGGCTGCGGTCTCCCACAGACGCGGTGGCATTGGCACTGCCGTGCATGGAGGGCCGGCCACCGTCCCAGGAGACAGAGCTCCACACCCGGCCCTCGCTGGGCTCCAGCTTCCTGGGGACACTTCTGGCACATCACAGGGCTCCACCCAGGTGTGCTGAGGTTCACTCTGAAGGGAGATATTTATCCTGAAATTTCAGGCCATATTTATGTGAAATATAAAGTTTCACAATGACTTTTCTATGAGAAGATGAGCCGGGCCATTGGGCCTGGGCCCATACCCCGATGCCCATCCCACCCCCAATCCCGACACCTCCCCATCTGACCCTTGCCCCTCCCCCTGGGGTCACTGGGCCCTGCCCTCCAGGAGAGCGAGCAGCCTGGGACGGTCACAGGTCCTCTCTGCTCTTCCCAGAGACACACCCCCTTCCAGGATCCTGGGCCAGAGCCCCCCTCCGGCTCCTCCAGGAGGACAGGGTGGCATTGCCCGCGGGCAGCGGCCATGAACAGGCCAGGCTGAACCCAGGAGGGCAGCCCTGTGCAGAACCAGGGTGCAGGAAGGCCCACGTGCTGACGGACCTCAGCACGTGCCAGAGACGGCAGTTCCCTGTCACCCACAGCCCCATGTGCTCTTGCTAGAGAAGTCACAAGTGTGAAGATGGGAGAATCCTCGACCACACAGGCGGGTGGTCAGCCTGGGGCAGCGGCTGGTGCCAGGGCCTCCCTCCACTCCTGGCTTTTGAGGGAACAGTCACTGTCTATGGCCCAAGGTCCCAGGCTCGTGGGTCAAAGCTGCACTCCACCTCTGGCCCCGGAACCTGCGAAGACTCGCAGGACATTGTGATCTGCTTCTCTTTTCAACGTTTATTTTTATTTCCAAATTGAAAACTATTAGAAACACTGTAATTGCTAGATTTAATGTCCCATCCAGGCAATTTCGTAAACTCGGGACTAACCTTTCCCAGCCTGCCCAAACGTTCAGCCTTAAAGCGCTTTTGGCGCCTCTGGAGAGACATGGATTTTTTCCTAGACCAGGTTTTTATGGTTTCATTTTGTAACATTTAACTGCAAGTTTGATGAGGAAACCACAAGACCTCATGAACCACACGCAACAATGTCAGATGAATCTGCTGATTCTGTTCTGGGCTTCAACATTGCCATACGACTTCAGTCAGACCATACGCACCGTCCCAGAGCCAAGCTGGAGGCCAAGTGATCTGGAGACCCCCTCACGAATGCCTCAGGTGGAACTGGATCACCGCCACTGGCCTCAAAGGGTGGCCACATTCAGAACTGTCAGAGGGCCGGTCTGCAGGCTCTGAGACTCAGAGGGGGTGTGGTTTAATCAATGACCCTGCTCTGCCCAGTGCTGCAGCCCACCACCAGCAAGGGTAGAGGGCCAGAAGCCCCAGCAGGGCCTCCCAGATCTCGGGTGGACACTTCCCAAGTTCAGCCACTTCATGGTTTAAAACTTCTTTGACCACCCCGAGAGGACGCGAAGAGTCAGTCTTCAGACAAGGGAGCCGGGGGGGCGTGCTGAGCCCAGGGCCCTCAGCCAGCTCAGTGACATCATAAGACAACCACCCACAGACAGGAGAACCAGTCTGCTCCCTGAAACCCTCACACCCTCAAATCGACAGTCATCCCCTGACCCTTGAAGACAGGTTCCAGGACCCCTGTGAGTTCCTGAAGCCCCAGAGAGGGTGGGACTCAACAGGGACTGCATTTTCCTAACCCTAAAAACCCATGATTGATTTATACAGTGGGCCCCGGGAGAGATCAATAGGAACAGCTAAGCCGGGCACGGAATCTCAGCAGCTCGGGAGGCTGAGGCAGGAGGAGTGAGTAAGTTCAAAGCTGAGCCTCGGCAACTTAGCGAGGGCCTCAGTAACTCAGTGAGACCCTGTCTCTAAATAAATAAATAAATAAATCAGTCCAGCTGGGATGTGGTTCCTTGTGAGCGACCCCGAGTTCAATTTGTGGAACCAAAAACAAAAAGAAAAAAATCATGATAGCTAATAAAAACAGAACAGCTCTTACTGTGTACTGTGATTAGAGTCAGGGAACACGGCCTTCCCTCAGTCCTTCTCAGAGTACCACACTGTGGACTCACCTTCTCCTTGTGGCTGAGTGCTGACCGCAGTGGGGTGAATGTCGGGCATTGTGACCGAGTGTCAGGACACTATGCAAGGGCCACATGAACAGCAGTGTGATGCTACTGCCCGACAGCTGCTCCATGATTGACAGGAGGGTGGTGCACCCAGGGTGGATGCTCTGGGCAGAGGGTGATCCATGACCCAGGCGGGACACAGAACGGGTTCATCATGCTGCTCAGAATGTCGTGCCATTTAAAATCAGAACACTGTTTGCTTCTGCAAGTTTTCAGTGAATATTTTTGAACTGAAGTTGAGTTCAGATAACTGACACCTCCGCGGAACTCAGACTGTGACATGTACCAATAGCAGTAACAACTCACCCCACTGTCAGTTCCTGATAGACTGCTCCAAACATATGGGAAAAATCGCAGGTAACAACACAAAACTAAGAGAGGCTGCTGTACACTGCATACACATATGCTCACATACACATGCATGCACTACACATCGTATGTGCAAGCACATGTGCACACATGTTACATGTGTACACACAAACACATATGAAAACATACATGTATACATTTGGGTTTATACATTACACACACATAAATAAAATACATTCTATAATGTATACATTCTATAATGCACTATATAGTCACACACGTATCTGCACATGCGTATGAAACACACGTGTACATAGACGACATATGTACTTAAGTCAAGAGACACTGACAGGTTTGAAGGAATTGGTCGTGTGGTTGTGGAGTCTGCAGCCTGGAAGGCTGGGCCTCCCCCGGACCTCAGCCTCCGCCTTCTGGGCCCTTGGTTCTCTGCATAAGGCCCAGCTGCTCCAGGGTCATGTGCTGGGCTTGGGCCCATGGTGCCAATACAGTTCGATCCCCTCACCCCCAGATGGTGGTGCTCAGACTGAGGTGAACCCAGACCTGGGTGCCAGGGCCCAGCTGGTGGGCATAGACTCATGATCGACTCATCAGACGTGGAAGCCGTGCACAGCCCGTGAGGACAGAGGAGACTCATGACCGACTCATCAGACGTGGAAGCCGTGCACAGCCCGTGAGGACAGAGGACTAGCACTGCCAGAGGCCGCGTAGCTGTCCGGGCTCCCTGGTCTCCTGGCCCCAGTCACCCCCACACTGATGCCTCTCAACGCCGGTGACAGCAGGGCCCTGGGCCTCTGGAGCTGGGAAGGACAGTGCCGGTGTGGAGCTGGAGCATCCCTCAGGGACAAGGGCTCTAGGACCCTGAGATGCAGGGGCATGACCACCTGGCCTTGCTGGTGCCGTGGATCCTCATGGAGACCCGGGTCTGAGGTCACGGGAGGCTGGCCCTTGGTGTCATTTGGACTTCTCACGGGCTCTTTGCCCGAGGCGCTGCGGCCTGGGTCACTGGCGGGAGATTTCAGAGATCAGGCATCCTCAGGGCAGCACAGAGGGTGGTGTAGTGTGAGGGGCCTTGGTCACCTGACCCGTCTTGGCCCTAGACGCCCCACGGGACTCACCGAGGCCCTTCGATGGAGCAGCCAGTGGCATTCTCCCCTTCATGCGGCGTGGGTGGCTTTCAGCTGGGCAGGGGCACACATCACAGGTCAGGGCCTTGCTGACCCTCAAGGACTTTCATCTCAGCCTCGCTCTGGCCTTCCCACAGCAGGACTTGAGCAGCAAGGTGGCCCGAGGATGTCAGCATGAGCTGCCGGCAAAGCCCGAAGGCTCCCGCGGAGAGTGGCTCTTCAACACAGGAGAGCGCCTGGCCCCGCGGGGCGGTGCCAGCGTGCAGGGTGGGCCAGGAAGCCTTCTCCCCGCTGAGCGCAGGACCTGGGGAAGGAGAAAGCCCGCGGTGGTGACAAACAGGGGCTCCCTGCCCGTGGGACCAGACTCCCGCGGGCCACGCTTTGCGTGGCTGTTCTGGCTTTGACACTGCCTTGCTCCAGTCAGGACCTGTGGCAGGAGGCCACCCACCGTGCAGCCTGGGATGGGTCACTGAGTGCCATCTGAGCAGCTGCACAGCAAGCCCACGAGGTCACGACTTCCCCCGGATTCCTCTGGTCATTCCACCTCTGACCTGGGTGTAACTGCAGGTGTCCCTTTAAAGCACCGCACGTTGCCCAGAATTCATGGTTTGATGGGTTCTGGGGGTGGGGCTGGGGTGGGGGTGAAATGAACCTTTATAAATGCTTTGTAATGCCCGCCACACAATCCAACCAGCAACGTGGCATCTTAGTTCACAGAGAGAAGGTGCCCTGGTGGCCCGGAAGCCCTGTCTGCCAGCCTCCCACCCCAGGTGTGGGTCTGCCTCCCAGGCTTGCTCCTGTTCCCAGAATCCTGATTGTTATCCACAGTTAAAGTGTGTTTGAAGGTCTGAATGTCAGGGCTGCCTCTGGGTTACCTCTCAGGAGTGTGGCTGGCTCAATGATGTGTGGATGTAAACTGTGGGTCAACCACGGGGTCCTCGGGTGCCGTGTGGTCTCTGCAGCCCCCTGGGGCCACTGCCCTCCTTGGCGAGATCTGCTCTGGGCTCTGTGGTGCAGAGGGGCATCTAACCATCCTGGTGCCAGGGGTTCTTCTGGGGGCAATGCCCCTGGGTAGAGAGACCAAAGACAAGGGTCACTTGGCTCAGGGACAGGGCCAGGCAGCAGGAAGTGGGGTCTGCGTGCACAAGGCTACCTGGCGCCGGGGTCCCGGGCATGAGTGTCTGTCAGAGCAGTGCATTTCTCCAACCTCGTGGCTTTCTCCAGGTGGGACCCCGTTGGACCCTCTGACACCGTGGTCACTGACCAGCACAGCCGGACTCCTTTCCTGTGCTGCCACCTCTGGACCCTGCAGGCTCCTTGGCCCTCTGTCTGGTCTGCCACTCACTGTCCCATCTGCTTCAGGACTGACTGTGACTCTACGTCAGTTAATCAAAGAATCCGTGCTGAAGGCACAAGCTCCCCTTATGCACACACAAGTGTAGACACACAGACGTGTAGATGGAGCACACACAGAGACATGCATAGGCACTGACCACTAGGACTCAAGCCCTCCGGAGTCTGATGCGGAGGCAGGGTGGGTTCCGTCACCTGCACCCTTGCAGGGAGGCGACTCACAGCCCCTAGGGTCATCCAAGTGTCCAGTCACAGAGCTCCAGTGGTGAGTCTGGGCCTCAGAGCTGCGTCTGCCTCCTGAATTTCGCTGCCCTGGATGTCCAGTGGGCACAGTGCCTGGGTCGCTGGGTGCGTCGCTGCCCCGGGGCTCTGGGGCCCGTCCTTCTCACCTGGGTACACAGTAGTTCCTGGCAGAGGCTACGCGAGAACAACAGGGAGGTCAGAGAACCGCCCCCTTCAGGCAGGGAGGTCTTCTCACTGAGAAGAGGCGGGAGCCAGGTCCTTCTGTGCCCAGGGCTCCTTTCACCACACTCTCCTGTTGTTTTCTGCTTCTGAGCCCAGATGCAGGCAGGAAAGTCCAGGAGAAGGGCAGCAGAGCAGGTCTCCAAACCCAGGTCCCCAGGGTTGCTTCTCTGCTGCCCGGAGAATGTCCAGGGCCTGCAGGCCAGGCCACCCCCCCATGGCCATGCTGGACCCAGGGCCAGGCCTCCCCTCCTCCCTTCTGGGCTCTCAGCTGTGGCGCTGGGAAGTGAGGGATTTAAGGGCTCCACCCTCAGCGTTGGCAGGAAGGACGTGGCTCACACAGAAGTCCCCTCCACCCTCCTGAGGTCCAGCTCTGTGGCTGGGAGCCGCACCTCCACCCAAGGCCTCAGCTGGGGGAAACAGGAGTCCAAAACGTCCCTACATCAGGTGACTATGTCTCAGTAAGAATCAAGGATCAGAGGCACGTGAACCATAATTTTCTTTAAAACCCACTTGAATTTAAAGATTAAGAACAAAGCCATCTTGCCTCGCTAAGCGTGTGCAAGGACTGACTGACTCAAAATACTCAAGCACGGAGAGACGTCACAGCCTCCTGGGGAAGAGTCACCGCATCCCCTCACCCGGGGCCGACCTGCGGACCCAGCACCCTTCAGGAGCCCTCGGGGATTCCAGGCTTAGCCTGGCTTCCCTGGGCCACGTGACCCCACACTGTGTGCCACGGAGGCTCCGTGTGGCCTCCCGACCTGGATTCAGGGCAGGGGCTGATGAGACTTAACCATTATGGGATACTCTCCTTTCTGTCAAAGGAACATCATTTTTTCCCCTGAGTCAATGGTAGCCCCTCGGAGAACCTTTTCATAGCTTAGAAGTGCCTTGAAGTGCAGCTAGTAAAACCGGGTAAAGGCAAGTCCATTACAAAATCAGCTCACGGAGAACGCACGTCTAGAGGAAATAAGAGGGGTCCGAGGTGGAGTTGGTGGTCAAAGTGTGGCGGGAAGGCCCTGGACGGCCCAGGTTGGCAGCCCTACAGCTGCCCTGCTTCTCCACAAATGTGTCTGAGCTTCCTAGAAGCCAAGGTGAAGAGAGGAACAGAATCATTCAAGATTCTTCATCCAGAAAGAGCAGCAGCCACCAGAGGGGATCTCAGTCCCACGGACAGGAGCCGCCTGGGAGCCGGGAAGGCTTGTCCTCTCAGGGAAGGGGCGGGCGTGTGCCCGCACGAGGTCACGACTTCCCCCGGATTCCTCTGGTCATTCCACCTCTGACCGCCATGCCATCGCACTCTGGCTTGTGCAGCTCCTGGGCCCTTCTTCCACTCGAGCTCCGGACGTCTGCTCTGGATCGCCACGTCTGCCCCTCATGGACCTGGGTAGTGTGAGTTCTCCTGGTCACAGTCGCAAGTGTTTTGTAATTAACGTCATCACTTCTTCTTTAACCAATGATTAATTCAGAAATGTGGTTTTTTTTAAAGAGAGAGAGAGAGAGAGAGAGAACTTTTTAATATTTATTTTTTAGTTCTCGGAGGACACAACATCTTTGTTTGTATGTGGTGCTGAGGATCGAACCCGGGCCGCACACATGCCAGGCGAGCGTGCCCCTGCTTGAGCCACATCCCCAGCCCAAGAAATGTGTTTTTTTTAAATTTCCAAATACTTGATATTGTTATATGAATGCTAATTTCCAACAGGATTTTACTGTGGCAATAAACAAGGTCTGTGTGATATCAAAGCTTTGGAATTTGTCGGGACTTCCTTTGTGGCCAAGTTCTTGTTTTCAATTTCCTTCGACATTAATCTGAGTGTTCATGCTCTACTCTCTTATTAGTATATCACTTCTCACTGTGTTCTACTTTGAAATCCCCGACTTTCAGAGACACTGGAGGTGGGTGCTGACTTTCCCCCTGTCACCTTCTCAGCTCCCTTCCCTGTGCACACACCAGGTGTGTGTACACGCAACTTGCTCCTTCTGAGCCTGTGACACGGAACCCAGGAGGCCACCGTCCTGTGCTTCCCCTGCAGTCGACACCGAGACCAGCCACAAGAGTCCCCTCTGCTCAAGGCCATTGTGACCCTGAGACCCCAGGCTCCGGAACAGGTTGCCCCTGGGTCACCACCTCCCACCTGCTCACAGACACTGCCCTCCAGAGCTCTTGAGGATCCTTTAAATATCTGACGGGTCAGATCACATTTTACCGTGTCTGCAAACCTCCGAGCGGCGTGACGGTGCCCCTGTGTCTCGCCCACCCGCCTCTGTGCGGCACTAAAAGCCTCCGGGGCTCCTGGCATTTCCTGGGCCGGGAGTTCTTCCCCTCCACCCCTGGCCCTGAGGCCTCGGCCCTGGGCCAGCGGCCTGTACCTCTGGTCTGGGGCCCTCGCCCTGCAGGGTGTTGCAGGGCAGTGTCCCAGCCCTGGGGGTCTGGGCCGCCCCCAGCCCTGCAGCTGCCCTGCGCCTGGGCTCCAATGGTGCGTCTTAAGGCCCTTCTCCTGCTGCCTCGCTTAGCTTTTCCTGTTCTTCATTTCTCGAGGTCGCGGTGCCCAGGAGGACTGTGAAGCCAGCTCACAGATACTCAAAAACAGCAGGGGGTGAGCAGGGGCAGATGCGTGCTGAGGAGTGATGAGCTAGGTACATTTCGCGGGCGTCCCGGGCCTGTCCCCACACCAAAGGCCCAAGCTGCCCACCAGGCCTGCAGCCCCATGGCCCTCTCCTCTGGGAGTCAGTGTGTGGAACGTGGCTGACACCGTCCATCAGATTTTCGATGGAAACGTGCCTGAGTCAGCAGGCTGGAGCGCAGGTCCGGCAGG
>KZ295547.1:305945-330855 GCA_002406435.1 Spermophilus dauricus
GTGAAGGCCTGTCCCCAAGGCCAGAGCCCGGCTGCCAGCACCGAACCTGCAGCCTGGTCCCTGCCCTGGCCGGGGGCCATGCTGCACAGCAGAGAGTGAGCCCGCCTCTGCCTGCCCAGGCTCTTCCATTCTCCCCTACCTGCGGCAGAACACGTCCAGCTGCTCCAGCTCGTCTGCCCTGGCTTCCTCCTACTCCAAGCTCAGGCTGAGTTAAGAGGCCACTCCTCTCTGACCTGGGCGGCACTCCAGGTGCAAGGAGGGAGCAGAGGCTGCTGGAGCAGGCAAGAGCCTTGAGTAGCCCCAGCAGGGACCCAGAGAAGGACGGGGAGAGATGGGAGGTGGAAGTGAGTGTCACCTCCGGGTTTCGAGCAGTGTGACTCTGTGACACACTGGCTTTCATCAGGCCGGGGGAACCTTTCTGTGGCCCTGTATCCTCTGGCACAGGAGGGTACCGGGAGGGCTGCAGCCCTCTCCTGAGCCTGGGCTCCCCAGGAGCTGACAAGCCCAGCACACCTGGGTGCCAGCCCTGTGCGTCCACACTGCCCACACAGCCTCCCCCACGGGGTGCATGGCAGTGTCCCTGAGCTGCAGGGGGACACCGCGGGAGGCAAGGCCAGAAACAAGGCCTACGTCGCAGCCCTGTGCTTCCTGGCCCAGAGCCTCGCTTGGCCTCCACGTCAGCACACACCTTTCCCATTGAGGAAGTGTCAAGTCGTGTCGGTTGGAAAGAAAAGACTCCATGCAGTTTGGTCACATGTCTTATTTTAATCTAGGAAAAATGATTAATTTCAAAGTTCAGCAATATAAACGAGTATCCAAAACAACTAGGCTCACAGCTGTTTCCTAGACGATGCTGATGCGCGTGGAGCTGGCCTGGGACTCCCGGCCTGTTCTTTGCCTTTGCACAATAAGCACAGTCCTCGTGACGCCTCTCCACACACCCTCAGGGTCATGACTGCACGGGACACGTGCGGGGGACCAGGCCACGAGGCCCCTCCTGCAGAAGTCTGAGCTGGCTGGCCTCACACCTCTCGTTTAGGGCAGGTCCAGGGTGGCAGTGGCCACGAGAGCCAACTCTGCTGCTCACAGTGGGCACTCAGTTGCTGACCCTCTTGTGCCACACCCTCAGACGGACTTTGCTGGCAAGGCCCCTGCGCTGAGGCTTCAGCAGTGTGCGGAGCAGGAATCGGCAGTGGCTTTGAAGGCCCCGTTGCTCTCTGGAGGACAGAGGGAGGCTCAGCTCAGGCGGGCTGAGCACAGGGCTGGCCTGGGAAAGTCAGGCGCTGGTCAGCTCCTTGTGAACCTCCCCACTCCATACAGCAGAAGCCCGAGAACGTGGAGTTCCCCGAGACCCAGAGAGGCAGATATGATGGTCTTCCAATACACCCACGGAAATGGCCAGCTCTGGAAAGTGCCGCGGGAAGGCTCAGAAACCAGGCTGCTGCTACCCACACCTCTGCCGTCATGCCTCCTGGGGGAGAATGGGGGCCATTTGTTCAGGGACAGCTGTCTTCCAGGGGACCCTGGGGGCACAGAGAAGCAGGCTGGCAGGAGTGGCCTAGTCACAGCCTGGGTTCCCTTTCTGAAGGAAGGGCCCCTCTAGGGCGCCTGCCTGGACTTATCTGAGCCCAAAGCAAAACAGACAGAAGCTTGAAAGTGGAGGTGAAGAAGTTTGAAAGCTCTCCCCCACCCCCTGCCATCCTTCCTGGGGACCCAGTCCTTCCTGGTGACCTGGCTCATGGGGTACGAGAGACCTCGGGAAAGCGAAATGAACAGACCAGCACAGAATCCCCAGAAACAGCCAGTCCGAGCACCGTAAGGGCAAGACCTACGAACTCCATTTCAGTGTCACTTCTAGGAAGCCCCAGCTGCGGGGACAAGGCTGGCAGCCTGTGGACTGTAAGAGCGCAGGAAGCCCGAGGCAGGGCTGCAGAGGGCCTGGAGGAGGCTGCCAGCAGCTACCCCGCGCAGAGCCGAGAAGCTCCGTGCTTTCCAAACTCCTGTCCGCCAGGCGCGGGTTTCCACGGTGGACGCAGGCCACATACATTGTATGTGAGGACTCATCTGAAGCCAGCCTTCCATATTCCAGATCCAAACAGTCCGTTTAAATATCTCGTTTCTACCAAGTGGATTTACATGTAAAGTACAAAGTGCAAATACTATGGGCTTGTTTTCAAATCGCTCTTTGGTGAGGGAGGTTCCCACATGTCTAGAAACCGCCATGGAAGGGCCAGCTGCTCATCCTTGCTTCCTCGGCTGAAAAAGAGAAGAGGGGAGTGTGAAGGGTGTGCATCTGCGAGGACCAAGACCTGCCTCCTGGGAAGGAGATGGAGGGCCCCCAGGAGGGAAGGCCGGGAAGTCGCTGGACTGTCGAACGAGAGCATCCTGGACGTACTCACAGTGGCCCCTGAGAAGGCCAGCAGCACTGACTTCAGATATTCTAAGTGAGCCATACCTTGGTGTTCTACAGATTCTCCTGTTCCCTTAGATTCATCACACGAACACGGCTTTTATAATCTAATTTATGCTTCAAATTTGATAAAGCCACAGTTGATTTTTAAATTTTCCTTTTCACCTTTTCAAGAAATGCACTTGGAAAAGCATTTCAGTGCAGATCTCTTGCTCGGTCAGCACCTAACTTCCTGTTGAAGTCCCCCTGAGTTCACCCTGGCTTCTGCTGGGTTACTTAGGATTATTAAACTCTGAAAACTTAGGCACCTTCCGGGTTGCCCTCATTCCCCTTGATAAAGATCTAAGGAGGCGGCAAGAAGAGAGAACCTGACTGGCACACCAAGCCCAGGACAGGTTTGTTCAACTAGCCATCATGGCAAGAGCCCTGGGCACGCTTCCCAGCTACTGCAGGCAGAATTGCATCCTGGCTCAGCCTCAGCTTGACCACAGCTCGGACACACTAAGGAGGTGGCTGTGTGGCTCTATCAGCTCCAGGCATCTGCCCGTCGTGCCTGCCTTGACAGTCTTGCCTATGGTGACGCACCCACAGGCTTTGGTCATTGGCACCATTCCGTTTCTCAAAGAAATGCCAATGGTCTTCAATGACAGTGTCACAAGCAAGTCCCAGCCCTTACTCCCAGGATGTCATCTGCAGCCGCAGCCACCCTAGTAAAGACACGAGCCAGGCTACACCTTCAGGGTGAGGGAAGCCGGGGACGCTGCTCCAGCTCCTTTCTCTGGACAAAGCTGAAGATCCAGGCTGATTCTCATTGCCTAAGGAAGACACTCCTTGGGAGCCCCGGAGCTCCCTGGACACCTGCTTTCCCAGCAGCCGCTTTTCAAGTAGGTGATTTGCAGGGGGATTTGAAAGTTAGACCATAAACATTTGTGAAACGAATCTTACAAGTCTGTCCTAATGAAACAGTTTTAAATCACAACCAAGGTGCGTGTGGAGGTCCCCACTTACAACCCGGGGGCTTGCCTGAGGGTGTCCTACAGGTATCAAAGGGGAAGGGACCAACTTCCAGGGAGGGACAAAGGTCTGCTGGACACGCTCTGTCCTGGCTGTGGCCCGTGGAGCTGGAGAGAGGCACCACGTGGCATCCTTTAACCTCTATGAGATGAGATTCAGAAACAGAACACGTCTGCAAACACCAGGAGAAGCCGGACGCCCTCTGCGAGCTCAGCCTTGTGGCCTCTCCTTAAAATGCAAGAAATGGACTTCAAGCACCCAGAGGGCAGCTTTGAAACAGCCACTCCACAGAACAAGCAGAGCAGAAACTGTCCTTAAAATAATCGAAATTTCAAATGATAAAAGGAGGGCGAAATCTGTAACTGAATGATTCAGCAAGTTGGTGGTTTGGGGTGGCACTTGGTGGGCGGGGCCGGGCCCACAGGGACAGGTCCTTCCTCTGCTGCTCCTTCTAGACGTGTCCTCTGGGATCTCAGCATGCTGTGAGCCAGCGGGTCAGTAAGCTCCAACAGAGACACACTCACCTGCCTTGGAGCGGAGCCCTCGGCGCTGCCTCTGGGGGCTGGGAGGGAAAAAGACATCGTTACCAAAGGACTCCTTCACTCTGGAGGCCACGGTGACCTCAGGGAGGTCATCTGCCTAGTGAGGTGCTGCTGGCCAGCAGGCTCCGTGTGGAAGGACAGGGGACGCCTCAGGCAGGTCAGGGGCCGGGCCACCACAGTGCTCAGGCCCAACTAAAGAGTGTTTCATTTAATCTGAATCCTGGGCCAAGTCCACTGACCCCAGAGAACTTTCTTCTAGGACCTTCCCCACGTTCCCAGAGGAGACGAGGTTCTGCGAAGGAAGCCCTGAGCCATGTACTGTACAAGGTTTGGAAATCTTTGGTTTCATATTAAAATCATTAAAAGTCACCACACTTGTCTCAAAATGACTTCCCCCAAATCTCTGGGTGAAATCAAAGCTGCAGGGAGAGGCACTGTGTCCTCCCTGGCTTCACGGCCACACCCTGGGGACACCTGGGTCCCTCCTTCCCTCTCACTCCGAGCCTCAACTTGCGTGTCTCCGTAGCTTCTCATAGGCAGTCCTCCTGCCTCCCCGTTCCTGACCCCGTCTTTGCTCAGTGCTCCTCCTGGCCCACCTTCTCCCAGTTCCAGGCGGCCCTCCCGTTCCCCTGCTTCCTCCTACCTGGAAGGCAGCCCCCCTCCATTTTCTTCGCCCTTCCCCCTTCCTTCTCCCTCACACTGAAGATGGCTCTCTGGTGGGCTTGGCCTCGTCTCCTTCATATCTACACCCACTCACTGGTGGCAGCGTCAGCCTCTTGGTTTCAAATGAGACCACTCCTGAGGGTGCCCTGGGGGGGGGCAGGCGGCATCTCCTCAGCCGTCTCTCCCCAGTCAGGTCCTCCCCCTGGCTCCCCACTTAGGTGTGCAGTGGGCGACTCCAGGGCACAGGACTGGACTCCACCATCCCTCGGATGGCTGTCTCCTTCCTTCCGGGACAGGCTGGTGCTGCTCTGGAGCTTCTCCGGCTCCACACCAGAGCGTCCTCATGCTGACCCCTGCCACTCCCCCTGGTGTCCTGTCGGCCAGGCGTAGCTTGGTCCTACCCCCTCTGCTGCGCCCTGTGCAGACCTCCACCTGCTCCCAGCGATGGGACCTGTGCAGCCCCCGCCCACAGGCGGCCTGCACCACGTGGCAACCGGGATCCCTTTACAGGAGTCAGGACACGTCCTTCCCACCAAACCACGGATGGCCTCTCGCCAGATGGCTGATGGCCTCTCGCCCGAACGCGGGCCAGCGTCTCCTACACACAGCGCAGGCTGGGTGCCTGCCGCCCCCACGGGTCTCCTCTGCTCCAGGGGTAGGCTGTGGAAGGGGCGGGGCTGCTTATTTTCTGACCTATTTTGGAAACGTCACGGACAGGGGCACTTAGTAAAGAGCCTTCAGTTAGTCAACAGATAAAAGGCAATGTTTGTCCTGCCAAATTCCTCGATTAATTGTTGATTCATATCTACTCAATAAAAAAAAGAAGTGGAAAAAAATGACTTTGTTTTCCTGCCCTATCTTCCTTGCCATGTCGGGGCAAACAGAAACACATTGTGGAAGGGTAAATACAAATGTAAACTGCAAAAACATTAAATAATCAGGAGTTTTCTTTGTCTCAAACGCAGGTTTTAAAAATGACCCAAGTACTAGGAAACCACTGCTCCTCTTGTGCTTCACTTTGCCTGAAATGACTACTTTAGGGGAAAAATGCATGATGCAGTGGCCACACTGTGACCCAGTGACTGCGGAGGCTGAGACCGGAGATCCGGCTAGCCTCAGCAACTTAGCAAGACGTGGTCTCAAAATAGAAAATCAAAGAGGGCTGCAGGTGTGATTCAGTGAAAAAGAGTCCCTGAGTTCTAGTCCCAGGACCACAAAAAGAGATTGGTTGATTGATAAATAGATAGATGGACAGATAGATTAGAAAGAAAAATAATAAGATTTTTTTTCCCAATGATTCAAATCCAAAGAGTACTACAGTGATTCTTTGACTCTCTTTGGGGCCAGTGTGGCTATTCAGCAACAGTCTGTTTTTGTTTGGCTTTTCTTTGTGGCTAATGTCAATCCCCTCATAATTCAAGGTTGCTATGGATTAAAGGTAAGTGACAGGAAGAAAAAGTTAATATCCAATAAGTATAAGAAAAAAGCTTCCTCTGCTGATGAAGAGTATGGACTTCATCCATGACCTCTGGCACAACTTTCCACTTAAGATGGGGAAGGGAAAGGCACCAGGCAAAACGGGGAGAGAGGAGAATATGTTCTTAAGGATCTCAAGGAACAGAATGTGAATTATCAACACAAATCCCCAGCACTGCCACTGATAAACATGGGGTCCAGGCAGGCCACAGGGAGGGAGGGGACAGTGTGTCTCCTGCCACCGCACTGCAGCACAGGACATCTGGGGCCTACGCCTCTGGCCCTGTGTGGTGGGGACCAGCCTGGGCACCCTGGCCCTGCTGCTCAGCTACAGGCAGCTTGGCCACTTGGTGGAAAAAGATGATTGGGTCAGAGATGAATGTCTCCTGATTGCTGAGCTTCTGTGCAAAGGCTAGATTGAGAATCGTGAAATCAAGTTGATACCTTCTGACTTTGTTTTCTGAATCCTTCATGAATCCATCTTTTTTTTTTTTTTTGCTTTATAATGATAACTTTCAGATAATCATTTCCTTTTTGTATTTTTTATAATATGATTGTTTATATCAAGCTTGCCAATGTATCTTAGAGGCACTAATTTGAATGCAAAATCAGCTGTAATTGCTTCAGATCAATGGGGTTAATTTAGAAAGTGCCTGTGTAAGAGAACCCTGGGGGGCGTATACCTCTAGACCTGTGTATGGAACGTTTCTTGCTTGATTTCTCTCCACTCTAGTAACAAAAGCCCATCCTGGAGAGCGAGCAGCACACAGGCACCAGCAGGTTTGCATATCTGCAGCCCCAGCCAGTCTGCGCCCATGCGCTCGGCTCTCACTGTGACGGGCTGACACTCTCCCAGCTCCACACGGGCAGGCAGAGGCCCAGTCCACGCCCAGTCCCCTCCCAGGCCGGGCAGCAGTGCCATGAGACAGCATCTGCCAGGACCTGCGGAGTGGACCCCCCACCCCCTGGGAACAGGACGACTTTACCACTTTAAACCCGAAGGAGGCACATGACCCTGAGTCAGGGACAATCTGTGGTCACTGTCCTACAGCCTGACCCACGAGGGCGGCCATCTTATACATCAGGCTGCCCTCCATCGGTGCTGCCAACTCCTAGCACTTTCCAAAACCAAGCTCCTCCTCGGCCTTAGCAGGCTGGAGTGGGACAGTCACATCAGCCACCAAACTGTCCACACCAGCTTCCCAACACTGCCCTAGGAACTCAGCTTGTCCATCGGTAGCCAGTCAGTGGGCAGACGCCCTCGGCCAGGGGTGGATGAGGCTCTTTGATTTTTTGTATCTGCTGCTGTGGGTCTGCTCCCTCTCTGTGCCCTGGGCTGCTGAACTTGGGTTTGGACCTCCATGGGGCTGGATGTGTGCTCTCCTCTCCACACCTGGCATTTGGCAGACCGCTGGGCATTTGGCACTTTGTATTTTGATGCTCTACTCTCTTCCTACACACCCTCAGACCCTGCACCTGTCTCCTGTAATCCCCAGAGGTCAATGTCTTTGGTGAGTGACTCCAGAGCAGACGTGCAGGCTCCAGTGTCATGACAAGACTGAACCTGACCGAAGTGGACACCTGGGCTGATGGCCTGCTGGGCAGAAGTGTCCCCCATGCAGCGTCACCAGCCTGGGAGTACAACAGCCTGCTGGCCCTGGAGGCCCACCATGCAGTTAGCATGGAATGGGTGCTCTGACTGTACCCAGTGCCGAGGCTGAGACAGACTCCACAGCGAGCAGTTCTGAGGGGACAGTCTACACAGTGCCAGGGGTCACAGCTGAGGGGGCCTTACAGTGCATAGGACAGAGAACTGCTGGCTTCCCTGTAAGAAACCAGACAGCTGGGCACAGTGGCCAAGCCTGTACTCCCAGAGGCTCGGGAGGCTGAGGCAGGAGGCCTGCAAGTTCAGAGTCAGCCTCAGCAACTTAGCAGGACCCTGTCTCAAAATAAAAAATAAAAAAAGTCTGGAAGCAGGGCTCAGAGGTTAAACGCCCCTGGGTTCAACACTCGGAACTAAAAAAGATAAGAAGAAATGGGAGAGTGGGCAGTGGGGGGTGTCCTGAGGGGACAAGGCATCCTTGCAGAAGCCACCTGGAGACTCCCAGGGACCCCCGCTCCTGAACCCGTCCCGGCAGCAGCTCTGGTCCTTGAACGCCCGCTGACCGCGGCACGTGTCCGGCTCCTCCAGGCACAGCCTCTGCACTGCTTCCGCCGAGGGAAGGACTCCGCAGGCTGCGACCCCACTGCAGAGCAGGGGCCAGGCACTCCATCCTCCGTGGGGTCCTCGGGGCTCTGGAGGCTGGCCCTGCTTGGGCTTTATTCCTCAAGTGACACTAGGCCTCCAGTGTCCTAAGCAGCAACCAGCGTCAAGAGAGTGAGGCAGGTCCCGGGCCACAGGCCGAGTCAGGTGGAGCAGGACAGAAGAGCCCAGAGGCCCAGCTGGGCCTCCACAGGACCAGCAGGTGGTGGGGTGCAGCTCCTGTGGCAAAGCCAGGCCCGGGTGCCCAGAACTTCACCTGGGTGTCTGCAGGGCGCAGGCACACTGCTGAGGACAGGGACCAACAGCAGGCGGGACTGCAGACAAGCCCCCTGCCCTGCCCTGGTCCTGAGGCAGCAGCAGAAGACAGGACACAGTGCTGGGTCCTCATGTGATGAGCGTCCTTGCCCAGTGAAGCGGTGGTGACTACCCCTGCCCTGAAACCCCACCACCCAGGACAGTGGCCAGGATAACACGGCCAGGAGGGCACACAGCCTTGAGTGGACAGCATCAGTCGGAGCCGCCGCTGCTCCAGGCACAGCAGGGACATGCCGTGTCCCCCTCTGTAGTGCACACCTGCTGGCTTCCTGTCCTCCCAAGAGTCTGCTTCAAGGCCAGCTCCTGCCACCCTGGCAGGGTCCTTGATGGACACAGAGGTCTCAAGTAATGATGAGGTTTGTCCCTTGACCCCTCAGGCGCGGCGGATGGGCCTCTCCAGAGTACCGCCCCCTGGTCAGAGCAGAGGACAGCTGAGGTGGCACCTGGTCTCTGCTAGCTGAGACCTGGTCAGGACAGCTGGCAGCACTAGGAGCTGCAGAGACGCCAGTCCTCGCAGAGGAGTCAGCAGGCGGTCTCACCGAGAGGCCAGAGGAAGCAAAGCTGGTCACGTAACGCTGAAACAGTCACGGCAAGCCCCGGGGACAACACGAGGCTGGTGTCCCCACTGCCTTCCAGGGGCTCTCCCCCAGCTCAGCTCAGACGAGCCACCTCAGAGTGCTGCTACACACCGGAGGGCACAGAGACAGAGGATGCCACTCACGAGTGCTGGGGAATAGCCAAGCACAGCTGCCCTCCCAAGGGTGACCCGAGGCTGACCAGACTCCATGATGTGGCTCGGCTGCCCACCCTGCCCAGCACTGGTGCTGCCCAGACGAGGACCCAGGCTGGCCCCAGTGAGGGGCTTTCCCCCATGGCACACATGTGTGGCCAGGGCCCTTGGGCTCTGACCTGGCTTCTCCCCCGAGTGTGGCCTCTGAGGACGTTAGACCCGACTCTCCTGGGACTCCCTGGCTGCCCATGACAGCAGGCTACTTATGCCAGGCCCACCGCAGAAGGTGCTTCGACTGCTAAATCTGCTAAGTCACAGGAAGAGCAGGTCTGGACACTGGTCTTCTGGGCTCATACACTGGCCTGGACATTTGGTTGGAGCCCGTTCACAGGGTTGGTGAGCTATGTCCAATGGCACCTGAGTCCTACTTTGAACTTTGAAAGGCAAAACATATTTGGAGAGTTGGACACTGATTTGAACAGTAAAAGCTTAGTCCCCCCACGCCTTCTAACCCTGTGGCTCTGGGGTTCTGACTGCTGGCCTGCTGCCCAAGTTCGCTATTATTTCTACAGCAATGGTCTGCAATCACCATGTGCTGTTTCTCAACACCCTCACCTGAGGCAGTCTGTACACCTTACGAAGTGAGCACAGACATCACACTCGGACACACAGGGAGTGCAGACACTAGGAAGTGAACACGGATATCACACTCGGACACACAGGGAGTGCAGACAGAAAGTGAACACAGACATCACACTCTGACATACAGGAAGTGCAGACACTAGGAAGTGAACACAGATATCACACTCTGACACACAGGGAGTGCAGACAGGAAGTGAACACAGACATCACACTCTGACATACAGGAAGTGCAGACACTAGGAAGTGAACACAGATATCACACTCTGACACACAGGGAGTGCAGACAGGAAGTGAACACAGACATCACACTCTGACACACAGGGAGTGCAGACAGGAAGTGAACACAGACATCACACTCTGACACACAGGGAGTGCAGACAGGAAGTGAACACAGACATCACACTCTGACACACAGGGAGTGCAGACAGGAAGTGAACACAGACATCACACTCTGACACACAGGGAGTGCAGACAGGAAGTGAACACAGACATCACACTCTGACACACAGGGAGTGCAGACAGGAAGTGAACACAGACATCACACTCTGACACACAGGGAGTGCAGACAGGAAGTGAACACAGACATCACACTCTGACACACAGGGAGTGCTGACAGGAAGTGAATACAGATATCACACTCAGACACACAGGGAGTGCAGACAGGAAGTGAACATGGACATCACACTCTGACACACAGGGAGTGCAGACAGGAAGTGAACACAGACATCACATTCTGACACACAGGGAGTGCAGACAGGAAGTGAACACAGATGCCACTGATAAACATGGGGTCCAGGCAGGCCACAGGGAGGGAGGGGACAGTGTGTCTCCTGCCACCGCACTGCAGCACAGGACATCTGGGGCCTACGCCTCTGGCCCTGTGTGGTGGGGACCAGCCTGGGCACCCTGGCCCTGCTGCTCAGCTACAGGCAGCTTGGCCACTTGGTGGAAAAAGATGATTGGGTCAGAGATGAATGTCTCCTGATTGCTGAGCTTCTGTGCAAAGGCTAGATTGAGAATCGTGAAATCAAGTTGATACCTTCTGACTTTGTTTTCTGAATCCTTCATGAATCCATCTTTTTTTTTTTTGCTTTATAATGATAACTTTCAGATAATCATTTCCTTTTTGTATTTTTTATAATATGATTGTTTATATCAAGCTTGCCAATGTATCTTAGAGGCACTAATTTGAATGCAAAATCAGCTGTAATTGCTTCAGATCAATGGGGTTAATTTAGAAAGTGCCTGTGTAAGAGAACCCTGGGGGGCGTATACCTCTAGACCTGTGTATGGAACGTTTCTTGCTTGATTTCTCTCCACTCTAGTAACAAAAGCCCATCCTGGAGAGCGAGCAGCACACAGGCACCAGCAGGTTTGCATATCTGCAGCCCCAGCCAGTCTGCGCCCATGCGCTCGGCTCTCACTGTGACGGGCTGACACTCTCCCAGCTCCACACGGGCAGGCAGAGGCCCAGTCCACGCCCAGTCCCCTCCCAGGCCGGGCAGCAGTGCCATGAGACAGCATCTGCCAGGACCTGCGGAGTGGACCCCCCACCCCCTGGGAACAGGACGACTTTACCACTTTAAACCCGAAGGAGGCACATGACCCTGAGTCAGGGACAATCTGTGGTCACTGTCCTACAGCCTGACCCACGAGGGCGGCCATCTTATACATCAGGCTGCCCTCCATCGGTGCTGCCAACTCCTAGCACTTTCCAAAACCAAGCTCCTCCTCGGCCTTAGCAGGCTGCAGTGGGACAGTCACATCAGCCACCAAACTGTCCACACCAGCTTCCCAACACTGCCCTAGGAACTCAGCTTGTCCATCGGTAGCCAGTCAGTGGGCAGACGCCCTCGGCCAGGGGTGGATGAGGCTCTTTGATTTTTTGTATCTGCTGCTGTGGGTCTGCTCCCTCTCTGTGCCCTGGGCTGCTGAACTTGGGTTTGGACCTCCATGGGGCTGGATGTGTGCTCTCCTCTCCACACCTGGCATTTGGCAGACCGCTGGGCATTTGGCACTTTGTATTTTGATGCTCTACTCTCTTCCTACACACCCTCAGACCCTGCACCTGTCTCCTGTAATCCCCAGAGGTCAATGTCTTTGGTGAGTGACTCCAGAGCAGACGTGCAGGCTCCAGTGTCATGACAAGACTGAACCCGACCGAAGTGGACACCTGGGCTGATGGCCTGCTGGGCAGAAGTGTCCCCCATGCACCGTCACCAGCCTGGGAGTACAACAGCCTGCTGGCCCTGGAGGCCCACCATGCAGTTAGCATGGAATGGGTGCTCTGACTGTACCCAGTGCCGAGGCTGAGACAGACTCCACAGCGAGCAGTTCTGAGGGGACAGTCTACACAGTGCCAGGGGTCACAGCTGAGGGGGCCTTACAGTGCATAGGACAGAGAACTGCTGGCTTCCCTGTAAGAAACCAGACAGCTGGGCACAGTGGCCAAGCCTGTACTCCCAGAGGCTCGGGAGGCTGAGGCAGGAGGCCTGCAAGTTCAGAGTCAGCCTCAGCAACTTAGCAGGACCCTGTCTCAAAATAAAAAATAAAAAAAGTCTGGAAGCAGGGCTCAGAGGTTAAACGCCCCTGGGTTCAACACTCGGAACTAAAAAAGATAAGAAGAAATGGGAGAGTGGGCAGTGGGGGGTGTCCTGAGGGGACAAGGCATCCTTGCAGAAGCCACCTGGAGACTCCCAGGGACCCCCGCTCCTGAACCCGTCCCGGCAGCAGCTCTGGTCCTTGAACGCCCGCTGACCGCGGCACGTGTCCGGCTCCTCCAGGCACAGCCTCTGCACTGCTTCCGCCGAGGGAAGGACTCCGCAGGCTGCGACCCCACTGCAGAGCAGGGGCCAGGCACTCCATCCTCCGTGGGGTCCTCGGGGCTCTGGAGGCTGGCCCTGCTTGGGCTTTATTCCTCAAGTGACACTAGGCCTCCAGTGTCCTAAGCAGCAACCAGCGTCAAGAGAGTGAGGCAGGTCCCGGGCCACAGGCCGAGTCAGGTGGAGCAGGACAGAAGAGCCCAGAGCCCCAGCTGGGCCTCCACAGGACCAGCAGGTGGTGGGGTGCAGCTCCTGTGGCAAAGCCAGGCCCGGGTGCCCAGAACTTCACCTGGGTGTCTGCAGGGCGCAGGCACACTGCTGAGGACAGGGACCAACAGCAGGCGGGACTGCAGACAAGCCCCCTGCCCTGCCCTGGTCCTGAGGCAGCAGCAGAAGACAGGACACAGTGCTGGGTCCTCATGTGATGAGCGTCCTTGCCCAGTGAAGCGGTGGTGACTACCCCTGCCCTGAAACCCCACCACCCAGGACAGTGGCCAGGATAACACGGCCAGGAGGGCACACAGCCTTGAGTGGACAGCATCAGTCGGAGCCGCCGCTGCTCCAGGCACAGCAGGGACATGCCGTGTCCCCCTCTGTAGTGCACACCTGCTGGCTTCCTGTCCTCCCAAGAGTCTGCTTCAAGGCCAGCTCCTGCCACCCTGGCAGGGTCCTTGATGGACACAGAGGTCTCAAGTAATGATGAGGTTTGTCCCTTGACCCCTCAGGCGCGGCGGATGGGCCTCTCCAGAGTACCGCCCCCTGGTCAGAGCAGAGGACAGCTGAGGTGGCACCTGGTCTCTGCTAGCTGAGACCTGGTCAGGACAGCTGGCAGCACTAGGAGCTGCAGAGACGCCAGTCCTCGCAGAGGAGTCAGCAGGCGGTCTCACCGAGAGGCCAGAGGAAGCAAAGCTGGTCACGTAACGCTGAAACAGTCACGGCAAGCCCCGGGGACAACACGAGGCTGGTGTCCCCACTGCCTTCCAGGGGCTCTCCCCCAGCTCAGCTCAGACGAGCCACCTCAGAGTGCTGCTACACACCGGAGGGCACAGAGACAGAGGATGCCACTCACGAGTGCTGGGGAATAGCCAAGCACAGCTGCCCTCCCAAGGGTGACCCGAGGCTGACCAGACTCCATGATGTGGCTCGGCTGCCCACCCTGCCCAGCACTGGTGCTGCCCAGACGAGGACCCAGGCTGGCCCCAGTGAGGGGCTTTCCCCCATGGCACACATGTGTGGCCAGGGCCCTTGGGCTCTGACCTGGCTTCTCCCCCGAGTGTGGCCTCTGAGGACGTTAGACCCGACTCTCCTGGGACTCCCTGGCTGCCCATGACAGCAGGCTACTTATGCCAGGCCCACCGCAGAAGGTGCTTCGACTGCTAAATCTGCTAAGTCACAGGAAGAGCAGGTCTGGACACTGGTCTTCTGGGCTCATACACTGGCCTGGACATTTGGTTGGAGCCCGTTCACAGGGTTGGTGAGCTATGTCCAATGGCACCTGAGTCCTACTTTGAACTTTGAAAGGCAAAACATATTTGGAGAGTTGGACACTGATTTGAACAGTAAAAGCTTAGTCCCCCCACGCCTTCTAACCCTGTGGCTCTGGGGTTCTGACTGCTGGCCTGCTGCCCAAGTTCGCTATTATTTCTACAGCAATGGTCTGCAATCACCATGTGCTGTTTCTCAACACCCTCACCTGAGGCAGTCTGTACACCTTACGAAGTGAGCACAGACATCACACTCGGACACACAGGGAGTGCAGACACTAGGAAGTGAACACGGATATCACACTCGGACACACAGGGAGTGCAGACAGAAAGTGAACACAGACATCACACTCTGACATACAGGAAGTGCAGACACTAGGAAGTGAACACAGATATCACACTCTGACACACAGGGAGTGCAGACAGGAAGTGAACACAGACATCACATTCTGACACACAGGGAGTGCAGACAGGAAGTGAACATAGACATCACCACTCAGACACTTAGGGAGTGCAGACATGAAGTGAATACTGATATCACACTCAGACACACAGGGAGTGCAGACAGGAAGTGAACATGGACATCACACTCTGACACACAGGGAGTGCAGACAGGAAGTGAACACAGACATCACACTCTGACACACAGGGAGTGCAGACAGGAAGTGAACACGGACATCACACTCTGACACACAGGGAGTGCAGACACTAGGAAGTAAACACGGACATCACACTCAGACACACAGGGAGTGCAGACAGGAAGTGAACACGGACATCACATTCTGACACACAGGGAGTGCAGACACTAGGAAGTGAACACGGACATCACACTCAGACACACAGGGAGTGCAGACAGGAAGTGAACACGGACATCACATTCTGACACACAGGGAATGCAGACAGGAAGTGAACACAGGTATCATACTCTGACACACAGGGACTGCAGATAGGAAGTGAACATAGACATCACACTCTGACACACAGGGAGTGCAGACAGGAAGTGAACACAGACATCACACTCTGACACACAGGGAGTGTAGACACTAGAAAGTGAACACAGACATCACATTCTGACACACAGGGAGTGTAGACACTAGGAAGTGAACACAGACATCATCTCCAACACACAGGAAGCAGACAGGAAGTGAACACACACAGAGACATCATACTCTAACACACAAGGAGTGTAGACAGGAAGTAAACACAGACATCAAGATCCAACTCACAGGAAGTACAGACAGGAAGTGAACACAGACATCACATTCTGACACACAGGGAGTGCAGACAGGAAGTGAACACAGATCACACACTCTGACACACAGGGAGTGCAGATAGGAAGTGAACACAGACATCACACTCTGACACACAGGGAGTGCAGACAGGAAGTGAACACAGACATCACACTCTGACACACAGGGAGTGTAGACACTAGAAAGTGAACACAGACATCACATTCTGACACACAGGGAGTGTAGACACTAGGAAGTGAACACAGACATCATCTCCAACACACAGGAAGCAGACAGGAAGTGAACACACACAGAGACATCATACTCTAACACACAAGGAGTGTAGACAGGAAGTAAACACAGACATCAAGATCCAACACACAGGAAGTACAGACAGGAAGTGAACACAGACATCACATTCTGACACACAGGGAGTGCAGACAGGAAGTGAACACAGATCACACACTCTGACACACAGGGAGTGCAGATAGGAAGTGAACACAGACATCACACTCTGACACACAGAGAGTGCAGACACTAGGAAGTGAACACAGGAAGTTCAGACAGGAAGTGAACACAGACATCATGCTCTGATACACAGGAAGTGAACACACACAGGAAATGCAGACAGGAAATGGACACAGACATCAGTGACACACAGAGAGTGCAGACACTAGGAAGTGAACACAGGAAGTTCAGACAGGAAGTGAACACAGACATCATGCTCTGATACACAGGAAGTGCACATAGGAAGTGAACACACACAGGAAATGCAGACAGGAAATGGACACAGACATCATGCTCTGACACACAGGAAGTGAACGCACATAGACATCATGCTCCAACACATAACATCACCCTCCAGGCTTCACGCTGGCAGCACACACAGGAAATGAACAGGACATCACACTCTGACACTAGGCGAGGGGATATGGGCAAGGCTCACTGTGGCGCTTCCGCGTGCTGGCTTTGCCCTCCTCCTTGGTGGCGCCCAGGCAGCCCATCAGCTCCTGCACAGAGATGGCCTTGTTGTTATTCACGTCACAGTACTCCACAAACTTCTTCACACACTTTTTGGGCTTGGATTTTTTCCGAAGGAATCTCTTGAAGGGTTTGATTTCCTTCTTGCCAATGTCCCCGCTGGAGTTTTTATCAAGCAGCTTGAAGTACCAGTGCACCACCCGCTCCTCCAGGGTGTGGCTGGGGTCTGGTTCTGAGAGTCTGGAAGGAAGACAACCTGTCAGGATGCAGAAGCTCCTACTGTCTCCATCCAGCCCTCCAGTGTCCCCCTCTGTGTGTACTCACATCAGAGACCGATGGACAAGACTGAGGAAAGCTAATCAGCAAATTCTCCAGGTTGGCTTGGAGTCACAGAGGCCACAGTGATCATGTGCACGTCAGGCATGCACCTGGCCTTATACTTGGGGAGAAAAGCTCCAGGCCTGGGCCTGGGCACCTTGACGGGCAGGTAGGAACAGCCACCACACCCTCCTAGGTCCTCTGGGCCCCTCAATGTGATCATTTTTGAATCATATAATGCAACACACATACATATAACAGGTGTATTGAAAGATCCAAATCAAAGCTCTTTAAGGCTACAACTAGACAATTTCCCTGGGATTAAAAAGCAGTTTGCTGTTTTAAGGAACAAACAGGTAAAAGCTGCCTTGGAAGCCTGGCTTCGAGTCAGACCTGTAGGCTGCACCTGCTCACAAGGGAGGAGGTTGTGCATACCCCATGGGCCCTCCCACAGGCTCTGCATGCCACCCTGCCTGGGTGTGGTGAGCTTTGCCCCTGAGTGTGAACAGTGGGCAGTCTGGCTGGCTGACACTGTTGACCAGTTTCCCAACTCTTGGAGGAGCTTCTCGGAGAGCAAGTCACCCATGGCCTTCAGCTGCAGCTCCCATGAGAGAACCCTCCCTACAAGATTATGAGAAGTAAAAAGCTGCAATCTCCGTGACGTTTTGCTTAATTAAATTCAATTTTCTACCCAGTCATGACCTTTTCTGTTAGCATTGCCTTCCCCCTGAGTTGTCTGCAGCAGAGAGAAGATGAAGGTCCTTTTGCTAAGAGACCAAAAGCTTATATCACCCTGGATGGATGAGAAGATTGAGGGCTTGGGGACGGGGGGAGAAGACCGACACTCCATGGAAATAAAATGTTAGACTCTCCACTGGAAAAAATGTCCTTAAAATGCACAAATATGTATTGCTAGTTGTCAGGAAGAATACAGAATACGGCCCACGGGGAGTTTCCATCCTCCTGTGTCATCCGTGGGGTACAGAAAGGCACTTGTTCCCACAGGGAACAGGGAGGCAATGCAGCTCAGCTCCAGGCAAGTGTGCAGCATACCAAGGGGACCTTTGGGGTCAGAGAGGAGTGACCGTACCTGCTGCCACTCAACCACGCTTGGAAACTGGGAAGGTGGCGAGTTTCATGAGCTGCATGTTCTACAATAAGTAAATCACATTTTGAGAGTTTTAAGTGAAACATTTCATTCCAAGGATTTAAAGTCTGATATATAACTGTAAAATGGGGTCTCATGACAGAGGGCATTCAGAAGTGTTCTCCTATCCCTGGCCCTCCTCACCACAGGGACCCTTGGAAATGGTAGCACAGAGAAACCTGCCGAGCAGCCAGCCTCCTGGCCTTGGAGGGCTCTTCCTTCAGGCCCGAGTACTTCCAGGTGTCCCACCCTTAGGATCTGCTCTTACGTGAACTTCCAGGGCTTCTACCAGGAAGCACAGCATACCTGCCCGATGGGGAGGAGGGGTCAGAGACAGCATGGACCATGTCTGTGGACAGTGCATCCAAGACGCTTGTCAAAAATTCATGCTTTTTGGCACCAGGACAACCTGAAAAATAAAGGCACATCACAAAACTCACAAAGGCTAACAGGTTTTTCTCTACAATGGAAAGAAATGGCTCAGTGCTTAGAAAGTCTAATGTTGTGCTACTTTAATGTTAATGAGCTAATTTAACACTTATAGGCACTTTGAAATATGCAGCTTTTGATTTTGAATCAGATATTATTGATTGCAATACTTGACATTTACTGAATTACATGAGACTAAGAGCCATACAGCATTTCCCTGATGCATGCAGCAGTCTACAGCTTGCTGTCCCGTCTTACACAAGGCAAGCCAGGCTCGACATGGTCAGGGCGCACACCAAGCCCTCCAGTACTGGAGCTCTAACCCAGGAGGTTTCTTGGCACTGTCCACTCTGCAGCCTCAGCTCTGTGGCCAGCCGCAGGGGGCAGGAGAAGCTCTGCAGCTTCTGCCAGGAGCAGACCTGCACATGGACACCAGTCGGACAGGAGTCAGCACTAGCAAATCCCAGAGCTGACCTCACACAGGTTCCCAGGGTCCAGGAGCAGTCCAGCAATCCCATTTACCTACAGATCACTATTCCACAATGTATGTTACACACAGATACCATGTAAGGACCCGTCTGTTGCTCCCCCCCTATGGAATTCCCTACCCCTCTCTGCCCCGCCATGTCAGAGACCTTCTCCCCACCCTGAGTTCAGGACCAAGAGACAGCCACCCATTTTGGGGTCTTTCCCTCCTGCGAGTCCCCCCCCCCACCACGTCCTGGTACCAAAGCCTGCGACTGGGAGGTACCATCATGGAGCCCCTCAGCCTAACCACGCTGGACAGCCCGAGCAGCCCTCACTGGGCACACCCTCCCCACAGAGAGAAGACCCAGCAAGGCTCGCTGCTGGACAGCCCAGCAGAAGAGACTGATGAGGGCCATGCCAGGCAGAGGGCAGGGGAATGGTGTCCGTGCCCCTCAACAAACTGGAAGACCAATGATCACATCCACATTAGAGAGACAGAAGCAGAGAGTAGAGAGAGTGAGGCCAGGCTGGACTCCATGGGGGTGACTAAAGGGACACTGGAGACGGTCTCCCTGGGGAGGGGACGGGTGCTGCGTCCAGCAACCAGCACACGTTGGGTTCTCCTCACACACAGAGCCAGGCTGCCCCTGCCAACCACGGCCCAGGACCCCGCTGCTCCAGACCCCATGGCAGGGAGGGGTGGCCCTGGGCAGCAAGCAGTCTCCTCATGGGGTGAGACCAGATGCAGGGGGAGGCCCTGTGAGGAGCCTGGACACTGCCATGGACAGCAGGAGCCACAGGCACCCAGGCGCTGGTTCTGAGGCACACTGGGCTTCCCCAGCTGCTGTTAGGAAGCAAGGAGTCTAGACCCCAGGGACAGAGAACACAGGAAGGGACCTGTAGACACGAGGGACCTCTCAAGATGTTCAGGGCCGTACAGTCACAGACAGGAGTCTGGACTCATCTGAGGAAGGGAGGGGCCTTGGAATCAAGGAGTCTAGACCCCAGGGACAGAGAACACAGGAAGGGACCTGTAGACACGAGGGACCTCTCAAGATGTTCAGGGCCAGGGCCGTATCAGTCACAGACAGGAGTCTGGACTCATCTGAGGAAGGGAGGGGCCTTGGAAGATGTGGGGAAGGGACACAGTCTGACGTGATCCTGCAGGTATCATGGTGCCCTCTGCAGACCACAGACCATGGAGGACCAGAGGAGTCCAGCTGAGGCCACTGCATGGTCCTGGAGGACCAAGAAGAGTCCTGGGAACCTGGCTCAGGATAAGCCAGGCAGCGGGAAGCTGGGCTCTGGGATTGGGAGGGCCGGGGTCTAAGGGCCTCCTGAACCCAAGTTCAGAGCCATTCCTAGCTCTGACCCAATCTCCAGATCACTCTAGTAAGCAGATCACGGCCTGAACTCCTGTGGCCACAGAGGAGTGAGAAGACGTGTCCTGAGCACCCCACTTCCCCCAGGGAGCACCGGAGGGCTTCCATATGGTTCTGCCTTCCTTCCTAACGTTCTATGTGGGCTTAGCCATGGAGGAGAGCTGAACAGGGGGGAGGTTTCTTCTGGAACTTGTACTTTAAGACCCTAAATCTCTTCAGGTTTACCAGGTGCATGAAGTGTTTCCTAGCAAGTCTCCCTGCAAACCAGAACCTGGCCAGTGTGTCCACCTATGGGCCATTGCTTGGAATTCAGAGGCCCCGTGCAGGGCAGCACATCTCTCCCTAAGCACCTTCTAGGCATTTTGAGACAGATGCACTGCTTTCCTTATTATATCTTCCCTGGGGCCCTCATGGGCCCTGCAGCCTGTCGCTGCTCCAGTGTGCCCCAGGCAGGAGCTCCTGGAGGGACCCTGCAAGCCGGGATGCATAGTTTGGAATAGTGGGGAGCTCCTGGAGGGACCCTGGTCAAAAAACTTCTTAGTCTTGCCATTCAAAGAGAGCAATCCCTTTCTCAGGACTGAGGCCTGTGGCCCAGTAATCGTCTGCAGGGTCGGTGGACACAGGGGTCCCACGCCTCATCAGTGCAGTTCTTCTTGGCCAAGGCGGCCGTGTTGGTGTGTGGTTAGTTACATGCAGTGCGTTGTCGTGAACTAGTGCACCGAGGCTTCTGAGCCTGGGGACAGCTGGCCGCAGAGCTGCTGCAGAGGGCATCTGCCCACCATCCTGCCACTCTGTGACCTCTGTCCAGCAGGCCGGGCCCCAAAACGCACGGCATGGGAAGAGGTGGCTCCATGGTGTGGGTGCCCCTGGTGCTACGCCCCCGCGAGATGATAGGAGACCAGGATTCAACACCCACAGCCACAGTCCACTGCAGGCCCAGGGACTATCAGCACTGCGACCCCTGACCACCCTCACCACCAACACCCCCACCATGCCCGTGACGCTGAGGGTGCCCTGGCACCCCAGCTGGCAGGGCTTCGCCACGGCCCACGTCAGTTCAGATCTCACACCTGGTGTTTTCCACCACGGTCACAGTGGTCCTTGGGGACAGCACCCACAGCAGCACATTGGGACAGGGAAGGCAAAGGTGAGCAGAGGCTGACTGGCCTGTTACAGAGTCCATGTCTCTACAGGCAGTGCTGGAAGGCCGGGTGGGGACGCCAGGCAGTGGTTGTTGGCTGCTGCTGTCCACCTGTGCTGAGCACCATGCAGCCCACGTCTGCCTGGGTGGGACTCGGGGAGGACCCCCAGACCTGGGTGGGACTGGGGGAGGACCCTCAGCTCCTGGGTGGGACTGGGGGAGGACCCCTGTCACCTGGGTGTGATGGGAGAGGACCCCTGTCACCTGGGTGTGGTGGGAGAGGACCCCTGGCACCTGGGTGTGATGGGAGAGGACCCCTGGCACCTGGGTGTGATGGGAGAGGACCCCTGGCACCTGGGTGTGATGGGAGAGGACCCCTGGCACCTGGGTGTGATGGGAGAGGACCCCTGGCACCTGGGTGTGATGGGAGAGGACCCCTGGCACCTGGGTGTGATGGGAGAGGACCCCTGGCACCTGGGTGTGATGGGAGAGGACCCCTGGCACCTGGGTGTGATGGGAGAGGACCCCTGGCACCTGGGTGTGATGGGAGAGGACCCCTGGCACCTGGGTGTGATGGGAGAGGACCCCTGGCACCTGGGTGTGATGGGAGAGGACCCCCAGGACCTGGGTAAAGGCACATGCGTGCTGCCAGATGGCACCTCATGCTGGACACTCTCCAGGGGGTTCATGGAAGACCAAGGGCTCCGGGGCACAGGGGTCACTCCTGAGCTGTGCTCTTCCTGCCCCACAGCAAATGCACCCCGTGGCTTCACTGTCAAGGGTCCGTTTTCTGCAAAGATGCCCTCTGACCTGAGGGACAAGCCTCACGAGTGGGCGAAGTCTGTTTGTTCATCATCTAGTGCCTGCGGGAGTGACCTGAAGTGAGTCCTGGGCAGGTGGCACCAGAGGAACCGTGTCAGACCAGGAGACCTGCAGAACTGCCTGGGACGGAACTTGCCATTCATTCTACCTACAACGGTGACAGAATAAAGGCTGATGAACCTGAAGCGCTGGTCGGGAAGGGAGGCTGGTCACCTAGAGGCAGCCACAGCCATCGCCCAGCAGAACTGGAGGACAAAGCGCTTCTCCCCAGCACAGCGTGCGCCATGCCCACCTCAGGACCTCCTCTAACACCACGCTCAGTGTGCACGGACCTCCCCAGTGCACGACCTCCGCTCCAGGTCAGGAGCATGCCCTGTGGACCCTCTGTCCTGCCGCTGACCTGCCTATCCCCTAGAGCCTGCACCAGGTCAGAGGGTCACGGAACCCGGGGTAGATGGATGACCCCGTGGAAACCAGGCCTAAAGGTGGAAGCCAGAGGGAGCTTTGGGACCCCACCCAGGAGCCAGAGGCTCACCCCAGGGCCTGGGAGCCAATTCTCTCAACAAGGACTGACAAGGTGCCCTGCTCAAGGCTGTCCTGTGAGTGCCCTTGAGGTGGTGGGGCTGCTGTGTCCTTCACCAGTGAGCACCTGAAGGTCACGGATCCCTCCAGCCAACACGATGCAGTCCTGTTTATAAAACCACAGCAGCCTCGTGCAGAGGCAACACTCTGGAACGGTCAGGGCTAACACGGTTGTCAGAGAGGCCGAGGTGACCCGAGGTGACCCGCCACACAGGGCTGCCCTCCTTGATTGCAAACAGCACCCAGAGACCAGAGTCCAGAGGGCCCCTGTGTGTGACACCGAGAAGCATGTAAGTAGTGCACTTCTGTAGGAAACTTTCCAAAATAATCGTGGCCCTCAGTGGCTGCCAGCCTGGGGTCCTCCAGCCGGACCCTTGGAAAGTGCGAGGCAGCAGGCAGGGGTTCTGCTCCCAGCTTGGTGGCTTGGCTTCACTTTGGTTTCTCCATGTATTTCAAATAGTTCCCAAAAAATTCCCTTTGGTGAAAGCTGGCTCTCTAGGTGCCCAGAGCAGCCGTGTAGGGGGCAAGCAGTGACCAGGTCCTGAGACCTACTGCCCACTGAGATCTACTGGCTCCTGAGCAGGACGCCCCCAGAAAGATGGCTGTGAGCACTGATCCACTGTTGTGTGCCATCTCACGCACAGACACGCCCTGTGCCACCCACAACAACCTGGGGTGGGGTGTCTGTACTCTCCCTGCTAACAGGTGACTGAGGCCCAGACAGTGACACAGTGGGCTCAATGGCATGACCGGCTCCCAGTGTCCCCAACCAGAGTGCAAAGCTCATGGCCGAAGGCACACTCAAACCAAAGTGACGCAACCAATGCCACAGCGACGGACTCGCCCCTCCAAACGCCCTCCTGCGTCCCACCTGGACCTCCAATGCTCTGCTGCTCTCTGCCCACCCACACTCCCGGGGGCTGCCTCCCATCCAGCCTGCTGTCCTGCCTCCGCAGAGGCTATCAGTCTGGGCTGTCCTTCACGCAGGGCCACCTTCAACGCTTGTTGGGTGGCTCACAACTTGTTTCACACTTTCCTTACTAGGCCCAGCGTCTGTGTCCCTGTGAGCTCCTGAGCCCACGTTGCAGAGAGAAGTTCACTAGAAAGCTCTGTGCACAGCATGCACCTGCTTCCCCCAGGGGCTCCCTTTTGTTCAGTCCTGCAACTTGCTCCCTGAGACTAAGAAATGGGGGCACATACACCAAAACCTCTGGGGAGGGGGCCTGGGTGGCACCCCCACCGAAGGTGCCATCAACAGGTTTCACACATGTGGATTTCCCCACAGCTCAGGGCGTATCTGACTGTGGCACATTTTCCGGATGATCCTCAGCTTCTTCCTGCCTGGAGAACAGAAGGTCCAGAGGCCAAAGAAGAAACATTGGTCACTTTAACCTGACGTTCTCAAAGAGAAGGCCGTGGGCTACCCAGCTGCTCATCCCCTTGCGTCCGGAGCTCCGTCTTGATGATTGCTCTTCTGGGAGGATCGGAAGCGAACAGTGGGATACTTGGGGGCAATCAGGATGTCAGAGAGTGAAGGCAGGAGTCACCCATGAGGCCAGGAAAGAGGGCCACCCACATCCTAGTGGTTTTGGAAGAAGAATGAGACCAAATATGGCATGCGCAGTCCTCCAAGATCCAGCGGAGAGAGGAGCACTGTTCTGGCAGCCCTGTTACGACACTATGGCTCGGGAAGCAAGCAGAGCCCCAGGACACTCCCAGTGGAACAGAGCAGGAAGAAATGGCCAGCCCCTTCCCACCCCAGCTGAGGGCCAGGTCTCTGCACAGGATTTGTCCTGGGCCCTCCCTGAGGTCACCCTCAGGATGGCTCAAGACAGCCGCCACAGAGACTAGAGACTGTAAAACCCACCATGAGCAGCTCGGGGAATGAGTGCCAGGATGAGGCCGGGCCCTGGGCAGCGCCATGCTAAGCTCCGTGCCCAGGAGGGGGCAGAGGTCTCCAGGGAGGTGTTCAGGAGAGCGAGTGCCTCAGGGCTGCCTGCCTGTTCTCCACCCGTAGCTGGTGGTCTCCATGGAGACCCTTGCAGCCGTT
>KZ295547.1:330943-341733 GCA_002406435.1 Spermophilus dauricus
CACCTGGGTGTGATGGGAGAGGACCCCCAGGACCTGGGTAAAGGCACATGCGTGCTGCCAGATGGCACCTCATGCTGGACACTCTCCAGGGGGTTCATGGAAGACCAAGGGCTCCGGGGCACAGGGGTCACTCCTGAGCTGTGCTCTTCCTGCCCCACAGCAAATGCACCCCGTGGCTTCACTGTCAAGGGTCCGTTTTCTGCAAAGATGCCCTCTGACCTGAGGGACAAGCCTCACGAGTGGGCGAAGTCTGTTTGTTCATCATCTAGTGCCTGCGGGAGTGACCTGAAGTGAGTCCTGGGCAGGTGGCACCAGAGGAACCGTGTCAGACCAGGAGACCTGCAGAACTGCCTGGGACGGAACTTGCCATTCATTCTACCTACAACGGTGACAGAATAAAGGCTGATGAACCTGAAGCGCTGGTCGGGAAGGGAGGCTGGTCACCTAGAGGCAGCCACAGCCATCGCCCAGCAGAACTGGAGGACAAAGCGCTTCTCCCCAGCACAGCGTGCGCCATGCCCACCTCAGGACCTCCTCTAACACCACGCTCAGTGTGCACGGACCTCCCCAGTGCACGACCTCCGCTCCAGGTCAGGAGCATGCCCTGTGGACCCTCTGTCCTGCCGCTGCCCTGCCTATCCCCTAGAGCCTGCACCAGGTCAGAGGGTCACGGAACCCGGGGTAGATGGATGACCCCGTGGAAACCAGGCCTAAAGGTGGAAGCCAGAGGGAGCTTTGGGACCCCACCCAGGAGCCAGAGGCTCACCCCAGGGCCTGGGAGCCAATTCTCTCAACAAGGACTGACAAGGTGCCCTGCTCAAGGCTGTCCTGTGAGTGCCCTTGAGGTGGTGGGGCTGCTGTGTCCTTCACCAGTGAGCACCTGAAGGTCACGGATCCCTCCAGCCAACACGATGCAGTCCTGTTTATAAAACCACAGCAGCCTCGTGCAGAGGCAACACTCTGGAACGGTCAGGGCTAACACGGTTGTCAGAGAGGCCGAGGTGACCCGAGGTGACCCGCCACACAGGGCTGCCCTCCTTGATTGCAAACAGCACCCAGAGACCAGAGTCCAGAGGGCCCCTGTGTGTGACACCGAGAAGCATGTAAGTAGTGCACTTCTGTAGGAAACTTTCCAAAATAATCGTGGCCCTCAGTGGCTGCCAGCCTGGGGTCCTCCAGCCGGACCCTTGGAAAGTGCGAGGCAGCAGGCAGGGGTTCTGCTCCCAGCTTGGTGGCTTGGCTTCACTTTGGTTTCTCCATGTATTTCAAATAGTTCCCAAAAAATTCCCTTTGGTGAAAGCTGGCTCTCTAGGTGCCCAGAGCAGCCGTGTAGGGGGCAAGCAGTGACCAGGTCCTGAGACCTACTGCCCACTGAGATCTACTGGCTCCTGAGCAGGACGCCCCCAGAAAGATGGCTGTGAGCACTGATCCACTGTTGTGTGCCATCTCACGCACAGACACGCCCTGTGCCACCCACAACAACCTGGGGTGGGGTGTCTGTACTCTCCCTGCTAACAGGTGACTGAGGCCCAGACAGTGACACAGTGGGCTCAATGGCATGACCGGCTCCCAGTGTCCCCAACCAGAGTGCAAAGCTCATGGCCGAAGGCACACTCAAACCAAAGTGACGCAACCAATGCCACAGCGACGGACTCGCCCCTCCAAACGCCCTCCTGCGTCCCACCTGGACCTCCAATGCTCTGCTGCTCTCTGCCCACCCACACTCCCGGGGGCTGCCTCCCATCCAGCCTGCTGTCCTGCCTCCGCAGAGGCTATCAGTCTGGGCTGTCCTTCACGCAGGGCCACCTTCAACGCTTGTTGGGTGGCTCACAACTTGTTTCACACTTTCCTTACTAGGCCCAGCGTCTGTGTCCCTGTGAGCTCCTGAGCCCACGTTGCAGAGAGAAGTTCACTAGAAAGCTCTGTGCACAGCATGCACCCGCTTCCCCCAGGAGCTCCCTTTTGTTCAGTCCTGCAACTTGCTCCCTGAGACTAAGAAATGGGGGCACATACACCAAAACCTCTGGGGAGGGGGCCTGGGTGGCACCCCCACCGAAGGTGCCATCAACAGGTTTCACACATGTGGATTTCCCCACAGCTCAGGGCGTATCTGACTGTGGCACATTTTCCGGATGATCCTCAGCTTCTTCCTGCCTGGAGAACAGAAGGTCCAGAGGCCAAAGAAGAAACATTGGTCACTTTAACCTGACGTTCTCAAAGAGAAGGCCGTGGGCTACCCAGCTGCTCATCCCCTTGCGTCCGGAGCTCCGTCTTGATGATTGCTCTTCTGGGAGGATCGGAAGCGAACAGTGGGATACTTGGGGGCAATCAGGATGTCAGAGAGTGAAGGCAGGAGTCACCCATGAGGCCAGGAAAGAGGGCCACCCACATCCTAGTGGTTTTGGAAGAAGAATGAGACCAAATATGGCATGCGCAGTCCTCCAAGATCCAGCGGAGAGAGGAGCACTGTTCTGGCAGCCCTGTTACGACACTATGGCTCGGGAAGCAAGCAGAGCCCCAGGACACTCCCAGTGGAACAGAGCAGGAAGAAATGGCCAGCCCCTTCCCACCCCAGCTGAGGGCCAGGTCTCTGCACAGGATTTGTCCTGGGCCCTCCCTGAGGTCACCCTCAGGATGGCACCGAGTCCCTCAAGACAGCCGCCACAGAGACTAGAGACTGTAAAACCCACCATGAGCAGCTCGGGGAATGAGTGCCAGGATGAGGCCGGGCCCTGGGCAGCGCCATGCTAAGCTCCGTGCCCAGGAGGGGGCAGAGGTCTCCAGGGAGGTGTTCAGGAGAGCGGCCCTGGTGGAGCTGGGCGCTGGGTGCCAAAATGAGACCCTTCCTCTGAACCCCACGCCCAGCCCCATGTCTTGAGGCTGACCCTGCTGCTTCTCTCCACCAGGCCCCCGGGACCTGCCCCAACCCCCCAGCGTGTCACTGACGTGGGAAGCCCAAGCAGCCCCGTTCAGGAATGGGCTGTCTTGCTGCTCCTGCAGCGTGTGCATTCTCAGGCTGTTAACAGGACACGGCACAGCCCTAGACCTCTGTGAGGGAGGCAGCCATGGGAGCCGACTTCCCAGAGGAGGCGGGTGTCACGGATGTCACTGCTCTGTCCTCGGGGACTTCCACAGCTGGACCAGACCCTGTCTCCCAGAGCAAAAGCAGCCAGCTGGAACAGGCTCCCGAGTGCCACCTCGTGCTGGCTGGCAGCAGGCCCTGGGGGGCCAAGTTGACGGCACCCCTAGCCCACCTGGGGTGCAGCAGAGCTCCCGTGTTCCACAGGAGGAGCCTGGGTGAGAGCTGAGGGCCCTCGGGACCCAACACCACGAAGCCATCTCTCCATCCACGTGGCGGGAACCACCTGATCAGTGTTGTTGCTTGGACTGTGTCACGCTGAGCGACTCAGAATCAAGGTTGCTGCAAGTGTCAGCTGTTTTGCCATGGAAGTGCACGCGTCCTCCCAGCATCTGCCCCTGGGGCAAGAGGGACGGCCCCTGGTGAAGACGCCCCTTCCTGGGCGTCCGCAGGGGCCTTCTGTACTCTACGCCTTCCTGCTTTGACCTGCAGCTAAGGCAGGGGCCGAGGCACCCGCTCTCCCAGGCCAGCTGAGGGAGGCCTGTCCCGCAGTGCCGTCCGTGCATGAGGCCTCTGCCTGCCCGGCTCCAGGAAGACCCCAGGCACTTCACCACAGTGCCCACACCATCACGGTGATGCCCACGGCAAAGCCCTGGGAAGGGAGAGTAGGGCAGGAAGACGGTGGGCAGCGAGAGTCTGGTGCAGACACAGTGCCCTTGGGCTCCAGAGGGAGCCTGCGTCTGGCTCAGCAGAGCAAGAAGAGAGGAAAGTGCACGGAAGAATCCGGAGATTGGGTGCCACTTCCTGGTGGAGAAAGGGATCTTCTCTGCAGCACCGCCGAGGGCACAGCTCTGTAGCAAGGGGCAGCGTGCTCGCCTGCAACTGTCCAGACGGCACACTGTCTGCGGCCTGTGCAGACCTGACCCTTGGCCTCACGAGAGGAGGAGCCTGTGGTCCCCGTGTTCACTCAGCTCACTGCTGACCCCAAGCAGACATGCTGCAGGTCAGAAGCCGGGACGTATGGCTCATGAGGTTGTCCTATAAACGTTTTCCTCAGGCTAGATTTTGACACCTGTCCTGCTCCGCCAAGACTCTAGGGCCTGCAGCACAACTCTTCTCTGGAGCAGGTTAAATGAGGAGCTGTTCACCTTGAAATCTCTTGACCTAGGAACCTTACCAGCCACCCCACAGGGAATGGCCCTCCCTTTTAGAGGTGGCAAGTGGGCCACCCGTGAGAACTGAGCAGCCCTACACTGCCGAAAGCCACCTCCCCGTCCAAGAGTGTGCGAGCAGGTGTGGCCGCTATCTCCAGCCTTGAGCAGGACGCGTGGGCTCCGAGGCTGCAGGGTGCAGTGGCGGCTGAACACTCCAGACGTGCAGGACAGACCAGCCTGGGGACAGCACCTGGGGTGAAGGGGCTGTGCCAGTCTGATATCCTCAGTTTGACTGTCATACGGCCCTTCCACTTGGGTGACAATTAGAGAACAGGATGCATGTGAAAGGGAAGCTGTGCCCTGGACTTCCCCGGAGGCCTCACGCCACCAGGGCTGGCCTCGCAGAACCCTGGTGCTCAGGGCAGTTAGCGGTCCCTGCTCAGCGCTCTTCCAGGGCCTGCCTGCACTCGCTTGTAAGGGCTGAAGCAGCATCTGGTGGGTGCAGTCTTCTTACTACGGCAGCTGAGCCCTGGCCACGTGCACACAGGCAGAGCAGGAGCAGGCGGCCTGCACTCCAGAGGGGCCCGTGACAGGCAGCTCAAAGCACAGACAGACTCCCTTCCTGCTCCAAGGCCCATGGCCCGGGTGAGAAAACCCAGAGCTTGTCTGTTTGTTTGCTCTGGCCCAGGGCTGGCCTTCCTGGCCAGGGGGACTGGACGGTGCCTTGAACACTGCAGAGCCGAGAAGCAGGCTGGCGGCATGGACAGGCACAGCCACCTTAGCCCAAATCACACTGCTCCCCTCTGCTGTGCACACCCCCTCACGGCCTGCGAGGAGAGGCCAGAGCTCCTGTCCTGCAGAGGGGCAAGCCTGTGACAGCCACACGTGTGGCGAGGTGTCTGCCATGAGGTTTGAGCCCACACTGTAAATAAAGAGTAAAGAAGGTGAAAAACGAAACCACCACAAGCACATGCCAAGGGGAACAGAGCCTGAGTCTGAGAAGCACCGAGAGGAGAGTCAGGAGCTGCTCTTGTGCAAGTCCCTGACATCGCTGGGTCTCGACACCACCCTGCAGGGAGTGGTGCTGGGCGGAGGCTCCGGGGTCTGTCTCTGTGTGTCCTGTGCCTGCCTGGCTGCGTTCTGGGCATCCGGGGAGGTGGTCAGCACCGTGCAGCAACTTTCTCATTGCTTCTGTAGAAATCACAGGAGTTTCTAGAAGCTGCTCTTGCAATAAGGCCAGAGGAACTGGTCCTGGCGAGAGTCACCTCAGCAGGCCCATGTGCACTGTGACTGATGAGTACCTGCAGGACCTGAGAGCTGGAGGTCACTGCAGTCACCAGGGCACACGGCACGGGCACAGCTCACTAGTGTACACCCACACTGCAGAGCCTCCTCTCCGAGCAAGCCTGCCAAGAGTTCAGGACTGTGCAACTCCAGGACCTCAGCTCCAGTGCCCTCTAGGAGCTCAGTGGCACCCTGTGCTGTGCCAGGGCTCTGGTGGCCACTGTCTACTCCTGATGACAGAGGCCAGCCCAGAGGGTGGCCGACTGTGCTCCCCGAGGTGCTTAGATGAGACTGACCAGTTACGGAGCTTCCTCCCGGCCACCCCAGTGCTGGGAGGCTCTGACTCCTCTGGCCGACAGCCCCCTCACCAGGGCCCGAGAGCCCCCAAGGCCTCCACACATGCTCCCCCGCCTGACCCTGCCTTGTGCATCTCAGCTGCATCCTCCACACGGCTGCCAGAATCACTGCTTTAAATAAAAAATGAATGATCCACTTCTCGGCCAAACCAATAAGCCCGAATCCCTTAACAGACATGAGTGAACTCCTTTGAGAATGTTGCACGGTGACCTCGATGGCTTCCTGAGTCTCTCCTGACAGCTCCTTAAAGATTGTGTGCAGATATGCCATGGACGGGAGAGCCCTCCAGAAGTGCGCCAGGCCTCTGCGATTCAGGCTACCCATGTTCCAGCAGCTCCTGCCATTGTGGCCACCAGCATGTCCAAGTGTCCTGCTAAAGGCTCATGGTCGAGGGCATCCTGGTCTGGGCTGAGCAGCTGACTTCCAGAAGCAGGTTCTCGGGACAAAGCTAACTCCATTCCTACTATCAGCCCTACCCCTCTCTAGTCCTGTCCTGCTCCAGGGGAAATGACTGGTCTGCCAGTGTCCTCCAGGGGTAGCTGGGCAAGCGGGTCCCAGGCTGGAAGGCGGCGTACAGAGGGGGTCTTCTCCCCAGCCCCTGCTGGCACCATGAGCTGCCCAGGAACCCCTCAGTGCTAACGGGGTGAAGTGAGGTGCTCCTCACGGGGGGACGTGGAATCTGGAGAGGACCTTGGGTCCCTCCAACACTGCAGACACCAAGCAGAGTCGGTGCACAGCAGTCTCCCCCCTCGGGTTTCTGTCACCTGCAGTGTTGGTCTCTGAGGACGTCAATTCTAGGGCACTGAGGCTGGGATCCCGTTGGCTGTCCTGCAGGCTTGCCTCCCGGCTTAGGGCCACCTACGCAATAGACATCTGCTCATCCATTTAACAGAGAAAAATGCACAGTTACAGAAAGGGTAAAACCAGAAAGTTTAGTATAGTTGCAGTGTTCAGAGCAGCTCTGGCTTTAAAAGGAGAACCGTCTTTCAAAGGAGCTTCCGGTGAGGACAGACTGGCCAGGTTGAAGAGCAGCAGGGGGAAGCCAAAGGCTCTGAGCTGCTCCCCGGTAAGCACAGCACTGCACTTTATCTCACACCTGACAGCCCGGGTGCCCGAGGACTGCAGGCTGCCACCACCCTGGGGCTCAGAGTCCACCTGGGAAACCCTGAGGTGGGCATAAGTGGCACTGGGACAGTGGTTATGGCTGGGATCGACACTTAGAGGATTGAAAGTTGTAGGAAAAGTAAAATCAGGTCCGCAGGCTCTCTAACCAAGGCAGGCACTGACCCCAGACAGGCAGTGTGAGCAGAGCCCAGACCAGACAGGGTCCCACCTGCTTCCCTGTCCTCACCGCAGTGTCACCTGAAACAGGTGGGCCTGGAAAGGAAGGGTCCTTTCAGAGTCACCCAGCAGATACTGTGTCCGTGTCACTAAGCCATGTTGCAGAAGGGCTCTGGTCTGCTCATGGGAGCACTCGGTGGATCCAGATCTGGTGAGGACAGCCCCATCCACAGCAGCAGACTAGGGCCACGAGGAGCCAGAGTACCTGCCAAGCCTGCCGCACACAGGAAGGTGTTCCAAGTGGTCGGCCGTTTTAGATCAGCTGCTTTGATAAAGAGGGATTCTTTGTAATAGGGTAGTAATTGTTGAGCAACAAACTTAACGTAATGGTGGTGTGAGGACAGTGTGTCCTCAAGCTATTGAAGCTGTCTCTGAGGTGCTGCTTCTCTATGAGCCTGTCGGGCAGCTGCTCTTTCAGGATTAATGTGAACCTAAAATCTACTCAGCCTTTCTTCTGCACACTCCTAACTTTCAAAGCCCCAGGGGCCGAGCAGACCAGGAGGCCAGGACCTCACCCTGCAGGTGTGGCTCACAATGTCCTCTGCCACTTCGGAGTCTTTAACTGGCCCTGAGAGCCAAAAGCCTGGCTTCAGAAGAGAAAACCAACCAAGTCGCATTCCTCCGGCAGGATGTGCTACAGGGACCAGGGTGTGCCCAGGACGGTGGGAGCTGCCCGGGTGAAGAGCCACCCGGGGAGGTGCAGAGCCTCCATGGCCAGGAGCACTGAAGCTGGGGAGCACGGACCCAGGCAGGTGGGGGCGCAGGATAGGGCAAGAGGCCCTCTAAGACATCACGGTCACAAAGCCTGTGAGAGGAGTGGTCCTCCAGCGTCCCGCCCCTTCTAAGCTGCACTTTTATCCCAGCTTATCGACCCCTTGGGAGGCACACCTAATGCACAAGACAACTCCTCACATTCAGAACGTGTGCAGAAGTGGCTGTTTGTGTCCACCTGCTGTCAATGCTGAGGGATGGAGGAAGAGTGCTGACCGTCCTCCTCCACTTAGGCATGGCCTGGTGGGAGTGTCCACGTCCCTATTTGTTCTTACTGTATCGGGCATGAGTCCTGCAATCTTTCCTGTGTCTTCTCCAAATTCTCCTCCTCCTCCTCCTCCTATCAACTGAACTCAGTGTTCTAATGAAATCTCACCAAGAATTCTCCAAATATCACACAGAGGCCACTCTGGATCCTGCCTGTGGGCACCTTCGGAGACACACTACCACCACCTGGCTACTTACATGAGAAGACAGCGGGTACCAAATGGAGGGCCTCTCTGCCGTGCACCCTCCTGTCCACCATGGCTGCGAGGTGCAGTCCAGGGGTCCCACAGGTGCTGGTCTCCAAGCTCACACCTTCCCACCTTTAATTTCAACGGCCCTGGCCCGGGCCCAGGTGCTCCTAGCCTTCAGGGTGGGAAAATTCATGGCCTCTTGCCGACAATAGTCCTCCTTTGATAAAATGAATCCTGTGGCCCACTATTTTTTTTTTTCTGGGCTTTCTAAAAGATACAACTACCCTCTGAGGGGTTTAGTGGCTGAATTATTTCACAAACTTAATTTTATATTTCATCAAAAATACGGTTGTAAATGAGTGCTGAAGGTCAGGTCTCCCAGGCATCACACTTAGACTAGACCCTTGCCTTCTTCAGGGCCCAGGTGCTCCTAGCCTTCAGGGTGGGAGCTACACAGGTAATTCATGGCCTCTTGCCGACAATAGTCCTCCTTTGATAAAATGAATCCTGTGGCCCACTATTTTTTTTTTCTGGGATTTCTAAAAGATACAACTACCCTCTGAGGGGTTTAGTGGATGAATTCTTCCACAAACTTAATTTTATATTTCATCAAAAATACGGTTGTAAATGAGTGCTGAAGGTCAGGTCTCCCAGGCATCACACTTAGACTAGACCCTTGCCTTCTTCAGGAACCAACAAAGTGAGATGCCGACTCGGCACTCTGAGGCACACTGTCACCATGGCCTTCAAGAGCAACGTCCTGTCACACCAGCACGCTCCTGGTTCTGTGGCCAGTCCACACCTGGGGTAGGGTCGCTGCTCCTCCTCGTCTGTGCTGGGAACAGAGGGCAGTATGCGCCGCCCTGGGCACACCTGGGGCGTGGCCTCCTGCAGCTGACACCTTCTCAGACCAGAGGACGTGCGTCTGAGGCAGCAGGACCTCGCTACAGCTCAGCTGCACAGCAGCCTCGGCACCCGACCAGACAGAGGACGCCCACAGGGTGACACTTTGAAGGAGGAGATGCTGACACTCATGTGCCTCGGGAAGCCTCCAGCCACAGAGGACAATCCTGCTGCTGCCTGTCTGCCTTAAAGGCCAGCAAACCAGCACCTTCATGTGCCACGCAGTGCCCGCAAACGCCTGGCTCGGGTCTGGTCACCTGAGGAAAACATCCTGAGCTTCGCTCACAGCAAGGCAAGAGTCACCTTATGAGGTGATTCAGAATGAAGCTGACATATTGCTTGGAAAATCCAAGAGGTGCCTGGAGGGTGTCGTCACACCTGCCCGTGCAGGCGGTCTCGGTCTGTCACGCTGTGGACACGGAGTGGCTCTGGGCTGCGCTGAAGTCTGTCTCAGAGGGACAGACCTGCCAGAGCATGTGGAGAGAGCTGTCTGGCCAGAGGGAGAGCCAGGGCAGCAGTGGTCTGAAGGCTGACCAGGGCCCCTAAGACCTACCTCCGTCCCCAGGCACGAGCTCACGTGTCCACAGAACACCACTGCGTCACCGACTACCGGAGAAGAAAGGCTATGGTGACCAAAGCTTCTCCTGTAGCTGCCACACAGTGCGCCTGTCTCACTCCCTGCCTGGCATCAGCTGCAGTGCCTATAATGCGAGGACACCTCGTGCTGCACCAGTGTCAGGAGCTGACGCTTCAGGCAGGACACTGCCCCCTTGGCGCAGGCTGTGGGGAGCAGAGGCCAGTCAACAGCAGCTGCCTGTCCAGCTAGAACCGCACCTGAGAGGCAGGCAGAGGGCACAAACCACCTGCAGTGCAGGTCACGGAAGTCACAAACTCCAAGCCATAGCTGACTTGTTTTGACTTCGCCAAGACAAGGCCTCGGATGTCACTTCTCCTGCCACCTCCTCAGAGCTGGTGTTTCCTGGGTGGAGAAGGGGTCAGTCTGGTGTGCTGTCCCCAGGCAGCCCCTGCCTGTGCCTGCACCTTCTCTCTGGCAGGCCACACCCTGCACGCTATGCTGTGGGGAAGGACTCCGAGGCCCTCAGGAACAGGGAGCTCCCTCTGCCCTCAGGCCGCGGTCACCTTCCCACCTGGCGGCCCCCTTCCTTTACCTGATTCTGTGGGCCCTTGAAACAATCAAACCCATGGCTAGTACATCCAAGCCTGCTGACCTTGCTTAATAGAGGGCAGTCAGGACAGGACGGGGGAAACAAACACCGACCACTGTCCTCAGGGTCAGCTCTCATCACCTGACCCTGGGCCCCTGAGGGCTCTGTGGGGACACTGGACAACTCATCTTCCCTCTGCAGGTGTGATGGGTGGTGGCCAGCGAGGGTGTCCCCGCAGAGCCGAGTCCTGACGGCAGCTTGAGAGCCGCAGTTCAGC
>KZ295547.1:341748-353304 GCA_002406435.1 Spermophilus dauricus
CAGCAGGGAAGGTCGAGCTCACGGCCCCAGACGGGCTCAGAGAAGGCCCCGTGGCCCTCCAGCTCCAGAGCACAGGAGAAGTCCAGGAGCTGGGAGTGCAGGCGACCTCTCTCCACTGCACCCCGCCAGTGCAGAGAGCCAGGCCGGAACACAGCAAGACAGGCTTGCAAAGGGGGCGGGGGGCAGCTTCCTGCCTGTATTTGGACTTCCCGTCCCTGGGTTTTGATGTCTGTCAAGGTGACAGGCCATCCCTACCAGGAAACCAAGGGATTCCAAGACTCTTCAGAGCCAGCTCTCAATATGGAAGCCATCAGAATGGACCTGGGTGTCTGCTCCATACGCCTTATGTTTAACATCCATTGGCACAAGCTAGAAAATCTGCTATCTGCTCTACAGAAGACGTGAATAGATATTTGGCAGCCCACACACCAACGAGTGAGCTGTGCGCAATCTTCTCAGCTCGACCTGGGGGACAGAGGGCTCTTGCTGACCAGAACACAGAGAAGGAGCGCAAGACAAAAGTGTACCAGGAAGAAAACACATCAGCCTATACGTCATTTGGCGGGCTCGCCTACACACTGTCGCTGTATTATTTTGGAAAGAGATTTCTCCTCTCCACCAAGAGCAGCCTGTATCCTGGAGTTAATTTAAGACTCACTTGGCTTTTTTACCTAATAAGGATAATTATCTCCAAATAGTGAAAATGATGAAGTGGGCATGAGCAGCACTCCCCACAGCCTGGAGCACAGCTCGGCTGACCTTCCTGGGGCTGCGTGGGACGTCTGCAGTGCTGAGGGCCCTGTCCCGGGCGGCAGCCTTCCCGAGGAGCCCCAGGGTCCTCCTCCTGTACCTGGCAGAGGAACTGTGGCTGTCCCAGCATAGTGCCCCATCCCCCCAGTGCTGTCCCCCCGGGGCTCATCTGACATGAGACACGCCTCCGGGGTACCCTTCTTGTTTCTCCATAGCGATGGCCCGTTGTTGGCACAAGATGAAGGATCATTTCAGTCTTCAAATCAGGTCCCCATCTAGTGCTTAAAGGGTGGGATTTTTCCACAAAACAACCTTCCTGCCAAGTGCACCCTGGGGACCAGTGGTGTCCTGTCCCAGAGGAGGGCAGACCTCCTGGGACACGGCTGGGCCACACTCATGCTGGGCCTCAGGGCACTGAACAGCCACGTGGGTGGCTGTCCCTGTGCCCTGGCTGCCCAGCCCCGGCACAGCAGCAAAGACCCATGAGGCTGCTCTCTCCCCTGGTGCTGCTGACCTGGTTTTCTGATGGACTGCCGAGCACCGGTGATCCAGTGCTGGGCAGTTATCCACACACACAAGCGTGCGTGAAACTCGTTATTTCTTTTTCAGAAATTTGTCACCTGCTCATATCACCACCTGACTTCAGGGGCTGGGGTGTCATGCTGGAGTGGCCTGGCCTGCAGAAGGCCCGGGCTGCACCCCGGCTCCACACAGACACAAATATGGACCTCCAATGATACAGGAGACCTTCTGGAGGGAGGCACCTGGTATCTGCCCCCTCCTCACACCCAGTGCAGAAGGAAGCCACCAGGGAAACCGAGAGCAGCTGACCTTCCCCCAGAGGAACATAGGGTGGCAAAAATAAAACCACCAACAGACTCTTCAATCCTGTCTCTAGAGCAGGACCCTGGATGGCCCCCAAGGTGGGGGACAGCTGGACACTTCAGTCCAGAGCACCTTAAGCCTAGAGAACTCTCGATGGGGCAGTTCTGCCATTCTGGCTCCTCCGTGCTGTCGAGCAGACCTGGGAGCGGTGAGCGCAGAGTGAGCATGATCTGGGCACTTCCCTGCCTATTTGTAAGCAGAGAAGCACTTTACTTTGCAAAGTTAAAACCTTCTTTATCAATGGCAGTAAAATCCTACAAGAACCACGAATGCTCTTGAAGGGGAATTTATCTAGACCATTCCAAGACTGAGATCAGACACACAGCATACATGGAGGAGGTAACAGAGCAGTTTTTATGGTCTCTGAGACAATCTGGAGATATTTAAGAAGAAATAAAGATTGAGATGAAACAGAGCAACTGAAGGCATGGGACCCACCCCATGATGTCAGAGCACTGGCTGCCTCCCGGGTGCAGGGAGCTGTGGGACCGGGTGGGCTCCAGGGTGCTGCTCTAGCCTGGGCAGCAAGTGCCTGTCTCCTGCGACTCCTGGAAGGACACTGTCCCCTGAGGGCTCTGTCTCCTTCTTGGCTCTTCAGATACCGTGCACTTCTGAGCTCAGAGGACCTTGAGAAGCACCGTGCACTTCTGAGCTCAGAGGACCTTGAGAAGCACCTTGTGGGAATGCATTTCCTCGTTTTGTTTCAAATGGTCCTTTGCAATTAGACTTACCTGTTGACAGACTGAGCTCATGCTTTGTTAAAGCTATCCCCTACTTTGTGCTGAGGTTCAGCGCTATGGGAATGCCCGGGAAACATGCTTTGGGCTAAGCATTTCAGGAGCACCCAGGAGTTCCAGAGTGCTGACACTGATGTTGGAGTGATGCTGGTCCTTCCTCTTCCCTCGCGTGTGACCTCACGCTTGGTGGATCTTCTCCGACTGCAGCCACAGTGACAGCAGCCTGAGAATCAGCCCATGTGCTTAACCTGTGGGCCTGAGTCGGCCACCAAACTCTCAGCCCTCAGGGAGGAAGTGGGAGGCTCCAATCCACCATGGTGCTGAGCCCCAGAAGCGGGCAGACTCGGTTCCCACCACCCCAGCAAGAGACCCTGCAGTGGTGGCCGATGCCCACTGGCTGTGGGCAGTACTCACCCTGCAGCTGCCGGCCCTTGAACAGGTCCCGGGCCCTGGCGGGGTGTGCCCGGGCTCTGTCGTCACACTTGGGCTGCTCATACCTGGGGGCGGGAGAGAAGAGCTGCTGGAGGGCCTGACCCCTGGTTCTCCACCTCTCCAGCATGTGAGAGGTACAGGTGGGCTCCCCCAGACAGAACCATGGCATCTGGTCCTCGTGTCACATGCCTATAGCGTAGCTACCTCGGCTACACCATGAACACGTCCCCCAGTGACGGGAAGAGGCACCTACAGCTCCTCCCCGGCAGCCTCTGCCTCACTCTTGTCCCCTCCTTCTATGACGTGATTTCACAAAGAGCAAGCGCTGTGCACTTGAGACCCGTGGCGTGGCTCGGACGGGGAAGGAGGAGCAGGAGTGCGAGGACATGTATGATGTGGGCTTGGCCACTGGGTCCCTCCCAAGAGGTGGCGCAGTCTCCCAGACTCAGGATTTTCCACCGATACATTACTCAAAGTCATTTTCAGTCCAATTCATGAAGCTAAAAGTGCTAAAAATAAAGAAAAGCCACTGGTTCCACCTGGAGTCAGTCAAAAACCACGGAGCACGAGTGGGCGGGCACTCTGCCGCCTGAAGGTGCCGGCCCCCAGACGCCCAGCTTAGAACAAGCCAGTGGTGTGGCCAACAGTCCCTCCAAGTCCACCTGGCCTGGGCACTGCCTGGGTGTTGAGATGGAGTGGAGGTCTGTGCCCCATGAGGCCAGCTCAGCCCAGCAGAAAGTGGGCAGTCAAAGCCAGTGCAGAGGCTGTGAGCACAGAGGTGGCCCCAGCCTCAGCTGCCCCCTCCATGGTCCCCTCTCAGGCTTCTCGGGCTGATTCCAGATAAGGACCTGGCCAGCACGAGGGGGAGGGGAATCCACTCCCGGGAGAAACCTCTGGGGGCAGTGGTAGCTCTTGAGCAGAATGACTGGTTCTGCTGGACACGTCCCCTGGTTTTCCTCCCTGGAGGGGACTTCACAGGAGTCATGGGGCTTGTGCAGCCCTGTCCTGGCCTGCGCCTCCTGCCCCCCATCCGCAGGTCCACTCTTCAGTCCTTCCACCTCCACGGCCTCTCCTTGGGTACTCGGGCTCCTGTGCAGGACATCAGTGCAGGCCAGGTCAGGACTGACCCATGGAGAAGGCAGACAGATGCGTGGAAGCCAGCCAGTAGCAGGGGGCAGGAGGCGTGTCCTGGGCCTCGGCCTGCAGGCTGCGGCACTGCAAGGTTGGCCTCCACGTCCTCCCTTCCTGTCCCCTCCCTCTCATGCTCTAAGAAGGGGCTGCCAGGTCACGTTTACTTCACAGAGATCATATGTGTTCTCATTTTCCACTATTCACTTGTTTTCCAATCTTAGAAAGTAAAAGCAAATGGATTTCTCCAGTCTCCTTCCTCTGGCATCTCAAGAATCGGGCCAGTCCCAGGGGCAGCTCTAGCCAGGCCCACACCTCTGCCTCTCCTCCCTGAACAGAGAACCCCACACCCCATGCTCACAGACTAGTGTGTCTTCCTGAAACATGGTTTGGGAATGAAGTCCCTGACAGACTCTGGACAGCACAAAGCACACTTTACCCAAAGCCGTGAGCCGAGATTTCCTGGGAACGTGAGGTTCAGTGACAGACAGCAGAGACTCCACAGTCACAGGGACAGCCCCACCCGCCGGCTTCTCCTGGTGCCTTTGGGGCTGTGGCCAGCAGAGGGGAGGTAAAATGCACCCAGAGGGCCTGGGTGTAGCTCAGTGGAAAGCACTTGCTGGAATGTGTAAGGCCCTGGGTTTGAGTCCAGCACCTCAAAAATAAGACAACCAGGGCACACCCAGCGGGCTGGACGAACACTCTGCTGCCCAAGGGCCGTGGAGCTCCTCATGCTAAGTGTGGAGAACACTGGCAAGCCCGATCTTCAATTGCAGCCCTGGGCCAGCATCTGGGCAGTTGGAATAGTCTAGAACTGACAGCTACGTGAGAACAGGCCCCTTCCCAGCACATGAAGTCTGAGCTGCAGAGGATGGGCACTGCCAATGCCCTCTGACTGGGTAGGCCTGCAGCGAGGGCATCCCCCCGACTGAGCCTTGACTGAGAGTTCGAGGCACACCCAGGTAGCCCTTCTGCAGAGTCAGAAAGCTGCCCCGTTCATTTAAAATCCCTGTAGTGCATCCAAACCCCTTCAGGACCCAACCCTCCTCACTTAGGATGATGAGATCATTCTAGTCCCCTTTTGTCATCTACTAACTTTGAAGCCACGAGGAAGCTAGCCACCCCAGACGTCACTAGGGTCTTGCTCCAAATGGGGGACAGAGCCTCTTAAGGATCCCAGCACTGAGGCTGAATTTAAGAAGGTAGTGAGGGGAGTATCTGCTCTTCCTGAGTCTAGCAGAATGCCGTTGTCTGCAGGAGTGGTGCTCTCAGGGCGATGCCCAGGGCAGAGCTGAACGGCTTCCACGTGTCTCCACTCTTCTCAGCAGTGTTTGTTTAACTTATTTGCATAAAGAATAAACACATCTCTCTGCTGTCTGGCTTCCCATCAGACCTCAGGCCGACTGCCATGGAGAAGTGGTTTCATGCCTTTGTGGCCACCGGGACAGAGCTCTAGACTCAGGAACAGAGGTGCCCTTTCAGGACAGTGGACAAGGGTCTGTTCTGGCTCCAGGGTAGCAGCTGGGTCTCACCTGCCCCCTACTGATCCAGTACTCATTCCTACTCTCTGCCAAGTAGACACTGTCCCTCTCCTCCCAGCCTGGATCCCACCAGCCTGGTGGCCTGGGCTTGCACAGGGGCCGGGGCCCAAACTTCAGGGACCTGCAAACTATGGCCAAGGGGTTGATCTTGACACAGAGGCAGGGGAACCAGGAGGGAGCTGGCCCCTCAGTGGGCAGGACATACGCTCACCGGACTCCACTCAAGTCTGTGACAAAGGCCCTTGATTCTTTAGCTTAAGGACATAGGCAAGTGATGAGGCATTTGATACTGACAGCTGTTTCCACTGTCAGAGTTTCACGTTTCCTTCCACCAGAAGACACAGGATCACTGAGGGAACAAGCACTTGGACACTCCACTCAATGCACCTCCAACCTGCAGAGCACCTCCTGAACACCTCCCAAGCTTCGGGACATCGGTGAGGATCCGTGCTCATGCAACGGAGAGTATGTGAACAGCCACGTGGGTGGCTGTCCCTGTGCCCTGGCTGCCCAGCCCCGGCACAGCAGCAAAGACCCATGAGGCTGCTCTCTCCCCTGGTGCTGCTGACCTGGTTTTCTGATGGACTGCCGAGCACCGGTGATCCAGTGCTGGGCAGTTATCCACACACTAAATCTACCTGGGACTTCTTAGAAACTTTTTTTTTCCCCAGCAAGAGAGAGAAAAGAGAGAGAGGGGGCTCCCTGAGTACTATGGCCTGTGGGTGGGATGCCTGGATCTTCTGCAGCTGCTTGTACCTAAGAGGGGAACCTGTCCAGGGCAAAGCTAACACATGGGGCTGTTGGAGCAGATTTGAGATTCTCCCTGGCAACCCCAGCAGGCCATGGGATCAACTGAAACCGAGCTTGCTGTTCCTCCATGCCGCCTGGTGACCTGGCCAGCCTTGGTCAAGCTCACCTGAACCTTGCTGTGTGGGCAGCATTCACCCCTGCTGGGCTGGCCAGCCCTTGCTCCCTGGTACCTGCGGCCCTGACTGCCATCTGTCAGGGGTTTCCCTGGCCTTGTGGGCTGCACCCACCACTCTGCCCAGCTGTGTTCATTTCCTACAGGGAATTTGTCTCCACCCAGAACACTGACCCATCGGGCTCCTCTGACCATGTGTTGGTGTCATCTGCTCCCTTGCTAGGGGGAGCTTCACGGGCAGGGTGGCAGCCTTTCAGTTAGAACGGCATCCCTGGTTCCTAGGACAGGCCACCCCCTGCAGAGGACCCTCCTCCTGGTCACCCTGTGACAGGCCACCCCTGCAGAGGACCCTCCTCCTGGTCACCCTGTGACAGGCCACCCCTGCAGAGGACCCTCCTCCTGGTCACCCTGTGACAGGCCACCCCTGCAGAGGACCCTCCTCCTGGTCACCCTGTGACAGGCCACCCCTGCAGAGGACCCTCCTCCTGGTCACCCTGTGACAGGCCACCCCTGCAGAGGACCCTCCTCCTGGTCACCCTGTGACAGGCCACCCCTGCAGAGGACCCTCCTCCTGGCATTCCGGTGATGGGCCACCCTGGGGTGAAGCCCTGTCCCCACCAGGGAGGAGGGAGGCAAAGGTTTCTCCCAGAACCCGCTGTCCTGGCCACACAGGATGCTTCTCCAAGGCCCGGCAGGACAGGGACTGAGCCAGGAACGAAAGCCGCAGAGTGGAGAGGAGAACACGCACACAGACAGGTGTCATCGACTGCCAGAGCCCCGGGACACCCCATTGCTCAGAGCAGGGGCAGCTCCTGAGAGGAGGTGGGATGCAGGACAGGTCAGCTGCCCTTCCCCAGGGGACACAGGATGGTGCACTATCCTCCCCCAGAGCCCCCGGGACTGACCCTGGGTGCCCGTGTGCGGGAGGAGACAGGGTTAGGACAGAACTGCAGCCAGCCCCTGAGCAGCCCCTCATTGGCTCAAGTGAAAGGGGAAGAAGAGGGGGTCGCCCCGCCCTCAGGTGACTGGGAGAATCGGAATCCGAATCAGTCCTGAGCTGGGTGAAGGGGGCAGAAGGGATCAGGGTGGCTGGGGAGGGCGTGTCAAGAGAGCAGATGGGGACACAGCACCTTCCCGGGTGCTTAGGGAAAACACTGTCGATGCTGGTCTCCATTCCAGAGCCAGTTTGAGCAGCTCCGGTTTTGACGGCATGAAGGTTTTCGTTGGCCGGCACTAAGAAAATGCCTGCCAGGGACACTTCTCCCTGTTGCAGAGCCGCTGCGGGACGGGCCAGGGCTGCGGCTGGCACAGCCCAGTGGGGGAACTGGCCAGAGCTCCCAGCACGTAGCACTTGTTCCGGGTCTCCCAGAAAACTGCTCTCTGTGTTCCGATGCACAGGGACAGAAGTGGCCTCACACCAAAGCCCTGGACAAGGGATGCTGTCTCCAAGCCGGGCAGAGCACACTCGCTCCCAACGGCCCATCGCTGCCCTGGGCCCTGCTGGGATCTGCTTTGAGCTGGCCGGCTCCATGGGGCGCTGATCAGAACACGCTGTCTGTCCCGTGCAGCTGGGCAGGGCATGATGTCCCCCTGGTCAGCTCTGATGTCATGATGTTACTGCCATTTCCAAAGCAGGGCTCCCAGGAAGCTGGTACCCCTCCTGGCCAGAAGGTGGCCAGGTTGGGCTCAGCCTTAACAGAGCGGGCGTTGGCTGGTCACCTGCGCCTCCAGCTCCTGGGTCCTGCCAGCTAGCCCCTCTCCTTCCCCTGGGTTCACACTGGAGAAAGTGGGGAGTGTCGGAAGGCTGACGCCTGTGCATTATGTCAACCATTTTGATACAAATCTAGGGAGAGTCAAAGGCACGGTCAGGACAGAGCTGCTAGAGGACAGTGCTAGCCCCTGGCCAGCAGCCCGGCCTTCAGGGGCCGGAGGCACTTTGCACGCGAACCAGGAGTGGGGAGCTATCGTCTTGCATCAGATCCTGGGCTCCTGTTATCGCTCCTGCTTTCCCGTATTCCCACTTTGTGCAATGTGAGGACTTGGGACTTGAGAATCCGTACACCCCAGCAGGCCCCTGGGCGCCGGTCCCCTCGGCACCCTACACATCTGGCCTCCTCTGCCGGCACAAGGGGCGAACGGAAGGGGCACTTGCTCTGGGCTGTGGCCCTCATGCTGGCCGAGGCACAAGCTGGCAGCAGCCACACTGAGGAGACATGAGCTTTCAGGGCTGCCCTGCTGAGCCTCTGCCGAGCTCAGGGCACACTCTGCCCACCGTCTGATGGCACACACCACACATCCTAATGAAAACCCAAGCAGAGGACAGATGGACACTCAGGGTGTGAGGCCCAGGTCTAACAGGTGCCATGCCCATGGCAGGTGCCGAGGTGGCCCTGCCCTCCTGGTTTCCATACCCAGCACCTTACCTACCACCCGTGGCCCGGGACTGTGCTTTACCTGGTGGATGTGCCAGGAATGGGGCGCCCTGTGTCCACCAGCACACACCAGCAGTACCCCGTGGATGGGTGGCACTGAACTGGCTTGTAGAGGCCCCCGTGGGCACACTCAGGGATCACCACGTTGTCATTCTTGGGCTGCCTGGCTTCCTCCAGGGCGGACTGGTGCTCCTGGTCACAGGAGGACACTGCGGAGGAGAAGCAAGGGAGAGATGGTGAGCAGGGCTGAGGAGCTGGCCAGACCAGAGCTGGCCCCAAGGCACAGCTGGAAGGGCAGGAAGCGGGGCTTGGAGAGGACTGTGGACATGCCAGGGGACCCAGAGGAGGCTGAGCAGCAGAGGGTGCAGCCCCTGACCTGCAGCAGTGGACAGGGAAGCTCCCAGGCAGCACCTCTGCCTTGACACATGTCCTGAGTGAGCAATGCCACGTCCTCCCGGTGCATGGGAGGCCAGGACGGAGGAGGGACACGGATCTCTCCAGGCCTCAGCCACAGCCCGGAGGCTATCAAGTGTCCACAGCTCGGGTGGGGCCAACCCCAGGGGACCGCCCACATTCCCAGCATGCCATTCTTCATGGTTCAGAGCTCCCTGAGGTATCAGAAAATTGTCCACTTTTCCCCAGAGCCCCCTTGAGATCCAGCCTCAGGAGGACAGGTTCTCAATGTCCACAGTGTGGTCACCCCAATAATGAGCTCGACTGTGGTGCTCCTTAAATGCCAATCATCGGCAGCCAGTAGACAGCAGGGGTGTCGGGAACCTGTGCTTAGTCCTGTGTGCCCGGCATGAGCCACCTGAGTTCTGAAAGTCACACAGGCGTCAAACAAGGACAGGTAAAGTCCCCGAGGCCTGCGTTCAGTGTGCAAAGGCTCAGCCCACCTCCAGCACAGCCAGCTCCTCCTGGGTTCAACTCGTCTGACCTGCATCCCTCTGTGTTTACCACCCCACACGCGTGTGCTCCTGACTGGCCCAGTCCTGAGCTCCAGCCAGCGGGCATCTAGGGACCAAGGCCCACCCTGACTGATTGTGGCCACAGCAGGATCACCACAGAATTGTCAGAAGTCTCCACTCAGGCTGAAAGACACACTGGCAAGGTGCACCAGCATCTCTCTCCCAAACGGGAAGGGTCTTCCATAGCCTGTGCTTTACACCCACAGGAAGAGGCACCGACTCCAGTTCCAGGTTATACCAGTGTGAGCGTGGTCACATAGGAAGCCTCAGGAAGCTGCTGCAGGGCCCTTGCTCCAGCCCCGCCCAGCCAGAGGCAGCAGGTGCAGTGCACCACATGGACACCCCTGACACAGGTGACTGTCACACCGGACACAGGGGACTGTCCTGAGGCTCAGAGAGACCACGGAGGCAAGCTGTGGCATATGGATCATGTTCCACCAGTGTTCCCTGTCACGTTTTTTATTTTTCTAATGCTAAAATAATACCTGTGTAGACAAGGCACACAACTTGTTCTGAGATAAAAATCGTAGTTAGGGTGTGCAAAGGTAGAGAAGACCCAGACTCTGCCTTCACCAGCGGTTCCTCTTACAATGGCGTGATCACATGGATGATTTTATGATCACCATCTACTAACTGTATCCCCAAATGTCGTCATTAGATTCTCAAAGCATAGGGTTTGTGTGTATTCACTGGAAGAGAACAAGAAAGGCTTCTTATTTCCCCTTAGGCTTCTCTTCAGAAGGTGCGACAGTGGTTCCCTTGCAGTGGCCTCTGCTGGCAGGCGTGGCTGAGGAAGACGGAACCACGCGGGGGTCTCTCCAGACCGACTGCTGAGGAGGCCTCAGAGAAAAGGGATCACTCAAATCTCAAGTTGGTGCTTAAAACTGGTTTGTAACCAGAAAAGAGGGACAAAATGTAAGTCTCCTGTTTCTGCACATTTGAGTGTGACTGCAGCTCAGCAAATGCACAGACACATAAACAGAGAAATCTGCCACGAGTTACGTGGCTGTCTTGAAGAGGCACTGCCCAACGGTGACTGGGAAACAGGCAAGAAATAAAAAAGACGGTTCCATAGAACTGTCTTTCCAAATTGCTATAGAAGTTACTTTAAGACCATGTGAAGAAATCAAGGAAGATGGGTTGAACTCTACGTTTTTGGAGGCCACAGATCACTGCTCTGTGGAAGTCCTCTCCCTGGAAGGAAGTCCTCCCTGTGGAAGGTAGTCCTCCCTGTAGAATTATCTCCTCTAAGTCCTCCATGTGGAAGAAAGTCCTCCCTGTTGAAGGAAGTCCTCTGTGGAAGGAAGTCCTCCCTATGAAAGGAAGTTCTCTCCATAAAAGGAAGTCCTCCCTGTGGAAGGAAGTCCTCTCTGTGGAAGGAAGTCCTTCTGTGGAATTAAGTCCTCCCTGTGGAAGGTAGTCCTCCCTGTGGAATTATCTCCTCTAAGTCCTCCATGTGGAAGAAAGTCCTCCCTGTGGAAGGAAGTCCTCAACAGGCAAGAAATAAAAAAGACGGTTCCATAGAACTGTCTTTCCAAATTGCTATAGAAGTTACTTTAAGACCATGTGAAGAAATCAAGGAAGATGGGTTGAACTCTACGTTTTTGGAGGCCACAGATCACTGCTCTGTGGAAGTCCTCTCCCTGGAAGGAAGTCCTCCCTGTGGAAGGTAGTCCTCCCTGTAGAATTATCTCCTCTAAGTCCTCCATGTGGAAGAAAGTCCTCCCTGTTGAAGGAAGTCCTCTGTGGAAGGAAGTCCTC
>KZ295547.1:368432-383257 GCA_002406435.1 Spermophilus dauricus
AAGGAAGTCCTCTCTGTGGAAGGAAGTCCTCTCTGTGGAAGGAAGTCCTCTCTGTGGAAGGAAGTCCTCTCTGTGGAAGGAAGTCCTCTCTGTGGAAGGAAGTCCTCTCTGTGGAAGGAAGTCCTCTCTGTGGAAGGAAGTCCTCTCTGTGGAAGGAAGTCCTCTCTGTGGAAGGAAGTCCTCTCTGTGGAAGGAAGTCCTCTCTGTGGAAGGAAGTCCTCTCTGTGGAAGGAAGTCCTCTCTGTGGAAGGAAGTCCTCTCTGTGGAAGGAAGTCCTCTCTGTGGAAGGAAGTCCTCTCTGTGGAAGGAAGTCCTCTCTGTGGAAGGAAGTCCTCTCTGTGGAAGGAAGTCCTCTCTGTGGAAGGAAGTCCTCTCTGTGGAAGGAAGTCCTCTCTGTGGAAGGAAGTCCTCTCTGTGGAAGGAAGTCCTCTCTGTGGAAGGAAGTCCTCTCTGTGGAAGGAAGTCCTCTCTGTGGAAGGAAGTCCTCTCTGTGGAAGGAAGTCCTCTCTGTGGAAGGAAGTCCTCTCTGTGGAAGGAAGTCCTCTCTGTGGAAGGAAGTCCTCTCTGTGGAAGGAAGTCCTCTCTGTGGAAGGAAGTCCTCTCTGTGGAAGGAAGTCCTCCCTGTGGAAGGAAGTCCTCTCTGTGGAAGGAAGTCCTCTCTGTGGAAGGAAGTCCTCTCTGTGGAAGGAAGTCCTCTGTGCTGTCAGTACATACCTAAGTGGAATGGCGCACCAGTTGATGAGCGTGGAACTTCTCTTCCAGCAGACATCTCTGGACCACTCATGGCTCACTGTAGTGTTTGCTTGGCACTTGGTCAGAATTTTTATGAGTGCACAGAATTTACAGTGTGATTATCTGGCCACAAAATACTTTCTGTGCTCCATCCAAGGACATACTGTATCTATGGAAGTGGTTCTGGAAAATTCTTGAAATGACCCTTCTGAGGGTTTTATGTCATCTTTGCAGGATCCCCATTAAGTCAAAGCCTCTTGAAGTCTTCTGAGCATCTTATAAAGTATCAAAGATACTGCACAGAGTCAGAAGAAGCCCTGAAGTCCTTAGGCATCTTGAGCCATGAAGACGGCCACCCTGTGGGAGGACCTGTTCTGGTGGGGAATCGAGCCAACCAGAGAGGGCAACCTTGCTTTCTCCTGGGAGGAACCCCAGAGAAGGCCGAGATCTTTACACCCATCAGTACAGCCCGGAGCACAGGCCCGGCAGAAGCAGCTCACGCCGCGGTCCCCCTCACCTGCCCAGCCCCGCCTGTCCCTGCAGGGACCACTCGGCCACTCTCAGGAACAACTGGGCTGAGTGTGGGGAGCTGCTCCAGCTTAGCTCTTCCCACAGAAGCAGCCCTCACCTGCAAGGCCCTTTCAGCACACCAGAGGTCAGAAGGAGCCTCTGGACATGTCAGGAGAAGCTGACCAGTAAGGGTCTCCCATCTGTCAAACACACCACAGCAGAGAAAGAGAGGTGGAGAGGCTCCTTGGAATTGAGGGTGAATCCAACAGCGACTTCCTCTCTGGTAGAAGAGGGCTATGTGTATTGAGAGGGAATCAAAGTCAGACTCTTCAGTGAGGTCTTGCTGCTGGAGAATGAGGATGTGAATGGAGAGCACATGGTACAGATATCAGAGGGGGACGGGGAGGCGTGGAAGGGCCTAGGCAGCCAGGGACAGATGGTGAGGGAGGGTGGGTGGATTCAGGAAGGAGGGGCAGGCGGAGGGTCCCCTGATGAGGTCAACTTCCTGCTTGGTGAAAGCACTTGTGGACACAATCGGGGGCCCAGGGAGACAGAAGTTCTGTACTTGTGCTCTGTGTGGGGGATCCAGCAGGAAAACTAGAACAGCCAAGTGGACAGAGGGGACACCAATCAGTAACAGTGAGGAGCGCATGGACGGGGGAGGAGAGAGGAAAGGAGGGAATTCCAGAGACCACAAACAGACCAAAGCTCCCCACTGGATTCCCAGCTCTGGGGCCCTCTCTGCAGAGAAGGCTCTGTGTCTCTGTCACCTTTGCTCTGAGTCCTGCTCTTCAGTTCTTTGCTGAGCAGAGACAACAAACCCAGCACCCCTGATGGCCACCGGAGGACTTAAAGTCAAGCTTTGGACCAGCGGCCAGAGGCTCCAAGCTGCTCTTCCAGCCCCAGATCACCATCTTGCTAGAATGTCAGCAAGAGACTCATCTCATGAACACAGTCCTCATCCCACTGGGCGGATGAAGTCAGCGAGATGTGGTGACAAACTGTCTATGGTATCGTCATCGCCACTGGTGAACCTGGGACATGCCTATTAGACACAGAGATACAAAGAGTAAAGAGTTGTATAAAGAAAAACAGAGTCGCGACCCTAAAAGCAGACCTTGAGCCCTTAGCACCGGGAGGCAGCTCTGCTCTCTCCTGGGGCTGACTCTGCCACTCCGGTCCTGCCACTCAGCTGCCCTGCCCTGAGTACTTGGTCTCTGGCTGTGCGCCTCCTGGAGCAAGCTCTTGACACATAATTAGCACTTTGGTGACAGTCTTCCTCCATATTTTCTCACTAAATATTAGGCTAAGAACACGATTCCAATTCCAGTTTACCTCCATAAATTTCAAGTTTTACAACCAAAGAACAACTTTTTATTTTTAGAAAATTACCTTTGTAAGGTTAGTAAAATGCCTATTTGGGGGGAAAAAAAAGTTTATTTCCAAAACTAGCAAAAGATGTCAGTGGCTTACCCTGTGCCTGCCAGTTATCCAAATCATGTGACAACCAAAGGAACAGGGGTCGAGAGAAAGCCCAAGATGCTCCTCCTCCTGGAGGAGGTGCCGGGACTCCAGGGGCAATGCTGAGGCCCTTCTAGGGGCAGCAGGTACTAACTGCGTCCACCCTGGAAGAGGCCTTCAGCTGTGGCCCTGTTCCAAGCCCTGCACGCTGACATCATGCCCAATGGTGAAAGGCTTCGTGTTTTTACTCTAAGCCTGGAGACAACCTCACCACTTTTTGTCATTAGAGAGGACGTCCTAGGCAATGCAATAAAGCCAAGAAAAAGACTGCAATAAAGATTGGAAAGAAAGATACAAATCTCTTTAATCACACAGGAACAGGGTGGAGTATGTAAAAACCAAAGGGAAAAAATGCAGGGGTAGCTACAAAAATAAAAGACCACGCCTCTTCTACATATGGGAACGTTAGTGGGAAAATTGAAAAATTAAAATCCTTTGCTGTAACATCAAAAATATAAAATACTTACAAATAAACTTGTGAAAACATTAAAAATTAAAAGGCATCACTAAGAAAAGTTCAAGGAAACTGCCATAATGGAAAGATATAGCAGGCTAATGGGTAAGAAGATCAATACTGTCCCAGCTAATTCTCCAAAGTGATCAATGAGTCTAAACTAGTTCCTATCAAAATCTCAGGGACTTCATTTTAGTAGAAGTTGACATTTTAAATTCTAAAGTGTATATGGAAACGCAAAAGACCCAGAAGATCCAAAGTATTATTCCTTCTAAAGAGCAAAGTTGGAGGACTAACATCCCCACGTTTGAGAAGTTATCATAAACCCCGCCTGGAAGCGCGTCAGTGCTAAAGGACAGGTAAACAGAGGGAAGGGAAGAAGAGAGCCCACGGCACTGAAAGTGCATGTCCAGCTGCCACCGGACCAGCACCAGGCACTGACCTAGGAGGGAAAGCCTCCTCGGCAGATGGTTCTAGAACAGGGATGTCCACTTGTCACCACGGGAAGAGGCCAGCATGCCACCCAGAGCCTGCTTGGGTGAATTAGAGATGCCAACATGAAGACAGAAATGTAAAGACTCTACTGGAAAATGGAGGGAATACCAGGGGGACTCTGGGCTAGATGACATCTTGGGCAGAGTGACCACAGCAGAAAGCCTGGTGAGTCGGACGTCATTAAAACTTAAAACAAGTGCTGACCAAAGGACACCGTCAGGAAAGCGGGAGGCAGGCCGCAGACTGGAGAATGCTCCCGGTGCACACCTCCGACAAAGCTTCTAGAGTCCTTCCAAGCCTGACCCGCTGCAGACAACCCAGCCCGCATGCTCTGCAGACCGTGTGACACCGGGCTCTCATGGGCTCCTCCTCACAGGACAGCGGGTGAGGGAGCCTTGTTGTGACTCGCTCCCCTGGCCTTCCTTCTTCAGGAGGACCCCGGCTCCCCGATACGCACTCCCTGGGGAAGACCGCTCTCAGCTGGGGGTCAGGACACAGAGGGAGCATGAGCAGCCATCGCCAAGTTCAACGGCACATGCACAATCTCTCTTTGTTTGTACTGACACTGGGGCCTGCTGGGCTGGCTGTGTTGGCAAAGGAAGCTTCTCTTTGGGGAGCGAGGATGAGACCACCCGAGTGCCTCAGGTCATGGAGCTCTCGCGTCCAGCGGACGTGGACTCGAGCTGGTCTAACTTAGAAGCAGTTGACGGGTCCTCCCAACTTCATCACAGTCTTGTAAGGCCACCTGTGTCCCCAGCTTGGCCTCCTTGATGAGCTCCCTGTGGCCTGCTTATTTCCGCTGCCCCTGAATGCACTGCCCTTGGCTGTGGGCTGCGGCCTGGTTTCGCAGCCTGCTTGCGGCTCTGACGCGCATGGACTAGTTTGTTTACCTCCGGTGTCCGGTGCCAAGTCCCAATTACTGTTGCAATCACAACTGGAAGGCTCACAAGTGCCTTGTTTCCTCAGCCGGCCCCGCACTGGCCCCAGATGGTGCCTCGGTGGGCCCCTCCGTCTCCCTTCAGTTTGCCCCCAGGATACGTGCAGCCTTACTTCCAGGAAAAGCAGATTCACGCCTGGCCTGGCACGAGCTCCCACCTCCCAGGTGCTGGGGTTACCCGAGGCCAGGTGCTGCTCTCTCCTGAGTCTTTGGCTCCAGCGGGTGAGCCCACCGTGGCCAGGGCTGGCTAGCATGGCAAGGCAGGCAGGGCTCAGCTTTACCTGGATGCCCCTGCCACCGGGGGCCTCTGCTGTTGCCGCGAGGACATCCTGGTGTTCTTGTTTGTGCAAGAAAGATGAGAACACGTGACTCCCGCAGAGCCATCCAGACTGCTCTGTTGCTGGCCGCCACTGACAGTGCGGCTGTTGGATAAGAAGGAGCAGCTGTCTGAGGTGGCGGTCACCACATCTCCTAGAGTCTCCGTACCTCCTCACAGCACTTCCTGCCTTCTCTCCAGTGGTCCTCCTGACAAGGGCACCAGACACGGTGCTGCTCTGGGCACTAATCCTCTCTTTGGCACGTGGCCCTGCCACTGACGTGCATGCATGGCGCTCTCTGAGCAGCCTGTGTCCAGCCAACACCACAGACCAGGCCCTGGGATGGCACGAGGATGTGAGGCTGGGGAGGAGTGTCCCCTGCAAGGACAGATCCACAGGCCTGCCTCAGCCAGACCCAGGACTTCCCACGGGCAACCAAAAGCCACCATACCTGTGCTTTAAAACTCTGGCGTCATGCTTTCAGACTTCTGTGGGACCCACCTAAAGGACAATGACACCCTGACCCAGTCAGGGACCTGTAGATACATGGCCTTGGTGGCCATGATCAAAACAGAGGGAGCTTATCAGCACCAGGCCACAGTGCTGCAGGTCACATCAGAGGTGTAGGGTTGTGCTCCTGTGGCCACAGACCCAAGGTCACCTGCTGGGCACCACATATTTATGCACGCTGACCCTGTCGGTCTGCTGACTGCAGGACGGGACACGCACCCTGCTCCACTAGTCATCACAGGAGCACGGATCATATCAGGTCCGGCCACGGGAGTGACTCCTGGCCTGGCACTGACCTTGTTTTTCCCAGGAGATGCCATCTCCCACGCGGAAGGGAGCTCTGGGGGTGTCTGACGTTTAAAAGGTTTCATGATTTAAAGTGAGAGCTCCTTCACTCGGATCCCACTTTAAGAAGGCGCCTGCCTCTCACACTTGTGTGGCTTTGGGAGCCAGGCGAAAGGCAGCCCTCGGGGTGTTGAGTGCCGGGTCCCTTGAGTCCCATCCTACCCAGTCATGTGTCACTTCTGTGAGGCAGGACTATTGTCACTGCTTTTCAGATGAGGTGACTGAATCAGAGTCACTGAGGAATTTCCCCGTCCAGGCCACGAGAGGCAGAGACTCACTGCCCCCAGAGAGCTATGCCCCAGTGTCAGGGCTGAGGCCTTCTCTACCTGTATTTCCAGATGATCTATAATCAGCACTGCTAATTTTAAAATGAGAAAAGGCCCACAATAAATGTGTTTTTAAGAATCAAGAACAGGGCTCCTCACGTTCCAATCCCCTGCGTTATCAGGCCCCTCCTGTGGCTGAGACGCAGGGAGGAGCTGGGGCAGGAGATGATCAGAGGAGAGGAGGGGCACACAGGGCCTAGACGGGACACGGTGGGCTGGCTGTGCCCTCACCTGCTCCCCCTCCAGTTGTCCTTCCAGCATATGGGGACCTGTGTCCTGAGTCTGCTGGGACACGGTGCTGGACACTGTGCCAGGACACAGAGAGAGCGGCTCCTCTCCTTGTAACCACAGCTCCCTGGATGGTCAAGGTGGTCTCCAGTCCATGTGACTGAGTGAGGCACATCCAGGACACACCAGGCAGAGCTGGCCAGGTCAGGGGTGCAGACTGGCCTGCAGCACACCTTCCCTGTTCTTTCTCTCTGGCTGCCGGGCCAGCTCTGGTCCTGGTTTCCTGTGGTCCCATTGGCCTCTGCCAGGTTTGGCCCTCCCTCCCGCGCAGGGTCTACCCGCTTCCTCCAGCTCCATCTCCAGACAGGCTCCCGAGGACCCAGAGCGGTCACTCGCGGAGCACAGGCACTCCCGGCAGGACGGCAAAGGCCGCCCAACTGTTGGCGGGTCTGCTGCAGAGCACCTGCTGAGGATGAAGGAAGCCCCTGGAGGGGGCCGAGGGCCCACCCACCTCTAGAGGAGATCCCTGGGCCCTGTCCACCTTTGAGGCAGACCTATGGATCCATCCTCTCAAAAGTGGACTGTGGCTTCCATCTGGCCAGCGTCTTCTGGCAAGCAAAGAGAAAGCCCCTGGCTCCCTGAGCCTGAGTTCCAATGGGGCACCAGGAGTCAACCAGGGAGCAGACCGACAAACATGGTCATCGGGAAGAATCTGGGAAAGAGGCAGAGGAAGAAGGCTCCAGGGAGAGGGTCAGACCTCGGACAGAGGAGGCTCCCCAGCCCAGGCTGAAGGGGTGCAGAGGCAGCCTTGGAGTCAGGCCGAGTGCCCTGCTGGGTCACCGTGGCAGGGACAAGGCAGAGGGGAGCCAGCGGGTCTCAGGCCAGGATGGGGCTTGTGGGCAGATTCCTCCTCCCAGCATCCCCCCCAACGTGAGGCGGAGCTGTGCACGCACCGGTGTGTCCAGGGCCCACCTCCATCCCTGTTCTCTCTTAGCTGAGATGCTTTTAGTTCCTGGTGACCACGATGGCCAACGGAGGGGATAGGGGCACGGGATCCTCCTGTTCAGAGTGGCGAGCGTGGTGCATCTGTGCAGGGCTCCCTTCCGCGTGCTGGGTGTGGCCTGATGCACGTCTCTGGCCAGCCCTTGGGTGATGGTGGAGACAAGCCTACCTCTGCGTTTGCCGCAGCCCTGTCCACAGGGGCCTCCCGGCTCAGGACTGTCGCAGCACTGGCTCTCTACGCAGGCTGTCTTCACCAGTCAGGGCGTCTCTGTGGTTCTCCTCTTAATCACATAACAGATGAGATGATCAAAGAAGGCAAGAAGTAAAATAAAGAAAATGCCTCTTTAGGTTTTGGTTTGCTCAAAACGGCAGATGGAGGAGAGGGGGAGGTGGGGGAGACCTTGAGGCTCGCAGTTTAGTGAAGGAGCGTGATCCACACGTCCACGTTCAGTGAGAGGTCCAAGCAGTGTTTTCAGGGCTAAGGCTGCGCCATGAGCAGCCTATATTTATGATCTGCTTATGATTTAACTCCAAAGAAAGGTTTTAAGAATTCAGATCCAAGATCACTGCCTTCATGAACTAAGCATGTCCCTTGTAATCCTTACAGCAGAACAAGACAAATGAAAATGGTTTCATCTGGAGCAACAGAGAGCCGGGGAGCTGCCTGCCTGCTGGAGGGCACCTGGGGTGGGGGGCGCTCCTGGTGCAGATGCCTGGCACCTGCTCTTACCCAGCCCCCGCCCCTCTGAGCGGCATCACGCTGAGCACCCACCCTTCCAGGGGAACGCAGGACACTCCCACTGAGATCCAAAATTAAAAAGGGGAGGTGTTGGATAAAATGGCTGGGTCCAGTTTCTCCAGAAAGAAAATAGTAACTGCAGATGTTCATTCTGACTTATTTCCTCCCTTATTTATCATAGCAAAGATCCAGAGGTAGAGTCACTTCTGACCTATAAATTGTCTCTGATCTGAAACACGAATCCTAGACCCTGGACAGGGGAGAGGAAATCATCCTACCAGAGGGATTCGGTGTCAAAACCCGACCTCCCAGCTTCCTCCACCAGAGCCAGCCTCACAGACAGGGCTCCGGGATGGCGAGCGTTACCTTGTCCCATTGCTTCCAGTCTCTCCTCTGCTCATTAGCCTGGTGCTTCCTGAGTCTCCCGCCCTCTGCCCAGGCCCCAGCACAGAGCCCCCAGGGCTGCTTGCCCTCCCTGCCATGGGGCAGTGGATCTGTCCAGGTGCCTCTACACAGTGACCACAGGCTCTTAGCAGCTCCCATCACCCTCCCAAGGCTGGGCTGTGCTGAGCCATGGCCCCTGTCTGTACTCAAGGGCCTCTATTTGTCTTTAAATAGGACCTGTAGGGATAAGTGAGGGAAACAGAAAATCATCCTGAAAATGTGTGCACAGAAATGTTCCTTTATTTTCCTTTGAAATTCTGAAGGATTGGTCAACTGGATGCACTTGAACAAGTTAAGACCACTGATCTACTTCATACCCAGATGCCTATGGAAAGAACCCAATAGCTCACACTTTCCAGAAAGTCCCAGGTTGAGGCCGAGCCTTTATCCACCACGGTGACTACAAGACTGAGAAGAGAGCCCAGCCTGCAGCTTCCTGTGAGGGCTGGATCCAGCCAGTGCAGTCCTGTCCCACTCAGAACACTAGATGCCACTGCCCTCTCTCCTGTAAGTGCATGCGTGTTGGATGAAGGAGCTGTTGAGGATGGGAAGACTCTCGTAAAGTCCCTTACTGTCCTATGTGTAAGGTACCTTACTGTCACGGCAAGGAAGAGGCGAAGCCTGCAGGCTCCACCAGTGATTCCCGAGTCCCTCCGACCTCGCCGGCTCTTCCTCACAGGAGCTGCTACAAGAGGACTCAAGGAATCATGAAATGCCAGGAGAAAACAGCTGCCAGGGCAGGGCCATTTGGAAGGACAAGAAGCCACCCAACCTTGGGTACAGCTCTGATGGGGCCCTTTGTGTTCTTGGGACAGCTGCTGCTTTTAGCAGGAGCCTGTGAGCCTGGGCCTGCACCAGGGCTGGCCTCCTCCTGCCACAGGACAAAGGAAAATGTGTGCTTTGTTTGCAAGGAAGTGACTCAGAGATGGCCAGCTCTCTTGAGATCACCTACAGAAAGCCCAGGAGAGGCCAGCAACCCCATCTTTCAAGTCTATGATGTAAAGGAAACAAGAATTTCTACAGCCCTTTCCACATGGGAACACGCCCTTCCCCTCCTCCTGCACGGGCTCTCCCTCCGCCTCCCTGAAGGCTTGGTCCACGCTGGGCACTCGCCTGCTCCAGGAGCTACTTGGGTCTCAGCTCACAACTTACTGTCACTGTCCCAGTTTACAGGGGAGGACGCAGGACATAACATGGCCACATCCCCTCATCTGGATCCTCAGAGCAGTAGAGCCTGAGCCAGCTGCTGACAATCACTCCGTGGGCTTTGCAGTAAGTGGTGGTGGGCACAGACCACCATCTGAGCCCCCAGCCCCAAGTCCCTGCTGCTTCACATCCAGGATCAATCCTGTGGGCCCAGCTGGGACCGGGTGGGTGTTCCTGAAATCAGACCGCAGTTCCAGGCTCGGATCAGGGAACAGCAAGGTGACCCATGTTGCTGCGTCATCTATTCCAGGTCTCAGCCAGATGAGGCCCAGGCCTGGTCCTGCAGACCAAGAGTGAGTCTGCTGAGAGTGCCCTGAGGTTCAGTGACCAGCTGCAGGGTTGGGCAGAGGGGCTAGACAGGGCCAGACCAGGAGGAGCGTGCCCTTTACCTTGGAGCATCCACCAAAGGTCTCCAGGAGGCTGGGACCAACTGGTCCAGTACCTTCTGTGTAGAACAGCCTGCTGGGAATTCTGGCACTTTTCAGTTACTTTCAGCCTGATTACTGGATCCGGAACCCCAGCACGGTCACAGCAAAAGAGCTGCCCACGTGCTGCAGGCCGTGGATCACCAAATGCAGACAAGGCCAGGGGCCAGGGGCTACAATCTGGGACTTGAACGGCCACATATGTCTGAGTCAAAGACAATCTCAGTCTGTGACACGTGAACACCACCACAGAGACGCTGCCAAAAGCCTGAGATGTCCTTGAGCCCTGCCTCCTCAGTGGAACATGGCCACTTCTCTCCACCAGAGTAATTCATGTGTTGGGACTCCTTTTACCCTCAGCTGCCCACTGGTCTGAGCCACAGGGAGGTGGCAGCATAGGGCTACCTGGCTCCTGTGACACACCCTGTTCCTGTCTCTGCTACTGCAACAACAGTTCTCAATGTGCACCCAGGGGACCCAGGGTGCTGTGGGCCTTTATGACATCAGTCACCAGACACCTGGCAGCTGTCCTCTGAGTTGGGATGCTAAGTGCCAATGCTGATCATAAGTATCAGCAGATTCAACTCTTCTTTGTGATACTCAGTACCAATACATGTGGAGTTATAAGGAATTCTATGCTAATATGTCTGAATACTCCCAAATCATACTATGAACTCACACTGATTAAGAACATGAACCTCGTGATATGCATCTTTTTTGGACGACCCCACAGTGGAGTCTCACCAGAGTGGCAAATCCATGTGCCCCGTGCGCTGTGCACACCTGCTCCACTGAGCCCTTGCTCAGTCCTCACTCATTGTGTGAGTGTGGTGCACGTAGTTGTCATTCCAAGGGGAGGAAGCCCCAGGCTGAGTGACAGCTGCAGGAGCAGGCAGTCCCGGGCGAGGCTCCACTGCCTCCCCAATGCCCAGGGTGTTGCTGGGAAGAGAACTCAGTGAGCACCCAGAGCCAGGGTCTTGTCCAAGTGAGCGGATCCACAGCAAGACACCTGAGAAAACTCTGCGACTGGCAGAGGCAGACTGGCTCCTGTGCCTGGGGTCCAGGAGGGACTGTGCCCAGCGGTCTGACTTTCAGACATGCTCAGCTGCTCCAAGACGCTCTGCCTGTTTGGCTTTCCATGTAAACCAGACACTGGGCATCGTCCTGCCTTGAAACACGGGGAGATTCTTATCTTCCGCGGGGAGGTCCCCATCCCCGACAGGGGGAACAGGGCTCTGCGGGGTCCTCTGCCCCTCCCTGTGCCCCACTCAGGACCTGACACCCTGTGGAAGGCACAGTGCCCACTGCACTGAGGTCTGGCACCAAGCTGTGCTTCCCGGCAGTAGCGTCACCAACCTGTTGAGAGTCACATTCATGTCCTTGTAAGACTTATAGCTGCAAAAAGTAAGGCAGGAAGAAGAATCATTCAAACTATGTCCAACACACATACGTGTCGTTCATGTTGGCACCTGAGAGCCACGGAGTTGACGTGCCACAGCAGCTGTGTGCATGGGAGGGGAACAGCACTGTGAAGATGGCCTCTGGGATGCCACGGGCCCCAGCACGCCCACCAGGCCGCTGCCTCCCCACACACCCTTCCTCGCCCACTGGATCTGAGCGTCTGTGCAGTTTGAAGCCCTCCTGACCAGGGAGAGAACCTAGGGGACACTGCGGCAGAACTGGGAAAGCAGGAGGGCTCTGAGTCTGTAGCTTCTGGGGCTCAGCAGCAGCCAGGAAGCCCCTGCTCCCCAGCCAGGAAGCGGCTCTGCCCTGGGTCACAGGGCACCTGTGCCTTCCATGGGACTCTCACAGGTGCCTGGGTACAGGTGCTCTGATGGGGCAGGAGGAGCCCAGCTCCCAGCAGAACCCCAGGGGGATGGACATGCAGGTCCTCACAGAGGCCAGGACCACAGCGGGAACAGAGCGCCCAGCATTTTGTCCTGTGACCTCACATAGCCAGTCCAGGGTGCTTCCTGTTTTCCTGGGCCATTTTTAGCAGAGTAACTGGGTGCTTCAGGAGTGAAGTTGAGCTTCGTGACACTGCGGCCACCTCTCCTTGCCTCTCCAAGTGAGCCAGAAAACTCTCACGTTGGCGACCTTTGGTGCTCTAGAACATTCTCCAGCTCTGCAGGGCCCGGTGGAAATGCTGGCTCCCCAAGAGTTGCTGTTTCCAAGTGCCTGCCCTCCACGCAGGGACCTGCCCTCTATCCCCTGTCACAGATGTTTCGTCCCCTACAACCCTTGCTCTTGATCCACCAATGGCAGCTGCCCCCAGACAGCCTGTTGGCCCTCACAGGTCTCCTCCCCACCCTACCTGGGCACTGAGAGTCTGCCCGTCTCAGCAGCCCTTCTCCAGGTGCCATGTGTTGGTCATGGCTATGGAGAACAGGGCTGTGGAGACATCAGCTGTGTGGCTTCCCCAACATCCTGTCCTTGTCCTCTGGAGGTAGGGAGCCCCTGTCCACCAGGGTCAGCCCTTGCAGTGGGCATGAGGCTGGAAGTCACCTTCTCCCAACTCCAGGGAGGGACCCATGACCCCAGCATATCCAGGGAGCAGTTCTTGACCCTCTGGCTACAGAGATTGGTTTGGGGATGGAACTGTGACCCAAGACAGTCACCAGAAACCAATTCCAGGGTTGAACTTAAAAAAGAACACTTCATGGGACTGGAGTCGTGGCTCAGTGGTAGAGCATGTGTGAGGCCCTGGGTTCCATTCTCTGCACCACATATAAGTAAACAAAAAGATCCACTGACAACTAAAAAATGTTAAAAAAAATCAAAAAGGACACTTCATGGGTTGCTTCAGGCGGGGCTCACAGGTAGAGAGAGCGGATGAGAATGTGGGCCAGGAATCGAGGAGCTTCCGTGGGCCAGTTGTCCTTAGCTAGCCCTGAGTAGGCTCCAGGATGAGCGCCCAGCACACAGACACAGACGTGAGGAAATCTAGCTGACCAATGGACTCCTCTTGGAACTGCTTAAGCCTCCAGGTGTGAGAACCTGCTGGCGAGAACCTGCTTCACTTCTCTACACGGTAGCATACGAAGGTTAAGGCGGAGCCACAGATAACACTTGGAGTGTCCCACATATTCTATGCATAAGAGCCATCTGGAAACCAGTGTGTGACTTCCCGCGCCCCCTCTGCAGGGTGGGGACTCAGCAGAGGACGCAGGAAGCTGCACTCTCCCAGGCCCCCAGATGGCTGTGCCAGGTCACACCAGGAAGCAGCGTGCGGAGAACACGGCGCGACCTGGGAACAGGCTGGTGGTACCCGGGGGCAGAGCAAGACTACGTGCTGCCCACATGGTGAAAGGGCGGCACAGCCCATCTCCACCTGTTTCCCCTGGATCACGGACCTGCAAGGTTTCTCATATTATTTTTCCTGTTTGCTGGCCTTTCCTACCAAAGCCACTTGTAACTGTGGTGCAAGCTGTGCTCTCTCGGACACAGTACGCGGGAGAGAAGGGAAGAAAAGGTTTCTTAAAACTATACTGCCCTCCTCCAAAAAGACAGATCAGTGCCAGGGAAGGTCAGGAACTGGCAGCCATAACATGCTTTAGATTTCCCACTACAGACAAGGCTCAGGACGTATTCTCAGTATTAAAGGTGTGTGACATCTGTCTCTCCTCTCCCCGCTGCACCAGCCTCGCAGGTCCTTGTTCCTATGGTCCCATCGAAGTCACCTTGACCTCTGTCTGCACTCGGCCCCTCACCCCAGGGACAAGTTCTGAACCAGTCCCAGAACCAAGAGGTAGGCTGCACAGAAACGGCCAACACCACTCATAGGGACACAGGCCACAAGAGGAGGACGGGGTCCTTCCAACAAGTGGTGCTGCAACAACCCCATGTCCACATGCAAAGAAGAAAGAACCCAGCCGGGAACCTCACACCTTCACAAAGTCAGCAGAAAACAGACCAAACTCCCGAACGGGAGACACCCCACGTCCTGAAGGACACGGCTGATGAGCTGTGCAGGGTGAGAGAACGAAAAGTCACAGGGGCCAGAACACAAGACGCCTTCGCCCAAAATGCACAAAGAACACAGCGGCCCTGGCCGACGGCAAGACGCAACAGCCTGACCTTGGAGACCACGGCTAAAGTGGTGAGCCACAGCCCCCCCTGCTGGACAGCTGAGGCCCAGACACCTCCAGTGCTGCGGACGCCTGGGGCGGCAGGGATCTCCTTCACTGCCCTGGGAACGGGAATGCACAGCCACCCAGGGGGCCGCCCGAGTTTTCCCAAGAAGCTGGACACACTGAGCAGATGGCCCAGTGGTCCTGCTCCTGGCACTGGGCCAAGTGCGTCGTGTCCACAAAAGTCTGTGGCTGTCTATAGCAGCTTTGTTCCTAACTGCCCCCAACCGGAAGCCACCAAGATGCCTTTCAGGAGGTCAGTAGGCACACTGGGCACATCCGGACCCCGGGACGTTAAGCGATGACACAGAGGAGATGGACAGACTGTAACTAAGCGCAGGAAGCCACGCGACATGGCTCCCACCACCTGACCGTCTTGAAAAGGCCAAACCCTGAGACAGGAATCAGAACAGAGGGGGCTGGGGAAGGGAGGGGAGAGCAGCTGGGGCAGCAGATGGGCCGTTCAGGCTCTGAAACTCGACTGTGATGTAAAGGAAACAAGAA